>VZTR01023631.1:165201-304090 GCA_013400775.1 Chaetops frenatus | reverse complement strand
TCCCTACATTGTCACTAAAAGGTGGGATCTGGGGTGTAAAATCTGGGTTTATTCATTGCACATCAAACCCCTGCCTGTGTGGTGTGCTATCATCTGCCCACATTCAGGAGAGCTTTAACTTAATTATGGCAACTGGTGTGGGGAAATTAATGAGCACTGAACACTGCAAAACAGAAATCAATACGTTTGTGTCTTTCCGAAATGGCCTATTGCTAGATAGATAGTCATGGCTATATTTCTCTCATCCTGTGAATATTAATAAGGTAGCATAGACTATATATCTATATCTATATCTATATCTATATCTATATCTATATATATAAAAGCCTTGGAAACAAGGCTACTGGGAATGCAGGTCCTCAGCAGTAACATGTTACAGCTACCAGCTGACTGATTTATGGGATGCTGAGTAACAGCTCCAGCACAATACAATCCTTCGTTTTCTATTCTGAAACTTGTTTACTTCTGTCGCCATTTATTAAAGTACTGTCCAGCTATAATTAAAAATGACAGGACAACAATAACCTTTAGTACCTCCTTGCTGTGATAAGCGGGATGCTTAAACAAGAGCTTAGACACTTGACAGGCAAGTACAAATGGGGCTAAATTTGATGAGCTTGATGAGCTGCATGATGGCTTCTTCCACAAAAGAGACACAACAGAGAGGCAGGTCATTAGAAATTACCCTGCAATGGGATTACTGGCACCTACAGCTTTTGCAGTCCTATTAAGCTTTTGCCACTGAATGAAGGCACCTGCACATTGCAGGGGTAGGTAAGAGAGGTTTTTTTATACCTGGTGTGGTGGGCTGCCTGTGCCTGAGACACCACGCTTGGGTAAATACACCCAATGCCTCTGGCCTGATTCAGCCTGGGTGGTGATACAGATATTAAATGAATTTCCAGGCATGAAACTATTACAAAATGGATTTAATGCTGAAAGCCTGTCTTACTTTATCTGTTCCACTGTGTTGTATCACAATTTAATAAGTCAGAAAGTATAGAGATGACAAACACGTAAGCAGCCCAATGGGTTAAAATATATTTTGGGGTGTCACCTCTAGGGTGCCCTGATGGGCCTCTAGGGTCCTGACATGGGACTCCAGTGGTAAAAGAAGCCCCAACTTGCTTCAACTTCTGACCAGGATATCTGATCCATATATCAGGTATTTGCTATGGCAGCCATATCCCATATGACAATCATACATGATGAAAATTCTGGGTTTTTTTGCAGCACCAGACTGTTTCTCAGATGCCCAGGAGTACCACCAGTGCCACTTGGTGACTGTTTGTGTGGGATTATCAGGCATTCCTAGTCAGCCCTGGGTCTGGGCTTTCCATATGGTCATGAAGGCTTCCCTGCTGCTGTACAGAAACATGATGAAGCAACTATACACTTATGACTAAAGTCCATTGTTATTTATGACCCAAGAATATTTTTATCCCTATTGTAGGGAAAGTGGAAACAAATGTTATATGATAGTCTCATTTTACCATCTAATGAAATTTTATACGATTTTTTAACATGAGAAACATAGATTTCCCACCAGGGAATGTTTTAATTTTCTTTTAATTACAGAGTGTGGAAGTAATACTCATACATAAGCCATATGTACATATCTTTGCCTCTGGCCTTGTTATGTTTTCAACTGCTGATAGTTATATCTTTCTTAGCATGTGCTCCTCCCATCTGTTGTAGCCAAATGTTGTTCCTAAGCCTATGCTCACTTTGGAGCCCACAATGACTCACTTAGTTGCTCAACATAACCTCCTTTGTTTGGGTGGAACTGCACATAGTGCATGAAGATAAGGGTTAGAGCCATTCCTCTAAGCTTTTTGAAGCACTAAAGTTACATTGTCAAATGACTATTGAAAGCCTGAAGCAATGGTATTGTGGCTGCAATGCAAATAGCACTGTTCCTTGAGCTGACATGGGCTGATTTAAGATACTTATTTAATGTTAGCAAATTTGGACTCGACAGGTAATGCCAGAGCTCCTGGACAGATATGACAACAATGAGATGTAAATTATGGCCTTGCAGAAGAGGTGAACTGGCAAGTCAGATGTCCATGTCCATTAGGTGCAGGTTTCTGAGCAGATTCCACTGCCACAGCTCGACAGTTCCTCTAACTGAGCAGGTGCTTCTTGAAAAAATATCACTTCTTGATTTCAGGTCTTGTTTTGGGCTTTCTCTCATGCTGCGTTTGAAAAGGGGAAAGCTCTAGGCTGAAATTCTCTTCTACCTATTTTTATAAGCTGATTTTTAATTCAGAACTTGGAGAAATTGGAGATATCTAGTCCACAAAGACTTTTTGTAAGATTTGGGTGCAATCTATCTTTAGACTGATTTCCTAAGGAAATGCCACTGACATTGCGAGGCTTTGTGGTTTTGGTCTGTCTCCCTTTCTGTGTCAGGCTCCTTATTGCCTCCACCAATAACTTTTGAATGAATTGGCTGATTTGAAAGAGAGACAGATGGCTCAAAGGTATTAAACTCTTACAAGTTTTGTGAAAATAAGCAGCAGGGTAATGGAAAGAGAGCCTCTTAGTGGCTCACTAAAGAAAAGGCTTCAGCACAAATTCAATCCTTACTAAGCCAGAGAAAATCTGCACAAAGCTGAACCCCGACGTGCAAACTCACCACAAACAAACCTTTGCTGGGGCTGGTGTTCAAGAACTAGTTTGTGTTATCTATTGCAAAGCAAGCATCATCTTGTTTACTACAGAAATAGCAAGGTAAATTTTTAATAAGGACACTGCTGAGGCAGTTAATATGCAATGCACTGATACTCATTAAGAAGGTACTGTAAGCCTTGTTGAACTTATACACTGCCTAACTTTGACAGTGCATCTGAGAAAAGAATTGTATCAGTAATTAAGGCTCAGATTAAGATATTTGACATTGGCACATACATCGAACCTCACACAGGAGGTTTGGCATTAAACAAATCATACTTGGCACTTGTTGAACAGGCTCTTGAACACTCCCCCCACCACACACACATTGTCCAACAAAGAGCCTAGGTGGAGAAGCTCTGCACTTGAATTTGACGGGAAGCTTTGTTCAGACAAATTAGGACAGGCTTTTATGTGGAGTTCCTGTCTCTACAGACTGTGTGTTTGATGGCAGTGTCCCTGCTGGAGACTTCTCTTCCATTATCACTCACTGCATGATGCTCAGCTTACAAAGGACACAAAACTTCCCAATTTTCTTGCCTATTCTGCACCACTTAATTGTTACGAGGACACTTGGAATGTTGGTATTTTAATGCTTACCTACTTTTTAATTAACTGTTATGATCCATAACTATACCAGTCTCTGAGAGTTTAGCTAAGAAAGAAGAGGCACAAGCCTGTATCTAGAGCTTTTAACCATATTTCAGTATCAAACTGGGACACATAAACAGTGTCAAAATAAAAAATGGTGACATCACACAGCACTGCACTCCCCGCTGTAGTGGTACTGAGTGGCTGCAGTGAAGAAAACTGCAATTTGAAGACATTGAGCACACTGGCTTTTTTGTAGGCACCACCATCTAGCCTTCAGTCAGAAAAATGTGCTCTCCACCAACCAAAGCAGTGATAGGATTTTCTTCCTCTGGTTGCTATCATCCCATGATGCAGTTTCATACACAAAAGCAGCAGGTAACTGCAGGCACAGATACTGAGAAAGGTAATTATTCTCTTCAGAGCAAAAGGAGAACCTATTCTCCTCAAGCTGGTAAATGCCAGACTTCCTGGGCATGTCAGCACCACACACACTGCCAGCAGAACCTCAGCTACCTGTTTTTAGGGACACCTTACATCTGCAATCCTTTCTCAAGGCAAGCAAGTAATGCCACCATCAGCGCAACTCACCTTAACTAACTCTCCTTGAAGCAAATAATATTTTACATACTAGCCACTAGTTCATCATACCTGGGTTTTCTTTCAAATCCCCACAGGGTCACTGGCTATTGCCTTCTAACATCAAGGCAGCCACTCTTTGAACCTGTGACAGTTTAATGATGGCACCTAACTTCTGGGCTGGTGGTTGCCTCTGGTTAACCTCAAGAGCCTTATGCAAAACTACTCGATGGTTGTCTTAATCGCCATGAGCCGTGTAATCCCCTCACTGGTGCACTCCCTCCGTGCCAGACATTCCTGTCTGCATGCAGCTGTGCCACAGGGATTGCAACGGGCAACAGCTGCTGTCCCAGCGGTCCCCCAGTACTCATGATCTCACCATTCCTGTCTCGGGTCACAAGCCATTTTGTAATACCCCACAAATACCTCCTAGGCTGGATCTACACCATGTTGCAATGAGGGCACAACCCACTGCAGAGCAAACAATCCATCTCTCTGCACTGGCTCTGCACCTGGCCATAGCTATAACAATCAGTAGGGAGGAGGGTGCATAGCCAAAGGTCTTTCAGTTATTGTGTTACAAAAGCTTAACAGGGACAGCCACAGTACCCCACAATAAAGTGTCACACAATTTACTGAAGGGTCTAAGGCATGAAGAGCCTGCTGTGATACACTGCCTGGAGTGCTGTGCTTGGGTATCCACAGGGCAGAGTTATCCTGCATGGGTCTGAGCTGGGACATTCACAGTGGAACAGGCAATAAACCTTGCAGGAGAGAGGAAGGAAACAAATGACTGACTGATGGATGCATTGTTGCTGGAGCACTTCCAAATTCTCATGGGAGAAGTCAGCAGTACAGAGTTTCTTCCACAGATGAGTTTCATCTCCTCCATGGCATGTGGCAGAGTTATTTAGGGCATATTGAGCATATATGCTGTGTTTGTATAGCTAAATTGTGCTGTATTGCAAGTGTCTTAGAACAAACATGGGGTAGACAAGAGTCCTTAATTCAATCTACCTTCAGTGAGCTTTAATTCCAGATGTATTATTACAGTACCTAAATACCTAAAATTATGGGAAGATCCACTCAAATGTGTGATGTGGCAGTGGGGTTCCCAAGCAGTCACACTCCTATGGGTATGATCCATTCTTGAACAAGCTATGGACAAGGATATATACTTGTCTAAAGGAAAAAGATCTGAGAACACCTTGAATGAAGTAAATCACCATAACTCTATAAAACTAGGAATTTTTCCTGATGCCAGTTCGGTAGCATCCCTGTAGGGTCAGGCTGTTGCCAAGAACAGCAGATGGCCCCCCAGGGGACTTCTAGAGGGCCATGATGAGTTCCCCTCTATCACGGAAGCTCTGTTAGTGCTGCCTTGCACTCTGTCCTGCTTTCATAGGTGCCAGGGAATTTGTACTAGAGCCTCCCCAAATGATAGCACTTGGGAACGTGCTATTTTTGCTCATGAGTGTGTCTGCAGACGAATGTTCATCTCTCTGATTTTTAAATGTGCAGCAATGTAGGCTCCCAAACATAAAACTTGTATTTTCAACTACAGTTGATACATAATGAAAACATTCCAAATACGTGATTTTTAAAAAATTATCAGCTTATAGGCATATTTCCATTTCATTTTGTTTACAGAGTAGAGAGGCAAAATGAGAAGAAAAATGGGTGAATGGG
This sequence comes from Chaetops frenatus, assembly GCA_013400775.1. Taxonomy (NCBI): domain Eukaryota; kingdom Metazoa; phylum Chordata; class Aves; order Passeriformes; family Picathartidae; genus Chaetops; species Chaetops frenatus. The sequence goes on along the minus strand of VZTR01023631.1, from coordinate 298,555 downwards.
GCAACTATACAAGCAGACTCTGTGCAGCCAAATTAAAATGTGCATAAACACTGAAAAAATGTACATAAGGAAAAAAAAAAAAAGACAAAAAAAGGGGAAGATTTTGTTTAGACAGCTCTTTTTAAATGATCAGTGATCTTATGCACGCGACAGTTCTGTCAAACATGTAAAGGCACATTGCTAGCATACTTTCTTAGCAGATTTGGAAGAGGGAGCATGTGCATAGTGTGATAAGGAAGGGGAAAATACCAAAATGAAAATGGCAGTTACGGAAAGTTATCTCTGTAGGCAGATGCAAAACATGGCCAAAATCTATGTTTTTATTTCTTATGGTAGAGAGTGATAACACAAGAAAGCAAAGCAAGTAGAGGAGAAAAATCAGACTAGTAGATAGACAAGCAATTAAATCAAGAGCTTAGACCTGTTCTGAACCTCTGCGTTTCCCAAACACACTCAAAGAGCACTATCATATTACTGGCACATTGCAGCCTCCTACCCGCTGATTCACACGGGGTCCCAATATTTCTCTTTATGAATAATGCCAGAAGAATCTGGCTTTTCTCTTCTTAAGCACTGTATGCTTTGCTTGGGCTGATCTCTTTTGAAATGTCAACTTTACATTTCCAATATCCACAAATAAATTCTTAATAAAAAGATATGATCTACATTTCAGAATGAGACCTTTAAATCCTTTAGCCCTGCCAGTTTCTAGGGAACTTTTGTTAAGAACGAAACACCCTGTTTAATAACTGCTTTCCAATAGTAATTAAGAGAGTTACAAATATCAGTGGACCACAGATAACAAAGGCAGTACAATCCAGGCAAGGGAAAAAGGGTTTTTATCTAGGATTCTTGTAAACAAATGTGAACAACAATTTAAAATATGTTCTGTGCATAACCTTGCCACATTTTAATTAGTTTTCCAACTAAGATACTCTGAAATGTCTATTTAAAATAATTCTGCTGAGTTATGACATAAGGACACATTAGAAATGTGCAAACAAATCCAAAACCCAGCTGCTTCTTTGCCCCTCTCTGCATTGCTTGTGCAGCTACAGTCTTTGGTTTTAATTCAGTAACACTGCTGATTGACATTAAACAGAGCTGTCCCATTCCTCACTATACATTCTTACCACCTACCTTGTAATAAAACCATACAAGCAAAATCTTCTGGGCCAATGACCTTAACAAGTCACTGTTTAGTCACACTTTTACCAGACTCGATCCAAGGGAGGGAAGTGGCCAGGAACAAAACCAGCTCTTTCGGCAAGAATGTGCACTTCAGCTGGATTACATGTCCAATGACACTGCCCAGAGCAGGGGCTGAGCAGTGAGCTGCTCGCTTCTCCAGACCAGCGCCCAGGTTACAGCCAATGCTGCAGAAACAAGCCCCAGGCCTTGCCCCACTCACTCTGAGACTCCAACCCATACTGCTCCTAGCACAAGCAATTTAATTCAGGTCTTCGATGGAGATAATTTTGGTTACAGTTTCAGTTCAGTTATGAGAGGTGTTATGTGGTGCATTTTTTATATAAGGTCAAGGATTTTCCCCAGGATGCTCCATGCCAGCTACAGGCCCTGACTGACACCATCTCTCTGATGTGCAGAGATATTTTTCACCTCACTGGTGCCACATGCCATGCCTGTACCCTTGCCAATTCCTTTGGAAAGAGCTGTAGGTGGAAGGCCCCATGAAATAAATAGTAGTATTTTAGTCCCAGTATGCCTTTCACGTGTCTTTCTATTCTGGCAAGGCAGTGTGATCTACTGTACTTGAACACAGTGTTGGGGACTGTAACTTTGGTTTTGCTGCTCTGCTGCCATCTCTACTCCATCAAAATCTCTGAGCTTTGCTGTGTCCGTCTTTTGATCATCAAATTGCAGTAACAGCTACAGATTCCATTTTACAGAGATGCTACCTGAGTTTTCTAAGCCTGCTGAACAACTGTCACTTCTGCTTACCTCAAAGGTTCCAAATGTCTGAGGAGGAGGGTCAGAAAGATTCAGAAAACTGCATGTTTAAGGTCATGCTTTACTTCGAAAGCACCACTTATAAAAAATGGTAAACTTAATTATTTCTGCTAGTCAGTGGGAACTTTCTCCAATTTTTGATGTGGTACAAAACATACCAGTTAAGAAGAGACTCTAGTAAAGTTTTCTAGGCTTTCCAGGTACAGAATCACAATGGACTCCTTATAATCTAAAGCCTTTCAGGCTTTTAAAAATCAAAATATTTTAAGCCAATACTTCCGAGGTGCACTTTTTTTAAATGAGTGATTTACTTTATTATTAAAGCCAATACAACTATTTATCTGGCTAAGATAATTCCTTCAGTCCAGTTACTCTGATCATAAAAAATAAATCTGCGATGATCTTTGGCCTTTTAAAGGTTTCCTAGAAAGAGTAAGCAATTTTTTTATATGTTTGTTATCTAGGATTTTTTTTCTTCCTCTACTGATAGGAATCGGGACAGAGGATATAAAAAAAAAAGTTGATAACAATAATTAGATGCCTATTTTAAGCTCCAAACTCTTCTGTCTTCATAGGACTAAAAACCTCTATAGATTCATTTTCTTATGTGCACATCCTTGCAATAGACCTGCATTTACTTGCCCTCCTTTACCTAAGTCATATTTGTAATCCTGGATAGATAATGGCAGTTTAAATATAGCTATCTGTTGCCCAGGGCAAGACTAAGACTCAGAAGCCAGAGTGAAAAACAACTTCTGATTCAGCATCCCCGGATATTTTTGGTGGACTCCTCTATGTCCTGCTTTAGTGACAACAGTAACCTCCCTAGCTTATCTGTCTCCTTACCCACCATTTGCCTTATATTTGATCTCAGTTGTGGCTTGTTCAATTGCTCTGCAGATGTGGCCTCACCTCATGCTGTACATTGGAAATAGAGATACTGGGAAGGGCGGAACAGACCTGCCACTCTCCTCTTAACTCACCCTATATCTCTTCTTTGCTCCAAATTTTCTTAAGACTAATCTGCAGCTCCTCAGGCTGGGATAAACAACCTAATTCAAATGGCATCAACTCATTGAACTTGACTGAATACACATTAACAGATCACCAAGAAAAATCACAAATAAACAAAGCTACAAAGTCAGTTTATTTCTCTCTGCATTTGTTCTATTTTTGTTTTTAAAGACTTCAGAACCATAGGTTCGTTTCACTCAATGAATTATGGATTCAATACCATGTATACTGCAGAACTGGAAGCTCTACTGAGACTGACTTTGCAGCATAGTGCTTATGGCACAGATCAGTGAAATTGGAGGTCCTGGTTCAATTATCTGTGCTGATGTATAGTTCCTAATTTATATAAAATTGAAGAAAACAGAAGTTACAAGTGAGAAAGGTTTACTTATGCCATAGGAATGTGGGCAAGATCTTGAATGTGGGTCATTCCTAGACACAACATTAAGTACACCATAACCCATGGGCTGTTAAGGAGTAGTTAGGGAAGGAGGCTTGTCTTTAACTTGGTCTCCCATCATATCCTTATAGCCAAATCAGGTAAGTGAACGATAGATTATGTGGATGACTAATGGTGAGACAAATGTGAGACCACTGGTCTCACAGTTTGTGCTCACCAGTACAAAGTCCAGCTGCTTGTTGGTTACTATTGGTATCTCTGAGGCAATGGTACTGGGTTGATACTGTTTAATGTCTTTAATAACAACCTGGATAATGGAATACAGTACACTCCCAGCAAATTTGTGGATGACACCACATAGTGGAGAAGTGATTGAGATGCTGGAGAGCTGCTCTTCAAAGCGACCTTGACAGGTTGGACGAATTGGGTGACAGGTACCTCATACATTCCACATAAGCAAATGTAAAGTCCTGTAGCTGGGATGGAATAATCCTCTGCAACCAGGCAGACTGGGACCAACTGGACAAGGACTGCCCTTGCAGAAAAGTCCTTCAGGGTTCTGTTGGCAACAAATTGAACAACCAATTTGCCCTTTTGGCCAAGGATACCACCCTCACACTAGGCTAGTGCACTAGGAAGAATGCAGCCATCAGATCAAGGTACACATGATTGCTTTTCTGTCACACACACTTGTTAAACTACAGGCTCTTCTGTTCATTTTGGGGTTCCCCAGCACATGGAGATGATGGGCATATCACAGCAAGCCCTGCAGAGGGCTGAAGCACTTTACATAGAAGAAAAGACCAGAAGAGCTGGGTTTGTTAACCTTCAGAAGAAAAGGCTAAGGTCAGGAGCACTTACTGATGGCTTCATCCACTTAACAGGAAAGTGAAGCCAGGGTCTTTTTAGAGGTACACACCTGTAGGATGAAAGGCAACAGAAACAAGGTTGCAGAATTTTAAATCCAATTAGAAGTAAGAGAAAATTCACCATGAAGGTGGTCAAATAACATCACAAGTTGCCCAGAGCAGATGTGCCAGTTGCATGTCAGATCTTGGAGATACTCACAACTAAACCTGACAAGGTTCAAGCAACCTGATCCTGCTGTCCTTGCTCTGAGCAGGAGCTAGACTGGATGATCTCCCAATGTCTCTTTCAACTTAAATTATTCTGTGATTCTATAAAGTTCTCCATCTTGTTGCCTGGTGTCGTGGGTGGAAAAGTGATTTTTTTACCTGTAAGGAACTTGACTGCTTCCTTCAGGCCTGGAGAACCAATTAGCTGGCTAGTTCTAAGATGGACACTCTGTTTAGCCACTTAAGAAACTGAGTACGCCTCTGTGATACACATTTAAGAAAGGAGACCCCTGGAAATCTCTCTCTTGCTTCCAGTTTCTGAACAGGTAACAGGAGGCCTGTGTGGCCCAGCGGAGTCAGCCTGGGCTGGGCCAGGCCAGGCCCGCTTTGTCGGGCCCTGCCCGCTCCACAGGGCTGGACCGGGCTGGGCTGGGCAAGGCCCACTCGGCCGGGCCGGGCACTGCTGAGATCCCAGCCACTCCTGCCCCCTCTCCCATGGAAAAGTTTGCCGCAGCTTCAGCTGCTGCCCAGCAGAGATCATGTGATCAATAGAGCCTGGGAGAGATATTAATTGTCTCAGTCCACAGATGAAACTTACAGACATCAATCCTCTCTTGAGTAAGAGGAAAAGGAAAGAGTGAAGACATGTAAAGAAACCGACATGGAGACCCCGAGGTCAGTGAAGAAGGAGCCAAAGCCTAGAGGGAGGAGATGCTTTAAGCTTAGAGGGATGCAACATTCAAACTGCAGCCTGAGCAAACGCACCCGTGCTGAGGCAAGTAGATGTTGAAGCAGCTGTGGGCTAATGAGAAACTTGAACAGAGAGAGATGAGGAATCATGCCACAGAGATGACAGTGATGAGAACCCTTGTANAGACATCAATCCTCTCTTGAGTAAGAGGAAAAGGAAAGAGTGAAGACATGTAAAGAAACCGACATGGAGACCCCGAGGTCAGTGAAGAAGGAGCCAAAGCCTAGAGGGAGGAGATGCTTTAAGCTTAGAGGGATGCAACATTCAAACTGCAGCCTGAGCAAACGCACCCGTGCTGAGGCAAGTAGATGTTGAAGCAGCTGTGGGCTAATGAGAAACTTGAACAGAGAGAGATGAGGAATCATGCCACAGAGATGACAGTGATGAGAACCCTTGTACCAGGGATAGAAGAAACCTTGCTTCTAGAGAGAGAGAAGACCCTTTGCTTTTCTAACAGAACAGCTCATCCTTAAAATAGTATCCCATGAGACAGAGATAAGCCCTCAAAAGCAGTTGCGGGAAGAGCTGTATGTCGAGGGAAGGGACTTTCACACTGCAAACAGATATCCTTTTCCGGGTGGCTGATTCACTGTGATATTAGAGCCACGAGAGAACTGTTTTCTTGTGGGAAAAGTCTCCATGGCATGGCAGGAGAGACTCCACTCCCTAAGTGAACTGAAGAAAGGCTATTTTAGAGGTGGTAAACTGAAAGTCTCTAGGTTTTATCTCTTTATGTTGTTGGTGGGAAAGAGAAGATGAGGTGGGGGGAGCAGAAATGTCTGAAGGTTTATTCTGGTTCTTATTATATTTCTTTTAGTTCTGTTGATAAAACTGTCTTTATACCTTTTAGGTTTTGAGCCTGCTTTGCATTTCTCCTAATCCTTATGTCACAGCAGAAGTAAGTTTAGTGGGTGCACTGGTGTTCGGCCAGAGTGCTCAACCCAGTACATTAAATTGGTGTAGTGACTTGGATGGCGAACTAAAACCACTACACCTGGGCAGTTCTTGTATGTTGAAGTTTTGGAGGGTTTAGGAAGTTTCAGTGAAGTGGACATCAAATGAATACTCATGGTTTCTGAACACGAGACTACAACCAGGATTATTTCTTGCACTTTGTGGTGCTACTGTGATGGTCCTGCACATACTATTCTTCTGCAAACTAGAGCTATTTTGTTTCAGCACAGTGCTTTTCTCTGCTGGGGAAAACTACTCTGGGTCTCTAAGACAGCAAAGGAATATGTGTCTTACACAGCTGGTGTGAAGTCACTGTATAACCATATGGACACAGCCTGAGGGAATGTCACCTGAACTGTATTTCTGTAGATTGTAGTTTGATTAAAAACAGACTGGGTAAAAACTCAGGTCCAAAAGTCAATAGTAATTTCAGTGAAATAGAACTATGTGGAATCTCCTGCATATTTTTATATTGAAGAACTTGAAATGTCAAGAGTCTAGTCTGCTCAACGTAGCATTTCCCTCCAGGTTAAGCCTCAGAATGGAAACTATCAAAACTCTGTCAATCTCTCATGTGAGCAAGAAATGGTCTAAAATTGCCTTGGTGCCAAAACCACATTTTACTGATTGCCTGATACCTTCTGTACTTTTTCAGAGCAAAATTAAAATAGATCATCGAGAATATAATGGGAAATCAAGTTAATCACAAATTTTCCATTTTAGAGAAGATGCAGGCTCAAGATACATTGAAAAAGAATCTACCATATCTATCTCTCTTTCTAAATATTTCTGAAGGATAAATGTCACATGTACTTATTGGTGTCTCAGACTGAAGAGGACACTAGTGCCATTAAAAAAAGAACTCTGCTAAATTATACAATAAACAGAATTTCAGCATCTGATTTGAAAAAAGCCACTGCCATAAAGATCTCCACTTCCGCTAATAAAAGGATGACATGTAAAGATTTTTGTTTAAATCAGCAGATTCATTTGCAACTTTTTCATTGCTATAAAGTTGCAGTAATTGTTACTCAAAGGCAAGAAGTCAAATTTTGCACTTATACAAATGTTGATGTGACAACAGGGAATTTGATTATTTTTAGGGGATTGTTAAAAAAGCATCACAGTTCAGTATTTTAAACTCCTGGTACAAGCTATTTGCACCGCTTAAATATTAATCCTAGTTTTAAATAATCTGATTATAACTTAAACAAAGAAACAAACATAAATTTAGTATGAATTACATCAGTAGTTAAGTATCTAACAAGAAATTAACATCACTATAAATCTATTTTACATTTTACAATGATTATTTAGGACAGCTGAGCCTCATATATGCTGAAAGAGTATGTCAGCATACAGCAGCTGCTGATAATAACCAGCATGTGTTGGCAGGAGCTTTTTGTTTTCTGAAGATAATTAAAACTTGCTATAGTTTTCCAGCTGCTACAGAGTCAATAAGGAATACTTTAAAAACATGAGTGGCGCATTTTTGATTCACTTCAAATAGACTGTGGCTATGTCTACTGAATATTCACTAAAGACAATTATTCTACAATTTTGGGTTTTCATAAGTTTTCTAAAAAGAAAGCTATATGGCAATAGTTTCAACCAGAAAATTTTTAACTGTCAGCTTCAGGTGCTCAAGAGGAACAAAGCATTCTGGTAACAGAAATGTTTTGCTAAACAAGAAAAGATACTCAACTACTTGTGTCTTATCCTTAAAATTCTGTGTACTATGTATTCAGCTTGCATTTGAAAAGCTCTCCTTATTGGTCTCAGCAGAGTTTTTTTTTTAAACTTTCTGTTCTTAGAAGCATTCACAGGCACCATGGAGCTGTAAAAATCATTGCCAGTGTGGGAGTCAGCAGCTCTGCAGAGCTACCATGAAAATGCCAATAGCTTTATACATTGAAGACTCAAGATGGGGGATTTTCCAGGACTTTAGACCACAGTCTTCCTCCAGTTTTCACATAATATTATACCTGGTGAAAACTGTCTTCCTCCTTGTACAACAACTTTTAGGCCTCATACCCAATGAGAGTCCAACAGCAATACAGCATCTTTCTTAACCAAAGTCTTCCATAGAAATGGTCCAAAACACAACTTTCTAAAATGATGCAACTTCAAAAGTCTGAGACACTTCTGAGTAACACATAATTCCTTAGCTGAAAGTACGTAAACTTAGATGAGTAGCCTAAGTGATCTCTCCTTGGAGCTCTCATTGCTGGTGGCTTTCCATGAGCACCTGAAGCGGAAGCTGGTTTGCGCTCTCTGACTAAAAAATAATCCAAATAATGAAAAAGGAGCTACATTTCCCTCATCAATAGTACAGTTCTCTCACCCATCTTGACAAAGCTGTGCATGTCAGAGGCCAGATTACAGCCCTGAAATATGGATCATCTGCTTTGTCAGTCTTAAAATAGACTTTCAGTACTCAGTATTAGAGAAAACAAACATTACTGAAACAAAATCTAATTTAATTTTTTATTTAGCAACTGCAATTGTTTCCTTTTAAACTTCAGAGACCAGAACTAATGAATTGATCTTCAGATAAGAGGCCACTCAAAATAATAAGACTTTTAGCAAATAACACTGCCATTAGGCGGCAGGGAGCTGAAATGCTTATTATGCAGTTCAGTGAAAACTCAAAAGACACAAAGCATTTGATATGACTGGCAGCAGCACCATCTAAAAATAGCTTTGCATAAAAGGGAATGAAAATGTCATCGGAAATCTCTTCCTTCCTTCAGAAGCTGCTGGTAAACAGATCTTTCTTAGTCTGAACTGACAATTTCCCCATGTGCAAGTACAAGGGCACCCCTTCACCTCTTGCTGGCACCCATGGCCCTGCAACAAGGATGTCAGGGCTGAGAACTGCTGGGAAGGGATGGCCTCAGGGCTGAGCTGCAGCCACACATCTCCCCTGGTGGGACCACTGATGCAATGTCTGATCAGTCACCACCGGGATGAAGACAGCTCCAGCTTTCAGCATGAAGCACTGGATGAAGATAGAGCAATCTTGGCCATGAATCAGTGCCTGTATTATTTGGTCCAGGTTACAGCACTCAGGCAGTAGTATGAAATGCAGCTTTTGCTGTAATGGCTCAGGTTTTGGCAAGGGTGTCGAGTTTTAATAAAGAATCAGCAGTTTGAATGATAAAATTGTTTTGGAAAAAGTATTCTGATATCTCAGTCCGTTAATTTGGATGGGGCTTTTAAGACAGATAGAGACTGATACTTGCTGAATTTAAGAGACAAGAAATTCCTTTTAACTCTGGATAAGACCTAGGCAGACTGCCACACTTTTTATAAAGTGAAGCTGACAGAATGGCAGTTTTAAAATGTCCTCAGAAACATATATAAATATAGCTGTAAAAATGAAAAGGAAAAAAAATTTAAAGCCAAGGACTTACTGCCTCACCCTCTGTGCCAAGCTAACTAACTTTTGGATTTTACATTATCCTCTTCAGATAAACATTTGCAGGAAGAGAAAGCCATTACCTCTGAAGTTACAAAATGATTAGATATTCAGCTGCCGCCATCAGATGCAATTAAAGACACAAAACTTAGATTCATCCCACAGAACATTAAAGTTTGCCAAATACATTATGAAAAAGCCACATTATATGGCTCTGAGAGTCTTGTCCTGTCCAGACTCCCACTCCTATATCAGTTGGAGACTAGGGAAAATGAAACATTCTGTGTTTCCTGAAGCTGAAACGATGGAAAAGCACTGTGCCTTTCATACAAGTCCTGCCATTGTGCCATCTGAGTGTTGACAGAGACACTGCTTCCTCCTCAAATCTAGAGTCATCTTATGGCTTTGGTCCCTTTTCAAATCTTGGGTCTTTTGGAAGGATGCTCAATAATGCTGCAGTTATTGGGATCAGCAATATGATCTAATTATTTGGAATGGTTTTTGCAAGTTCTGATCTTACACAGATTTGGGATACTGATTTCAAGAGAAGGATGGGGCTGTGGTTAGCTAATATGAACTGTCTGTTTCACAGTATGATATAATGAAAATTACTTAAGTATTTGTTTTTTTAACAGAATTCATTTTTGCATTTTTGCAGGAATGAAAGGGCACTTCACAACAAGATACATTTACTTTTGCATAATTCCATCAGAAACTTCTAACATTAAAAACTGTATTACCTCGTTTGGGGATAATACTACAAAAACTTTAATATTGGATCTTTAGACCATTTGAGCAAGACTTCCCCTCATTTTGCACCTTCTGTGGCAGCAGCAAGAGGGGTTGCAGTTACACTGCTAAATGGAACCCAGACTGATTCTCATTTTTTGCATCACTCAGCTCATGTTCTCACTACCTACAACTAGTCCTCTCTGAGGCTTCATCTGAGCTGAGCCAGCTGGAGAAGCCCAAAACAGAGCCAGAGAATCTGCTCAGCAGCCCAGGGGGTACTTCAAGTTCACATCCCATCTCTTTTATTTAGCAGCACAGATATGCCCACTCAGACTCAGAGGGACATTTTACTGCTGTACCAACACAGGAACGTGATGTGCTAACACCTAATATCGGCAAGCAGGAGTTTCTGGGTAGTAATGTGGATAAATGGACATTGAAGCAATTGGCCCAAAGGATACAAGTAGTAGGGAAGATCTAGGAGATCTAGGGAAAAACCACATGGTTCAGCATGTACTGGGGGGTTTGGAGAAGCAGCAGTTCCTTGCAGAGAAGTGTTACCAAGGAGTAAAAGCTGTACCATCATCCTCACTTCCCAACCCGTTCAGCAGTAAAAGCGGTATTGCCTTTGCTTAAAGCTGAAGATGTTGTATTTTTCTGCAAATGATTCCTGGAAGTAAGTTGAGACATCTCCCAGAAAATGGCAGGTCTCATGGGTGGCAGATGCCAGCAGGTGTGTGTTTGTGACTAAAGAGGATAAAAGCTAGAATTAAACTAGAGATTCCGATTTGAGTTTACTGCTTTTGTCTATATTCCTAAACCATTCAAGTGTTGGAGGACTAGAAATAAGCACAGCACAATCAATAAAATAAACAAAACATGAAAGACACTGGTGACATATTAAGGGGGAAAAAAATCAGATACCCTTTAAGCCATTGGGACTAAAGGAGAGAGATGACAATAAATATATAGAGATTTTGGTTCCAAATCCTGAAAACTTTGCTCACACAAAACAGACCTTCCTCCAATCACAATCCAATTAAAAAAGAGCACAACTATTGCCAAAGGCCTGTAACATCTAGCTCATTAAAACAATATCAGTTGACATTATTAGGATGTATTATTTTGGTCCTTTAGCACAGGGGAAGATTCATCTGAGTAAGTAGCAGGGCTGAATCCTTCTTTGGCAAAGGGCTTTGATTGGAAAGCAAAATGTCTGGGATGTTCCAGGCAGGCAGTCTCCATGCCTGGCAGATGGTATTTACTTAAGACGTACTGCACAGCCCATTATTTTAAACCAAGTTACTCTGCCAAGTTTACCTAACTTATCACAAGGACAGAAACTTCTGTCCATCTCTGTGTCTGTGTTAGTCAAAATCCCATGTATTCTGAACTGTTTTCTCCCAGCTGAATTAAACTCAGTCTTGTAACAAATGAGAGGCGAAAACCCACAAGATGTTTTCAAACTGAGTCACACACATCCTTTTCAGCCAAGCCATAATACTCCCAAGTCCTCTGAATCATACTGTCTACTCTTCAACAGCTTCTAAATAGTCCAGCTCAAGGTGCTTGAGCCCTTCTCTCTCCCACCATATTATGGTGTGCTTAACTGACCCCTTAAACTGAACCTGAAAACGGGAAACTCCTCAGGTTTTTAAGCAAAAAGTGCACCACAAGGCACACAGATGAGGGTTTTCTGACTTGCTCACATTTCTATATCTATAAGATGAGTATAAATGAGAAATGACACAACTAGTATATACTGGATCAAGTTCATAGGACATGTAATTCATCATTTACCCTCAAATGCAGCTATTAAAAGGTGTAACAAGCTCAACTACAGACAATTGTTTAATAACCTAGTTACAAGGGTCCTGTTTGCTCAGTCCCTCAGGCATTAATCCAAACATGTGTGATGCCCTATATGAAACAGCTCACATATTTAAGTGCAATTAAACATTTGAGAATATCATATGATAGGAGTAAGATAAAAACAATGAGTGAGGCTAAGATACATCAATGACTACACAGCTTGCATTTGAATAAAATTAAAATTACATAATTATCTATTGCCAAGAAAGAACAATATCTGTTTGGAACCTAAAACTGCAGATTTTTTTTAAATTAACATTTACAGTGCTTATGGTACAAATATTGCACTTTATTTTCAGAGATTTCTGTATAAATACAGATATAAGAGACTGAGTAACAAAACTGCTATGTACACATCTCTTAATGGATCCATTGTTGTGAGTAATTTCCATTTTACTTCTGTTACATAGCATTTTATATAACATAGTGACTTACCACTTCTTCTAAATTATTATTACTCTAGAGAGTCATTTATTGAGCATAAATCTTGCATTTATTGACATAAATGCCTTTTAATGTTACTGTCTCTACTTATACAATGGGGTTAATATGAAATTCAGTCTCCTCCATGATCAATACAGAAGATATATAGCACAACTACAGCTGTTCATTTCACAATTTCAAAACAGGAAAGCCTCAAGTTAAGATTTCACCTTGGCTGAAATCCTGCTTTCAGTGAAATTGAGAGCAAAAGTCTTCTAACTTGAAAGAAGAGCCAAGATTTACTTTTTGGTGTCCAACCTGCATGTGTCAGCTGAAGTGCCACTGATGCTTTGTGGCTGTGAAGCTTTAAAGCCAGAAATAGCCACTGTTATTGAATCCAGTCTCCAGTACCACACAGGCCACTTCTAGTCACATATCACACAGGCATTTCCTGATAACTTCAGTTTTTGAACCTTTTTGCCAGTGAAAGTTTCTCCCTTTTAAATGTCCTGTTTTTTTTAAACTTAATTACCTGGACTGCACTCTTATACATCTTTTTTTTTTTTTTTAAATTTAAACACATCTCAGGACTCTCTGAGCTTATAAATACCTCTAAAGACGCTCACATTTTTTGTGTTAAACTTTCACACAAATATTTCAACCATTTCAGAGTACAAGTACATAATAAAATATTTTTAAAGAAATACTGTTATTTTAATTAAGAATTCTAGTTTCTCCAAGTCTAGGTCTAAGGACTTGAGGAGCTTCACATGAAATAAGGTGTCAGTTTCTAGGACCTTAGAGAGTGTGTGAAACAACAAACCCAAAGATCCCTCTGCTGTGAGCACACACCCGCCACACATATCTGACAGTGGAGGGGGATGGACCATGTCCCAGCTGAGGTCTGCAAAGCAGCTCTGAAACTAAGGTTGCTCCTCCTGGTGCTCCAGACAACCCCAGCCCCAGTTCTGTCCTCTCCTGCATGCCTGGGCTGGAGCATAGACACAAAGGCACCACAAGAAGAGGCACAGGGGGCTGAAAAGGAGCTACAAACTGATGCTGCCTTGACTTACTGGCTTACAGGCTCAGGAGGCAATAGACCACCAGCACTGGTCAGAGATGACATTTGTGAGAGTGTTTGTATTGTTACCACCAAGGCTGAGTCTTGTTGGTTAATCTTTTACTTTCCTGTGTTCAGACAGTGAGGTTTAAACATGTGCAGGTAAAGTGGCCAGCATCCAGAACATAAGAAATACTACAGTTCAGGTTGCCTGGATAACAGCATTTTGTCCTCATTGTATGTCTGACCAAACTCACAGTTTTAAATTTTTTAATTATTTCCCATTTCCCATCCTGTATTCCACACCTGTGTGCATACCAGGAATTTGATCTGGGCTTTTTTAATGCAGCCTATGACTGCAACACTTTCACCTACATGACTTACCTGTTCTCCTTTTGAATACAAGAATCTCTTATGGTACAATAATTGTTGAAATTTAAGTCACTTGAATTGCATGGTTTTTTTCCAAGTCACTTGCATACCTCTGTAACACTTTCCACAAATTCTACTCATGCTTAGAAAAAGAGAAGAAATAAACACGTTGAACTAACTACAAAGGGAAGATTATAAGACAGAAAAGTGCATTTGTTTGGACTTCTAAAACCCACTCGAACCAGACAAATCCAGGTGACCCAAATGTAATAGTAGACATATAAGATCAAAATTGAAATTGCAACACGTAAGAATATAAAACATCTGCTGAGCATTGAATGGAGAGTTTGCCTTGAAAAGTTGAAAGTCTGATTTAATATCATTCCATCAAACAATTTTCCTCAACTGTTCTTGCCTATGGACATAAACTGAGACAAATCACAGAACATTATGCACCGTGAGCACGAATTTACTCTTGATAATAGGAATTTGTCTTATTTTCATTCGTTTCTCCATATTATTGCCTTACTGAACATTCAGGCTAAGAATCTAATTTTACTGTAGATTAAAGGGAACATTTCTTTACCAGCCTGTCTATGCTGGGGCAGATGTGGCTTCACTCACCTTGACTTACACTCTACCTGTACTGCACAGTCAATTATTTCAATTTAACATTTTTTATAGTACGGCCTTAATTCTTCACTACTTTTTACCTACAGCTACTTTTTATATTTTCTGTTCTGCACTGAGTTTAGCCATGTACTGTGAAAGAAATAACAACTTTGTGACTCATGTAATATAAATTCTTGAAAGTCACCACCTTATTTATTTAAAGAAAACATGAGTAACTGTTAATGAATTCTCATGCAGTTACTGCATACAGAGTTTGCAAAAATACCTCAGCAAAAGCATGCTCCACCCTGTTTCTTTATGCTGAGGAATGTGTCCCCTTCAGTGTGGAAACTAATGGGCTTTTGGGGGAAAGGGAATCATCAAAAAGATCACATATTGAAAATACCTGTTTAATATCAAACAGATAATTACCACTCACATTCACAGGCCACCTCATAATTCTGCCTCAAGGAGTTGGTGGTGTACATGAACCAAATATTTAGGACTTTCAAAGTATGATCTGATTGAAATAACAGTCTGGTTCCTGTCATTTCCCCTGTGGTGATTTTCTTTTTAGAAATGATTAAATAGTAGAATTCCTCCAATGACTCATTTACTTTATTTTAAACTAACACCAAAGGAAAATACAAAGGAAACAGTCTTCAGCAAATGTGTTTTTCAAGGGGGAAGAAAAGCTGTATCGTGATATGATAGAGTAAATTAGCATAGTTTAGAACAGTACACACAGCTAATGACTGAAAAAACAGCAGTATATGCAACACTTTGTATCACACTGCATTACTGACCAGGAATGGAAGCTTTGACTGCTTTATACACTGTAAATTGGATATGTTGTGATTTTTTAAACCATTCCTTTCACTAAGGAAAAAATACCCCTGATATAACAATCCTCCTGTAGGCGCCTCCAGTCTGAAAACCAGCAAATGAGAAATAACTGGGTAAGAAGTAGAGAGCAGGTATTCAAACAAGCCCTAAGGCAGCTTAGCACTTAAATATGTGGCAGATCTGTTTTCAGCAAAGCAATTAACCAGGCAGGATTCACCATTCTAGCAATCTTAAAATGCAGGCTGGATTTTTTTCTAAACATATGCTATACTTCAAATTATTAGATTGGAGAGGGGCTTTGTCTTAATGGCCTTAAAATATATGACTCAAAGATATACAAATTCAAGCAACTAAACAATGATTTACATGCTTTACTCAGCTAGATGACTGAAAGCAAGTTTTGGTTCTCATCTTGTATCTCCTGATCTGCTTTTCAATATATTATTGATAAGTTTCTCTGTGGCATTCTGCTAGTTATTAATCCATTTGTTAATGGGGTAAAACTCATTCTGCTCTAAAAGCACAGACTGATAACTCCACCCATATTAGAGTACTCTTCCAGTACCCTCTGGGACAGGGATGGGGACTGATCCAGTACCCTAACACTGCTTACAGTTTGAACAACGCAAGCAGAGACGGTGACAGGCTGATCCAGCAAAACCTGGTGAAACTCTTGTGAGGGATTGATGGATCCAGGTTGTTCATCCAGAGTGTAAACTGTAGGTTTCAAATTGAGTCATGCTAGCTAGACTTAGATTTTTTGGCATTGCTAACACCACTATTTGTATCAAGATAATTAGTCATTACTTGGGGCACTGTAGAAAAAATGTGTGCCTTGGTTTTGCACTAGATGTGTGTCTGCCTACACATGGGCTTATAGACAGACATCAGCATCTATTTGCACACATGATTTCCTTATGGCTAATGAACTGACACTTGACCAACAGTGGATCCTGCCCCCAGCTTACATCAATAAAAGAAATGAAGGAAGCAATGATGCATTCTTAGTGACCCAAAATACATAAATATTTAACATACTGAACAGTAACATACATCACATGACCAAAGTACTATACAATTATAATTTCCACAGCCCTGTGCAGAACAGGTTGGAAAGCTGTAAAAGAGGAGCAGAGGTCATTCACCACAGACTGACCATCCATGCAACAAGCTGCAGGAAGAAAAGTTACAACTTTCAAACTCCTCACCATGCAACTTCTCCAAGGTCTCAGCATCACTGACAGGCTTTGGCAGCCCTGGTTGTCCTGGAGAGATTACGGGTTACAAGAGGGAATGTTAAACAGCACCAGGACAGGTAGAAAAGGTGTGTTAATCCACCAGGTCCTCAGTTAATGCTGTTTGAATGCTAAGTTGGTACTAGCACTGCACCTAAAACATTTTCAAATAAACCTGGAGAGAAATAAGTTAACCTTTCTTTCCATTCAATCCAGGCCATACACTGGGTACACAGAATGACATAATATCCTTCCTGAAATCAGAGCTGCAGTGAGGGTCAGTATCCTACCAGTATCCTTCAAACACAACCAGTTCCTGAGATTGCCTTGCAAACAACCACATTTTTCTAATTGCCACAGAAACTATCTTTTTCATCTTTTTAAACCTGGCCAAAGAATTATGCATTGTTTTCTTTATAAATGTAATAAAATTTTATCACTATATTCTGTACTTCTGCCAGAGTTTGACAGCCACAGGTATAAAGAATCTTACTGGAAAGCCACACACAGAAATAGCCACTCCATTTAACTGCTGCTGGTTGAAACCTCACACCAATTGCTGTGATATTTACCAGATATGACAGGAAATTATGTTATCTCTATGCCTGCCCCTAGTTAAGAGAATCAAATACCTTTGTGCAAGCTGTCCAGAAAGTGGCTGTTATCATGTTTGTTTTTTTTTCCCCCAAAATGACATTTTTCTGCATGTAGGACCACATCCACTTTGGAAACTGGTGTTCTTGAAAACAGGATTCCATACAAAACTATGATCAATACAAAACTATGTATTGATTTGGTTTTTAATCAGGAAAAAAAATGTACAGTTGATTAGGGTTTTTATCTTTGCATTAGCAATTCTGAG
This sequence comes from Chaetops frenatus, assembly GCA_013400775.1. Lineage (NCBI taxonomy): Eukaryota > Metazoa > Chordata > Aves > Passeriformes > Picathartidae > Chaetops > Chaetops frenatus. Next base: position 280,954 of record VZTR01023631.1, on the reverse strand, counting down.
GATGATTTTTAATTGTGTGTACAGGTCACAGGATTTGTTGTGAAGCCAATCTGCACTGAACTTTAGTGCCATAGACAGACATTCAGAAAAAACCAAATCAATATATTTGTAATGACTGCTTAGATAATTGCTTAAACAGCTGGAGAGAGCCAAGTCAACAACTATTTTTATGGATATGTGGCAAATTTTCTAATCCTCTGATAGCTACACACAATTGTTTCCAAAGGATGTTATTCCAGTCGCCTTCTTCCAGTCGCACTGGACTTCTACTTCTTTTTTAACTGGGTGACCATCTATTCTCCTTTTGTGGGTTACCACGGGCAGGTTTGACCTGTAGCAATGGGAGTAGATGGACTGGTGCCAGTGACTGCTCAGACAGTCAGGCAAGACGAAGTTCAGCACCTAAGATACCACAGCAGTTTATGATTAAAAGGTAATTTAGTTAAATTCCTAATCTTGCACTCGTGTTCTCCTAGCTGTCGGTGCACGCGTGCATGTGTGGAAGCAGAGGTATGGATGACTGTTTCAAACCCTGTCTCTAGCCAGATTAGTTTGGAATAGCGACAGGAAACGAGCCTGAAACATGAGGCATTAAAAACTGCTCTCTTACGTAAAAGCAGAGCTGCAGACCTCACGCCAACGCGCGGCTACGGAGCGCTCCTGCCAGCAACTCACCTTGCTGAATTTTCGTCACCAGCTGGTGACGGGCGAGAATCCTGCTGGTCCTGTAGGGAGGGCGCCGGGCGGGTGGATCGCAGCGCCAGAAGAGCTCCTGGCCCTCGGGGGACACCGCGTTCAGGTAGAAACAGGCGGTGCCCGCGGCCCGGGGCACCTGCTTCAACATCGCCGCTGCCCCCGGCTCGCCCCGGCCGTGCCACGGCGCTGCTCCCGACCGCAGTCAGGGCAAGGAAAACAGGGAGGCTCTGAGCCCCAGGGAGCTGCGAGGAGCGAGCGCTTTAAACGAAAAAGGAGTGCCAAGAGCTACTACAGCCCGGGATTCCGGCTTTCTCCCACATGATCCGCGCGGGCCAATCGCTCCCAGTGGAGCCTGTGGAAGTGAGGCTGCGGAGCGGGACAGACAGCCTGCCCCAGCCCCGCACATAGCCTGCTCCAGCCCCAGAGTCTCCCGGTCCAGCACACACAGCCTGTCCCAGACCCGTCCCGGCAGTCCCCCGGCTAGCCGGAGTTTACCCAGCACGGAGGGGCTGCACCGGGCCGCTTCCGAAAGCAAAGAAGAAATAGCTGAAGACGCTCGGAAATGTGTGTATTATAATAATCAGGCTGCCGAAAACCTTTTCCTCCTCTGCTCTACGCTGCCCAGCTGGTGACTCATCTCTGGGGATGATGCCCTGACTACTTTTCTAAAAATCATACCCCTGTTTGCCAAGAAGTCCGTTTACGGAAGAGCTGTTCGAATCTCCAAAACCGCATGGTACAACGAGCACTGAAAAAAGCGAAGCCCTTGGGATGAAAAAATTCAACAACACCTAGCAGCAGTCACTCAGCAGTAAACAAAACCCAAGAGTCCCTAACATTAATGAACATTAATGCTACCAAGAACCGGTCACAGCCTGGAAGATGGAAAGGTTCTCTGTTATTCAGGTTCCTTGCCATAACATCTTATTTTTTGTTGTTGTTTTTTTTGTTTTTGTTTTTTTTTTCAACAGAGGGGCATGTGTTTTCATTCAGTCCTCACATATCAACCACTGAGTTTGCAGAAGATGCTATTTCTTTGATTAATCATACGGAAACAGAACAATGCCATTTTTATCAGCAGGTAGGCAGCAAGTCTGAATCAAAATATACTGAAAATGCCCTCCTAGTCAAATAATTTTTCATTATATTTTAAAATACCAATATTTTGGATTAATACACCCCTAATATGTGCTGATTTCTAAGAATAATGAGAAATGAGTGGTTTTTAAGAATCACAGCTCAGGAATGATGCTGCCACTTCCATGCCTGCCTCCATGCCAGGCCCAAGCTGGGGCCTGGCAGCTGACAGAACTGTTGGAGTGGCTGCAAGCCCCAGGCAGAAGGGGCTCAACCCCCATCCCAACCCATGGGGGATCTTGACCTCCCCAAACTCCACCTGGACATCTACCTGCAGTGACATTATTGTCTGTGTCCTGTTCTGCAGCCTTGAGCCAACAATATGTCATGACATGCCATAGTGCAATGGAGCTTTCCTCCCACTCCCAGCGTCAGAGGTGCTGACCAGGACAGGGCCATGAGGTGTCACTGCCTGGGACCCGGCTTGTCACAAAGGACATGGCAGATGTAGTCACCTAAACATGAGAGGGGGAAAGGACAGCTCTTGTTTTCAATTATTCATTAAAACTTTGCTCCATGCAAACCCCCGTAGGGCAGGGTTTTACTGTGATGCAATCTGTTCTCATTACACCTTACGAATTTTATTCCTCATCAATGTGAGACTTGTGCAGTGCCATAAAATGGAGAAATATAATCCCAGGTACAAAAAATTTAAAATGAATGCTGTAGAATGGAAGCCTCCACTACCTGTTATTACCATTAACAGCATCTGCAAGTGCTGTATGTGCTGCTTTTTGCTCCAGGTATGGATGCATGGTCTTCTCTGAGACTCTAAGCAGAGACTTCAGACTCAAGAGCAAAGAGATGGCACCATTCCCATTTATACTCCCAAACAGGGCTGGGCACTGGCAGCCAGGCAGTAGGACTGACCAGTCTCCTCTCTGCCTTGCTGTGCAAAGAGAAGAGGCAATCTTGCTTCACAGGTGTGAGTAGAGAGAGCCTGAACAGCAGGGAAGCAATGGCTCCCATTCTAACCCCAGCTTGCCAAGCCAGTGTGTCAGTCCCTCTTCTGCTGTCTTTTCAGGAATAAATATCTCAGAGACCCCCAAATGTCATTGGCCAGGCACAATATTTATCCAACGAGACATTACCTCCATGCAGGGAAATTATTTGATTAATTTACAGTTCTTTGGCCTGATTGTATTTATAAGATGCTATTGCTAATGTAAAGCAAGTATTAACATTTCATACCACTCTGCTTAAATATTCAGAAGGATTTATTTTTCTGTTGGAAAATGCATTGACTTTTTCAGCTAATGGGATTCTGCATTCTTCCTTGCAATACTTCCAAAGTCTAGGAAGGAGTTTAAGAGAAATGTAATGCTTCAAAAGCCAGTCCAAAGAAACAAAAACCAAGGCAAGAGCTTTGGAACAAGTCTGTTAAAGGCTCAACAAGCCCAGTTATACGCTTGTGACAGACAGCCAAGTACCAGCCTCAGTACCCCCGTGGCTGCCTGTCCTTCCCATGTCCCCACCAGAGGGTAAGGCAACAGGGCAGAGCTGCCCTGCCAGCTTCCCCAGCAGCTCGTCTCAGAGGTCACAAAGGACAGAATAAGAAGCTTCTGTTGCAGCATGATGGCTTTCCTTTCCTCCCAGACACAAGGGTCCAAACACAACTTCAGAGACAGAGGGCTGCCCCAGGCTCGGTGCTGACAAGTACTGCCTCTGCCGAGGCTGAATTCTTTGGCTTCAGTCCAGTACTTGCATAGTAGTCAAGTAAAACAAGAAACAACAAGAGTTAGCTGGTCTTGCAGTGCATGTTTGAAAGCTCCTGTGCTTGAAGTTGTACATGGTAAAAGAAAGAAGTAGCCCTCGCTGCATACTTTGAAAATGATTGTATCCTTGTTTGGTGACTGCCTTGACACTCACTGTTTTCAAAAATGTGTCACTCAAATGAGGAAACCCCTTTGGCCATCAACCTCTCAGACAAGAAGTACTACAGAAGTCTAAGTTGCTATATAATAGCACTAATTAATATTTCAGTCTCAGTCTACACACTGTTTCTGGAATAGTTAAGAGAGCAACACTGAACTTCATGCTAATGCATCTCATAAAAGCACTTCAAAATAAAAGCTCCCTCGTGCATTTTACAAGAGCTGTGGGGAAGCTCCAGTACACACCTGAAATTGCTGCCAGTCTTCACAGAAGCACAGTCCACGAGATGAAAACCCAACTCAATGTTTCTCATGTTGTGACTGATCCATGCAGGAAAGGAGATTCCTTCATAAAACCATGTCTGGAATTAGTGGGGTTTTTAAGGGTTTTTGTTTGCTTGTTTGTTTTTTAAAATCTGAATCAGAAATGTCCACACTGATATCTATAGTGTAATAGCCACGTCTAACATGACAATCAGTGACTTGATGGATACTGAAATGCTCTGGGATATCAGGAATCTTTAGTTAAAGGCTTATTCATACAGCACAGTGCTTCTGACGACTGCATGGAATTAGTATAACTGGCAAACTCAGCTCAAGGAATCATACTCTTCTCTGTATTAACAGGCAGAACTGCAACACTCCATTTCTGTTAATTGATTTGTATGTCTCTCTGCCACCTTTTCTCCCTGAAATGGCATTTGGTGTGAGAAAGAAGGAGTAAACTATTGTCAGGAAAAAAAGGCCCCAGGGCTGCCTGTAGATACTGCAGTGTCTCAGGCAGTACTTGAGATCTGCTTCCATTTCACTGCTAGCAGGATGCTGACATCAGCTGGAGAAAACAACGCAATGTAATTGCATAATCTATAAATGCTAAAATATATTTGATAACAACCTATCTGCTGATGACTGCCTTTTCTGGGCAAAACAACAGTGTGAGATTTCACACATCACCTTGGCCTTAGAGTATTACTCATGAGGCAATGCTACAGCGGGGTAGTTGAGGATAAATTGAGATAAACAGCACTTTCCCACTTGTATTCCTATATATATATATGTATAAAACAGGACTGCTGATTTACATCTTAGAATGCACACCTCCCAGTGAACTGTGAGATAGGTCTGTGATGTTTTACCTGGTGTGGAGTTCTTCAGGCTTGGATTGAACCTGCTGTTCTCACACAGTAATCAGCTGACTTGATCTTCCCGAAGTGACCCATTTCCTTTTATTGTTAGTTGCACTTATCTCGTTATTCACATCCAAAATTTAATGGCAACTTGATGGCCTCTCTTCATTAGCAAGCACTGGTTCTATGAGAACAAAACAGCTTCCTATCCACTACAGGAGTGCATTTGTTATTAACATTAGTGACATGTAGTTAGAAGAAGCAGGAAACTGTTGTTTTCAAGTCACAGAAGAAAAAAACTTCAGGCATCTGCTTTCAACTCTCTGATCTCTGGACTCCCTCCTATAATTCTACAGGCAGAATAGCTCAGTTTGCTGGATTATGGCCTAACTCCAGTACCTTATATATGCAATATTTCCTGGATATTGAAGTCCTATCCACATATTCTTATCCTATCCTCACATCTTTTATTTCTTGCCTGTATTTGCCTTTACAGATGCCTGCCCAACAGCTCATGTGCTAAGTAGAGGCAATTTCTCCTTTCTTAAATTCAGGAAGAGAGAAAAATGCAGAGAACCCAAAGCTGTGTTTAAGATGAAGCTGTCACTTACTTCATATGTTTTCAGACCTGTCTCTGGGACCAGGAGTTATAAAAGCAGAAGTTCATTGCCTACTAGTTTTCAGGAAAAATGTTTTATGCTTGAACACAGATATTTGTTTGAGAGTTGTTTGCTGGGATTACTGCAGGCTGCAAATTCTTTCATACAGGGCATGAAATACCAGGGACTCTAGAGCAGCCAGAAGTGCTTCCCTCTGGCTCAGCGGCACTTTGACTTTTTTCCTGAGGCTGTGCTGGGGCTCTGAGGCTCTGCAGCTCATCTGGGGCTGCCAGGAATCAGACTGGGGCAAAAGAAAAATAGTTTATGTGAGATTTCTGTATGGCCAGGAAGTGAGATGGAGATGGCTAATAGCGGCATGGAATTACAACCGAGGATTGTTTCACTGGAGAGCTCGATACTGATGTGTTCTGAAGGAAAGTCAGCTGCTGTGTCAACTGTCTGATACTGAGTTTTAAAAATGAACACTGCTATGCAGGGCTTCTTATGCACGAGAGGCAGGCTTAGACACACCCTGGAAGATAAACTTCAAACTGGGAGGTGAGGCTTCTGAGTAGCACATTATATCCTTTTCTTCTGTTCCAGTGTCCCTGTTCCACTATTGGCACTATTTGCACTATTTCCACTATTTTTAAAACCCATGTGTTCAGTGGATAGTACTGTTACATAAAATACTTCCTGATTACAAGAACATCAGCGGCCTGGCCAGAGCACAGAAGCAGAGGATTAGAAATTATGTGCAGGAGTACAACGGTACTACATTTTAGGAATAAAAGGATGTCAGGGAGATGACTGACCCACCAGCCACCCAGGCAAACTTATGGGAATAAGGACACATACAAAAAGCCAGGAAGATGAGGGTCATGGCAAGAAAGTGTGATTCATCTCATCAGCTCTCCTGAGGAGGAGCTCAGGGATGTTAAATAAGCAAAATGAATAGTAACTGGTTTGAAAAAGGCTCCTCCAAGGTCCTCTAACAAGCAATCATAAAGAACCCCAGCTATCACAGATAAAAAGGAAAAGGCCACTTGTGGTTTCATGACACCTTAAAGACAGGAAACGAAAGTAGTAATAAATAATCTATTTTCACAATGGGATTAGGTTCCCAGAGGATTCACACAGACATTAGTGTTGGAACTTGTTTTGTCCACTATCCATACATGATTTTTATAATGGGACTGAATAATGAGTTGGCAAAATACAATCTTGATACCATATTAGTCTGTCAGTCAAAACAGAATTTGGTTGCAAACACTGAAGGTGTTTACTACAGTATGACTGAGAAGGCCTTAAAACTGTAGTTTTTGAGGGCTGATAAATGTACAGGATAAAAAACACCCTAAAGAGACACAGTGCACAGTGATGAGATTTAATGGAGCTGTTATCCCTGAGGAAACAGATTTTGGATAGATTTATGAAAATCCAATAAATGTGCTCAGTAGAACAAAAAAAAAAAAAAGGAAAGAGGATTTAAAAACTTTTTGGAACAGTAATTTAGTGCAAACCAACAAACATGGTTATGCTGTTACAAAGGACTGCCCACCATTTGGTAATTATGAGGTCTTTTCTCACAGTGGATAAAGTTGGGAACAGCAAGTAGAGGTATGTTCAAAATGAATGAACATAAATAGTTCTTCATATATGCATAGCTGGCCCCCGGAAGTCATTGTTAGAGGATACTGTGGTTGCCAGAAGTTAGCACAGCTCAAAAAAGGATAAAAAATCCCTGGAAGAAAAATTCAGCAAGGGCCATGAAGCACAAAATTCCAGCTTGTGGCTCAGGACCTCCTTGAACCACATGAATGTGGGTATTATATACATGTAAAAAATCACTATATGCCTATCCCAGCATTATATTTTTCCCAAAATAATTGCATCTGCCCACTGGCCAACACATGAGACTGGGTTGGTCTGACCTGTGGCCACCCCACTGGGATTGGTCTGAGCAGGAGTGGCCACTCTGTATTCTCACCTCAGCTAACCAAATGTACCACTCCATGGCCTATGCAAATGTGGGCTCCTAACAGCACTGCTAGTGCATAAATGCATCAAAATAGCTGCTTCTGTGGTCTGTGGCTGCAGCCTGTGGACTGCCAGCATTTCCCTGGGCACAGCCTCTCCATGCCCTCCTGTCACATTTATGGTGAAGTGTAAGCTGCTGGTCTGTTGGCCACAATGTTGGGCTCAGAGGATGTGACCTCTCTGTCCCTTCTGCTCTCCCAGGGGCTTAGAAGGGACCAGGAGCCGCAGGATGGTTAGTAAAATCATTGGAAGGGGTCAGTTGTTTCATCCAGTGCCTGAGTGCTAATTTAGGCATTATGGTCTCATTCCTGTTCAGTTTTTAAACATTTTTTCTCAGTCAAACCATACCAGCATATGAATAGACACTCCACTGGCCTTAGCTGAACTCTTCACAAGCCAGATATAGCCAGCATCTCACACTGTGTAAAGTCCCTAAAGAGTTCTCAACAGTAAATTAAGGAAAAAACCCAAGTGTTGGGTAATAAATAGAGTTCAAAAGAAAGGAAGATATTTCAAGTGGCAGACCTCCTCTGCTAAAGTATTTGGAGAGTATTACAGCAGAAAAGAGGTAAAAGTAGTTTACATACCCTTAGTGCAACTCCATCTGCTGAATCTATACCCAAGTTCCTAAAACTAAACCCACAGGAACTCTGTAAATATATTTAAGTAGTGGTGGGTTTGCACATATCCTAATCTCACAGTCTCACTAACAAAGTGTTTGGATTATACACTGATAACCGTAGAAAGTGTTTAGATGAACTTAGCTTCTTATAGTTATCCAGATACATTGTAAATCCCCCCACAGCCCTACTGCTGGTGTCACTCAGTCACAGACAAACATTCCTATCTGAGTTGAAGGTTCATGTCTTTGCAGACTTCAGGTGAAGGCTTTGCTTTTTATTTTCTTTTCAACAGGACTCCAGTATCATCATGATGAAATGGGCAAGAGAGGAAATATTCAGGTTTTGATCTGGTTTTGACAGAAGTTTCTTTCCCTCTCTCTGTGCTAGAGAGCCAATGCCAAAGTTAGATTTCATAAAAGTTTTTAAAAAAGAAACAAAGCAGAACAGAGTAGTTCTTGGCAACACTATTTCAAATACAGTGGTAGGAGACTGGTGCATGGGAACATGAAATTCTCCAGGCTCCTTGAAATCCATGAATACTTGTTGCATGGTTTCAGTCTATGGCCCAGTGAGGCAGACAGACACAATGGTTGGGGCACAGGACTAGCTGGCGATGACTTGCTGGAAGACTTCAGGAAAGTAGTTGTATAACCTGTCTCTGCACACCAGTTTCCTGACAGATAACAGTAATCTCTGGCTTTCTTAACTATTTTGGTACCTATATGTAAAAAAAAAAAAAAAAAAAGGAAATACAATTTTGTAGGAAGATTAATTTTCCTTATAAGCGATATTAGTCCAACAGAGGCAGGCTAAAATCTACTGTAACTGCATGAGCTAAGGAGAAAATAAATACCCTTTAAAATGGTCTTACACCTGTAGTGGATTCCTTCAGATGAGACATTTACTGCCTAAGCTTGCAGAATGCCAGAGATTTCCCAATGTGTTATTAAATGCATGTTATCAGATCTTATCAATTCTGTGTAACACAGATGTTGTGTTGTACATGTGGCTCTGAAGAGTAATGTGCACTAACCAATAAGCTGAGTCTGGACTCTAGAGCTGGACTGCAGCCTAGCATGCAGGGAAGTACTCTGTAGGATGCATATTAAGCATTTTGTTCTCTGACATTTGAAATTCCTCTGGAGCAGAATGCATGATGCCTGTAGCTTGAAATCCCAAATGATTTCTTTCTTCTTATAATAAAATTTAGGAGTATAAGTTACACACACACATCTATATGTAACTTATAAAAAAGACAAAAAGCTCAAACAAAGCCCCACAATAATTCCTGGCAGAACTTCTGCAATAAACCAGTAATGGTACAGTTTACAATACAGATATTTATGAACTGGACAAGTCCCTGGACACTTGGGTTGCTGTCTTCTAGCAACCAATTGCTCTATGCATAATTTAAGCATTTCATTTTTAGACTCCATATTTCTTGCATACTTCTTCTCACTCACATTTTGCACTGTGTTAAATACATACTACAGAGCTGATGTGTCTCACTGGATAAAGCTGCAGGTGGTTTGGTTTTTTTTACAGACTGGAAACCCACCAAATAGCAGGAGCAACAGAGAGGAAAGGACTTCCAATAGCTCCCTTTCCAGGCACCATTCTGCTCCTCCTGAAAAAGGACAGGCCTACTGCTCTCCTTCCCCATAGCCTGCCTTTGGAAAATTTTCCAGCGTTCAGGAAGGACCAGAGAAAGCCTAGAACCTGAGACAATGCAGGCAAAGTGAATTATTTTCCAGCAGACATTCCTTCCTTCTCCTCCAGTCTCCAATAAGGCATACTTCCTTTCTCCCCTCTCTAGCTCACACACTCCCTTGCACACGCTCCTCCAGCAGCCACTTACCAAGACTCTTCCTCTGTTGATTCCCCCTCTGCTGGAAATAGGCACACCAAGAGAGTTGGTTGATAAGTTCCATTCCAGCTGTGAATTTCTTTTTACTCTCTCAATTACAGAGTCATGAAAATATTGCCGTCTGCCCTCATGTTTATCCTGGCATCCTATCACATCCTTCTCACAGGCCTTCTCCCTGTCCCACTGCCTGAAAATACAGCTCTGTTTCAAATCAGCCTCATGGTGTTCCTCATTTGTTGTTGTCTGCTGAAGTTGTTGCCCCATGTTTATGGAATGTAGTTTTACTGGAAAAATTCCTTGGCCAAAACTATCAAAAGGAACTACTCATCTTGCGTCTATTTTCCATGACACTTGAAAAGCTTCTGACTTTCTGGGAAGGTTGGTTTCCTCAGTCTGGACATAGGACCCTTTGAAGTATCTCTAGTTGGGCAACAAAATATTGCAAAACTGAAATTGCACCTGACCTGTGAAGAAGGTTGGTCCTGTTTATGTTTACCAATTTTTTTGCCTCTTGTTCCATCAGATTTTGACAGGCAAGTGCTGTTCTTAGCTATAAGGACATGAAATTTAAGGCAAAACTGGGTCCTGAAAGAAGTTTCCAGACCATGCTGTTGTGGAGATCTTTAACTCCAAGCCAGAATTCATTGTATACCCTGTAAGTGCTCAGGATTTGCACATATGTAGCTGAGACCAGAACTGGCTTTAAAGTACTTTGTATGTACTGTCTTCTTGGATTGCAAAAGAATGAAGCAGAGATTCATGTATTTCAGTCTTTATTTTTTCTCCTTTTATGTCCTGGGAAGCTTATGACAAATAATACACTCACTGGTTCCTAATATGTTACCAAACATAATAGGTTGGATGATAAATTAAAAACAGAGATCTGAATGTTTTGTTTTCAAACTGCTAGCAAGCCTTATTGCTTTAAAAATAAACTTTGTTTACACTTTGCACAGATTAGTGGCACTTCACTTTGCTCAGACTAGTGACAGGGAGGCAACTCTGACCACGACACCTGGGAATTACATGAAAATAACTTTAAAATAATAATTGTGATGTGAGGGATTCCATGTCTGCAGAACATTTCAAATGGGAAACAGTCTGTGTGTCTCACAAGCTTAGGTGTAGCTCAGCTGGGAAGTGCACAGTCACATCATAAACCTCCTGTTTACTTTGCTCTTAATTGGCAAGCCTGCTAACAACATCAGCAAAGAACTATTTACTGAGACCTGGAAGCTGAGAGGTCATACCATAAACTTGTCATGCTGTTATACGCTTTCCTAGGCATTCACTAGCAGCTGTTGTGAAAAACAGGATACCTGAGCCTGATGGACTTCTGCACTAACTGAGGACACAGTAAAATAAATATTCACACATCAAATAACTACCTGGTACTTTGAAAAGCAAAATGCACTTTAAAACATGCATTATGAATTCTGCATGGCTGCTGCCGCTGTTACTTAGCTAAGCCTGTCAGGGTTCAAAAATAAAATCACAGAGCTTTTATTACAATGAATTCAAAATGCCTCCTAAAGATGTGTAATTCACAGTTTGCCTCACCAGAATAAACTGGAAATGAAGAAATACATTTATGCAAGGTTGAGGTACACTGGCAGGTTACTGTCAGAATATGAACCTTTAAGTGCATGTTCAAGTGCCATTGAAGTTCTCAGATGTCTTATCAGCTCCATCTCCTGCTTTACTGACTTGAGCAGGTACCTTAAAATGAAGCCAGAGATGCTATGAGCAGCAACATCTAAAATTAAACTCCTGCACTGCTAGTGGTTCAATGATTTCCATATCAAAGGCACTTGGGTGGCAGCTGAAGAGATGGCTTTTCCCAGTCTGTCACTGCAAGCAGGTCTTTGGTGCTGTCACTTGCCTAGGATTATGGCAAGAAATAAGCACTACCACAGGGCAATTCATTCCCCTTGACTCACACATCTATTTCAGGATGACAGGACTTGCTTTCAGATGTACCTATTTCTGTCTTGACTGTAAAAGACCTGATGTGACTAGTTCAATCCTTTTAGAAGGCATCCCCACTAGACTCACTGCTTTCAAGTCAGGGCAGATGCTTTTTACTCAGTGTGTTACTTATAACATGAATCAAGATTGTGTGGATAAAGCATAAAATAGTGCCTGCATTCTGAAGATTAAAAGAAACCTAAGTGGAAAAGGAATGACTATTTCTTTTCTCAAGTATTTCTGTCAGTTGGTACAGCTTAGTTGACTAGGCTGCTATATTCCCATTTTGGGATCCAGCCTTAATCTGGAGTTCAAGTTGAAGCTATGCTCCCACAGGTTGACAAGTACATCATTGGCTGTGTCACACAACTTGGGAAGCCAGAGAAATGCCAACATGGGTTGGATTCACACCTTCATTGGCAAGACAAGTCTGTCCAAGGATGCTGTCCTTGGGATAGGAGTCTTTGCCTCTACCATTTCACTCGGAGAGTTTGCATGGAGAATGGCTGAAAACTGTTATATGCTAAGAAACCCCGGGAAGAACTAACTGTTAACTTCTTCACACTGATTATTTCCTACTTACCTTATTGCTGAGTGTTTCATCCCCTGAAATTGTGTGAACATATATGTTTTAGTCAGGCATCTACTGGCAGACCTGAGATGAGACTTCCAGTGTAAAACAATGCCCTCTATTAAAGAAGTCATCAAAGACGGGCATCTATAAATAGAAAGGGTTGTAAAAACAAATAGGGGAAAGCATCTGGTTTGCAATATCTTTGCACAATTTGCAGTAGCTAAATCTGGAGTCAATTAATGACCTGTTTATTTTCCAAAATTTCAGTAAAATGCCTTGGCAAAAACTTAATCTGTTTCTGGAGAACATCTTATTTCCTTCCATATGTTGCCCAGTCTGTCACAACAATAAACTTCTTCCCAGTTTCAAGATCCCTAATGATTGCACCAACTGATGCTTTCCATAAAAGAAGAGATAATGGTTCCAACCCTCTACATGTCATGATTCTCCCTTAAGAGAAAGCAATGCAAAGGAGTACAAGAGCGGGTGAGTGCCCTGTATTACAGCCTTTATTGTGACCTAGAATCCAGTGATTTAAAACAGTTCCTACCTACAATTCATCCCAGCTGTTTTATAATCCCTCTGAATTTGATAGTTTCTTTAAAATGCTGCCATGTAAACACTTGTCCTGCTGTCCTTGTTGTTTAGGGTGCCTTCCAAAGAAACAGCTTAGGCCGTTTAGTAATTATGTATGTTTATGGTTTCGTGTAAAACAAACCAGATGTTTCAGAGTCAATTTTATTTGGTGGTGTCTTGTCTAACCTAGATTCTGAAATGTATTTGTCCTCTACTTGAATCAGATTAAGTATAGTATCCTCTGTTTTATTATATGTTGGAAATATGGGTGTTGTGGTGCCTTCCTCTTTTTGATGAACTCACACTCAGCCATACTGATTTAATAGGTAATCTTTTTAAAAACAATCTACTGTTCATTTAGAAGCTAAATATATACTGCATTTAAGTGCTCTCCTGAATTCAGACCATAATCAAATTATCCTTTTTGTTCTGAAACCAAAGCACTTGGAGCTGTTAAGGATTTACAGACAGTGCAAATGTAATTACCAAAACACTCATCTGCCAAGCTGATATAAAACTATATGTTTCTATTTCTCTATTAACTGATGTTTCTTTATGTTCAGGAGTGAAGGAATGAGTCAAGTCAGGATGATAAAAGCCATCCTTATATCAGAATTCAGTGTGTTTCTGCTGATTTTAGAGAATCACTTTGTTTTTCTTAAAGTGACTGGCAGGAAAACAAATTATCCAAATCATTAGCTGATAATTAATCTGTAAAAGTTTCTTCCCAGGAAAGAAACTGGGTGAGTCTCAAACACCTCACCATGTGGCAGAAATTCATGTAAACGCTCAATGTGTGTATGTTTGGTTATGCATGTTAAGGGTGATAAACTGACATTTTGAATGCTGACTGTGTCTTTTTGGTTATACAATTTCCCTGTTTATTCAAAGGAAGCTGGTAGGCTCAATGCTGTCATGGGGCTTGAAAATTCTCAAGTGAGAAAAGCAAGAGAAGATATGGTAAAAGTAAATGAAGTAATAAATAATGCAGAAAAGAGAAATCAGTTGTCATATTTACCTTCCTATGATACCAGAAATAGAGTGATGTCCAATAAAATTTTAAATCTACACAAAGTACTTAATGCCTTTTTTGCCTCAGGTATTAAATAGTAAGACCAGTTGTTCATGGGGTACTCAGCCTCCTGAGCTGAAAGACAGGGACAGCGAGCAGAATAAAGCCCTCGTAATCCCAGGAGAAATGGTTAGTGAGCTGCTATACCACTTAGATACACACAGGACTATGGGACTAGACAGGATCCACCCAAAAATACTGACTGTTAAAAGTGCTCACTGAACCACCTTCCATCATTTACCAGTAGCTCTGGCCAACTGGGCAGATCCCAGTTGACTGGACGTTAGCAAATGTGACCCCCATTTACAAAAGGGGTCAGAAGGAGGATCCAGGCCTGTCAACCTGACCTCAATGCCAGGGAAGGCCATGGAGCAGACCATCTTGAGTGCTGTCATGTGGCACGTGCAGGATAACCAGGGGATCAGGCCCAGATAGCATGAGTTTATGAAAGGCAGATTCTGCTTGACCAGCCCAATCTCCTGTTACCAGGTAACTCACTTAACAGATGAAGGAAAGGCTGTGCATGCTGTCTACCTGGGCTTTAATAAAGCCTTTGAAACCTTTTCCCACAACATTCTTCTGGAGACACTGCCTACTTATGCCTTGGACAAGTGCACTGTTTGCTGGATAAAAAACTGGCTGGATGTCTGGCCCCAAAGAAGAATGGAGAATGGAGTTACATCCAATTGGCAGTTGGTCATCACTAGTGTTCTCCAGGGCTCAGTATTGGGGCCAGTTCTGCTTAATATCTTTACTGACAATCTGGATGAGAGATTTGAGTGCACCCTCAGTCAGTTTGCAGGTGAGGCCAAGTCATATGGGAGTGTTGATCTGCTGGAGGGCAGGAGGGCTCTGCAGAGGGATATGGACAGGCTGGATCAAAGGGCTGAGGCCAATTGTGTGAGGTACAATAAGGCAAAATGCTGGGTGCTGCACTTGGGTCACAACAACCCCAGGCAGCGCTACAGGCTGGGGGCAGTGGCTGGGAAGCTGCCTGGTAGAAAAGTACCTGGGAATGCTCATCAACACCAGATGAACATGATCCAGAACATGTCCAGGTGGCCAAGAAGGCCAATGGCATCCTGGCCTGTATCAGCAATGGAATGGCCAGCAGGACCAGGGCAGTGATGGTACCCCTGTACTTGGCACTGGTGAGGCCACACCTCAAATCCTGTGTTCAGTTCTGGACCCCTCACTGCAAGAAAGACATTGAGGTGCTGGAGCATGTCCAGAGAAGGGAAACAGAGCTGGGGAAGGGTCTGGAGCACAAGACCTGTGAGGGGCAGCTGAGGGAGTTGGGGGTGTTTAGCCTGGAGAAAAGGAGGCGCAGGGGAGATCTTATCGCTCTCTACAACTGCCTGAAAGGAGGGTGTAGTAAGATCAGGATTGGACTCTTCTCCCAAATGATAGGACAAGAGGGAACAGCCTGAAATTGCACTAGGGGAGTTTTAGATTGGATATCAGGAAAAATTTTTTCACCAAAAGGATTTTTAGGCATTAGGCTGCCCAGTGAAATAGTAGAGTCACCATCCCCAGAGGTATTTAAAAGATGTTTAGATGTCGCACTGAAGGACATGGCTTAAGGTGGAGTTGGCAGTGCTGGGTTATGCTTGGACTTGATGATCCTAAAGGCTTTTTCCAGATTAAATGATTCTATGACTTTGTTGATAATTTAAAATATTTATTAAATCAAGGCAAGCTTTTGGGCATGTTTTTAAACACTACTTCCTAAATTTCAAATTAATATCATATGCATAATGAAATTTCAATATTTTAATGTTACTCGTGACTCTAGTTTTGTGCCTTGAGATAAATGGTTACATATTTGTTTCTGAAGTAACATTTGCAAGTTGGGATTGTAGCAAAATATTTGCTAAAAGGCAGTGTGAATAGTTCACAGACTTGTCAGAATCCATCTGTTTGTGTCTATTAGTGGGTGCATTCCCAGCTGTGGTCTTTCTAATATACTAAATAAAAAGTTTCTTTCTTACTATAAATCCAATGGCTGAAATCTCCTTGTAAAATTGATTTATTTCAATAAAAATCTGTCCTTATGTTAAAGACACCTCTTAAAATGAGCAAGACCATGAGATGCCATTCACATATCCTTTCAGCAGCCATCCCACAGATAAATGACTCAGTATCAAATAATTTACTACAGCATTTTGCTGCATAAGCTGTGAAAGAGCATGCCATTCAGATCAGGATGGAGGGGGCCAGGGGTGGGAAAAAAGAGGTATATTTAGCAGAGGAATGAGAAGCACATAAAAAATAACTTAAAGGTTGGGACAAATGCTTAGGTCCTCACTCCATGCAATGAATGAATCCAATTTAAATGAAATTTACACATATATGCAACATACTTTACTGAAGTCCAAGCTGTGAACCAATGCAGGAGGCTCCTAAATCTTTAGGAACCTTTTTTTTTTGTAATGCTATGTGTAATTTTTTGGTATTTTACCGGAGAGAAGTTACACACAACACCATTCTCTTAAGCTATCCTTTTCTGGAGCTGGCAGCTACCCTACATTTCTTCATAAATTACAGCAACAGAAGATGTATACAAAGATATTTAAAACTAATATTTGCTCAGATTCAGACAGATCTACATATGATCTAAGGTACCTTTGTACTAAGCTACTGTCCTGAGGCAATTTCCCTTTAAATTCCTTCTATAACAAAACCAATACTCCAGTTTTGTGGGTAAATTTGGCTAAAGTAAATTTTTTGAAGTATTTATGAAATTCAGCAAACTATTTTGAAGTTAATGAACTTATCTTGCTGCTAAAGAAATACTTACAGTTTAAACAACTTTTTGCTAAGTATAATTTTAAGTCACAGTGTTTTGAAACTGATTACGAATCAAATTCTTACACTTTAAAGAAAAACCACATTTATAAGTTTCAGTGTCTTCTCCTCCACTGTACTACAGCATGTTGCTGGATCTGTAAAAATGATTTCTGTAAAAGAGGGTTTTATAGAAAATCTTTTGTATATACTTACTGTTCAACAGCAACAAAGAAAAAATCAGTATCTCTATGAAATGATCTTTTGAAAAGCAATTCACTCTGGTGATTACATGCAGAATAGTATGTTTAGTTTTGATTGCCATGCTAGCTGAAAACATCTTATTTTCTGATTCTCATAAATTTTGTTCTACTTCTTCATTGCTAGGTGTCCTGCTGCAAAAGCTCAAGAAATAAGGCTCCTGGGTGGCACTCTATCCTTAAGGACAGAGAGTGCCTTAAATGTTGCATGACCTTAACGAAACCAGCCGTTGTGTCTAATGCTGAGTGACGCACGATGTGTACGCACAATAATTGACATTACTGTATGTAAATTACTGCCCTCTACTGGAATGACAGCCAGCCTGTTTCACATGAAATGGATTGTTATGCAAAGTAATTAAATCGATCGCTGAAGCCTGGTGTTTTATGGAACCAAGTGCCATGAATTCCAGGTGTTCCTGATCTCTTCTTGGAGCACAGCTGTTTGCTGCACACATATCTGCATTCAGCCTTTGCTTATTTCCACTACAAGGTGCACCAGGTTGCTCTGATTGTCAAAATATTTTCCTTTTTTAACTATAAACAGGATGTACAAAGGAGCTACAGAAGTGCAGTCTTCTTGTGAATGCTCTAATGTCAGTCAGAGAACCTTCTACACTGTCATATTTTTAAGCCTGTAATAATCAAAAGAAAATATCACAAATTCTTAATTAATTGAAAATAATATTCCCAAACTGAAATTTTCAAGAATCGTAAGACAGGCATCACTTCTTTAAAATCTGACATTTTACAAAATCATTTTTTTTCTTGACTTTTCAGACTCTGAAGTTCTCATGTTCTTAAATTTGCTATCCAAATATGCTTAAATAGAAGTCAAAGCTGGGTTTCTCAATGAATTGTGATTCAAGGAGATGATTTTTAAAGGAGTTATGATACATAGCAGCATAAGATTTGGCCATGGTATGACAGAAAAAAACAAAGAAATAAGGAAGAGCAAGACAGAACATCTGTCTCTCAAGAAATCCAAGAAGCATAAAATAGAAGACAAATGTGAGTTAAAGCACTGCTGTGAAACAAGGCCAATTCTTGGCAAGTATCACACAAAATCAAATGGTTAAGTCAACTAAGTTCTCGAAATCCCTAGAAATATGACAATATGGGACGTTTTGCTTTTTTTCATTAAAGCAAAAAACAATAAGACAAAATTCAGAATTGGAACTTCATGATTCCTGAAACTGAACATCACATCCTACTACAGGGGGGAAAGCAGGAGAATGGGAGTCCAGTCTCCAGGGACTACCTGAGTCTAGAAATTTCACGTTTTAGGAGTGTGCTGGCCAGCCACCAACAGTCTATTGATGTTCACTAAGCAGCTAAAAGTTTATTGTGGATATAAATGTTCCACATAAATGTTCTGGCATAGTTATTATTATAAATAAAGTCACTTGCATGGGGATATGGAAGCAGCCTATAGGATTACGGTCATATGAATAAATACGAAAACACCTAGTAGGAAATAACTGAGAAGACACATTATTTAATATGCCATGACTGATATAAAGAGGCAATCTTGGAATGGAAAATCATCATCACTGTTTAATGTCAGACAAATACATTAAGTATTTTTATCAGTCTATATAAACTCCTATATATCTCAGAAAAATATGAGCAGCAATAAACACATCTAAATGTACAGGAACTTAAACAGTATTGTATTTTATTTACTGCATCTGGAAAAATAGCACTATGAATTGTTTCCAATATTATGGTCTGCAAATATCAGCAGTAAGTACAGTGCTTACAGGAATACTCCATAAAGGGACAGTGTAAAGAACTGACAAGGTATCAGCCTTCTTCTAGTCACATAAGAAGTATCTGCAGGTGGAATGAGCTGAGGCCATGTATATGTGCAGAGAAAAAAGGAGAAATATTTGTTTACTGAGAACTGAAAGAACCTTGTGAATGCTCAAGGAACCATAGAAAACCAGT
The DNA here is from genome assembly GCA_013400775.1 of Chaetops frenatus. Classification (NCBI taxonomy): domain Eukaryota; kingdom Metazoa; phylum Chordata; class Aves; order Passeriformes; family Picathartidae; genus Chaetops; species Chaetops frenatus. Next base: position 261,804 of record VZTR01023631.1, on the reverse strand, counting down.
AGCAAAAAAAAACCCCAGAAAAACCCCTAACCAAACCAAACAAACTCAAACTAACCAAAAAATTGTACTATAAAAAGGACTGACATCATAAGTTTCTAGGGAAAAAAAGTGTATTTTCTAAAGATTAATGTGTCATTGAAATCTGTGAACAGCCAAGCTCCAGAAAGATGGAGAGTCTCTGTCAAGAATATTTTTTCAAGGTATCAGATAGAAACTGACTGATTCAAATGGTATCCCGTTCTATTGTCAGCACTGATTCCCTATTTTACCAGCCGAGATTTGTATCTCATACTGTCAGGAAATTAAGTATTCAAAACTGAATTTCTTTTAGGAAAATAATCCCTGATACAATGTTCTCTGGTGGAAATAGTACTCATTCAAATACAAAATCTATGTATTAAATGTAAAACCAGAAGATGAATGTTGTTGTCACCCTAGGAACCTCTGCTACTTCTCCATGATCACTCCAAATCTTACATGGCAAATTGCAGCAGAGCCACAGGAGTGAGTATGAGAAAAGCACTTCTTTCTCTGGACTCTGAGACAGTGAGAAGTCCTCAATCACACACACACACACACACACACACACACCCCCACTTCACAGTCTCATGCTGATACAGAAATACTTGGCAGGTCAAGCATATTGGTATTTTTGTAATTGTACTTCTGGAATTAACTTCTTGCTGTTGAGGGTCATGAGAGCCTGGCAGCAGCAGAACTAACAATGCTGGTATTTTGCCACTACTGCTCCCTTTTCAGATTCAAACCACTGACCTTCAAGGAGTGCTTGGGGAAGGAGATGGAACTTACAGGATACTGACATAACCCATAAAACATAGGTGCAAAGAAATGCCTCTTCATACTTTAATTAAACTAGTCTAAAAGCCCTCCTCATATTAATAGAGAATGTATGGCATGATTAATTTAATTTATGAGATCAATGACTACTTTTTTGGCTACTACATTTTCTATAAGACTGAGAACAGAAAATTTCCTGGCATGCCTGGCCAAATGAATCACTCAGAAGTCACTTTCTTTCTTCCCTAAAGCACTCCATCACAAATAAAGAATGTCTTTCATAACTTTTCTCCTTGACAAAGGACAGTCTTTTCCCATTGATGGGGCTGGGTTAGGGAGGAATTTACACATATACATCTTATCAACATACATGAGAATCAGTATCTTGTACTCTCCAGTGCACTGGTGGGGACACAGACTGCAACATCTCTACTTTGCTTTCTAAAAATGTCATGTGCATGATTTTAGAACAGACCATAAAACAATGCCCACTAAATGCCGCATTTTTCACATGTACATCTCCCACACTCCTGAATGAAAACCGGACTTGAAAAATAATTTTATAAAAAAATCCACTTGTTTGTTTCATGAATGGCTTTAAAGTAGATTAATCTGCTACATTTGCATGGTACACAAAGGCCTTAACTGAGAATACATTTCAGTATTGTAATAATACCAAGATGCAGCAGACTTAAGGTTAGTATCTTATTGGGACACCAGCCTTCACTCAGGGGTTCTCAGAGGGCCTGGGAGCCTGGTAGATGTATTTCCATTGGAGTTTCCAGTGACTTCACCACAAAATAAACTTCAGCTTTGCAGAGTAAAAATTTCAAAAGCAAGTTATTTAAAATGTTTCATTTTAAATGAAAACTAAATACTATGAGAAACCTATAGATATGATGGTTCTTTAACTAGGCTGTGGAAACAGAGCTGCTCTTGTCTCCATACAGGCATGACAGAAAATGATGATAAAATCCACATAGTTCTAGTTGTGACCACTAGGTTTTTAAGACCCACTCTTAACTTCTGTATTACCCAGGATCAACAGATCAGCATGTGCCAAGGAGCACCATGCTGTCAGAGGTGCAATTACAAACTTAGGCTTGTTCATTTGCACCCAATAAAACCACAATAACCCACAAACCAACCACGAGTTACTTTTGAGCGACGCAGGTGCATTGCCTTGCCATCTTTGCCACATGCTGAACGTGGCAGTTACTTTCTGCTGGATGAATTATTCTCCCTCTTTTACCTACATCAGATAATGTTCAGTTTCATCTCTGATATAAATGCATTTCAGTAACATTTGAAGAGATACTTGTAGCTACTAATGGATTTATAAGGTCCTTCTGAAGAGTTAAGGACACATACAAGTAGGACTTCTAAAACTTTACATTTAAAGGTCCTAATTTTGGCTTCTTTAGATTACAATTTTCTTTTACTTATGAGCCTGCCTTTCATTCCTGTTTCAGTTTTGGATCTTCAGGTAATCAATTTCTAAGAAAAAATTAGTCCATGGTATGTTGTCCCACCATACATTTTCATACTGCTCGATTTGAGACATTACTGCTTCGTCCTTTAGAACAAAACCCTGCAACCTCACTGGGAAGACTGAAGAGTCAGTTTAGCACTGGTGCCTGAAAAGTCTGTCCAAACTTGGACAAGTTAAAAAGGTTTGAAATGTCAGTCTTAGCAAACAACTGAAGGTGTGGTGGAAAACTTGATCCCAAATTCCTTTTACCCAAAGCATGGCCAAACCAAAAAAAGAGTGGGGGCATTTGAAACTGGTCCCCAAAACTGCCCCAGGCAGTTGCTTCTGAAGAGCTCTGTAGCTAAGTATGAGTTAGGACAGTGCTCAAGGCTATCCTGTCTGGTAGACTTGCAGCAGGCAGTAGAGAGGATGTCAGTGGAGAGGTAAGAGGACTTGTACTGGAAGAGCTAGAGGAGATCAAGTAGGGATTTAATCTCTTCAAGAACACAGAACATACAAAGGATTATGGGACATGAAGCTCAGGTGAGAAAAGATTGGTCAAAAAGACTGAGGGTGTGTCTGTGCCACAGACACAGTGGAGGTAGCCTTACAGAGCAGAAATCCTGGTACCAATCTGTGTAGATTGCTAAATCACAGCTAAAAGCTAAATCTCACAAACTAGAGACAAAGCTTTTTCTTGTAAGAATGCTAGGGTCACAAAATCAAGTGCGCAAACTTCAGTAAGTCTCAGAATTGAAGTCACCTGCTTAATTCTAACTCAGCCCTCTTTTCCACACAAAGACAAAATCTCATCTTCATCTGCACATGCAGCTTCCAAGGATCCCATCTGATGATAGGCAATGGTCATGTGTCAGCCATGCTGAAGCTCTTTGGGTGGGAGACAAAAAAACCCCAGGTTTCTGATACTAGGACAAGTAAATGGTGCCACTGTGCCAGAGCACCTTCCATTTTTCTCTGTTTTACACCAAGTCACTTGAAACAAAATCTGACCAGACCACCAGAGACTTCAAGTTATTCATTCCCTGGGTACAGTACACTTAAACCCCAAATGCTGATTTGCACATAATGTTGTGCAACAGAAGTAATTGAGAGTCATAATTTGAATATTAAAGTAGATAATTTAAATTCTAACTAAGTTAGGAGATTCAGCAATGGGGATCATCACTTTCTGTGGTAAATGAGGCTGAAAAATTCTGAGCAACAAAGAGGATGAGGTGATAACGTCAGTCAATCATGTCAGTCATGACAATCCTACTCTCTGAGGGGGCTGTGCAATACAGCAACAGGGATCCTTACTTTTGGTGCTTCCTGACTTCAAAGTACTGAATTTAAAAACTAAATTTTAATTTTATCTTATTTCAGTGTATAGTAACTGAAAGAATGCCAGATAGAAGGTTCCCCTTACATACAAAGAATGTAAGAACTGCAACTTGGTGTATTTTACTGTAACAGGTGATCATGATTTGAGCAGGGATCTCAGTATTACCTTAGGTGATCACTTTTGGAGGATCTGTTCAATACTTAAGTGAAATTCCTTAAACAATGGTTTTCAATAATGGCAAAGTGGTTCAGGATTACATTAAACCAACAGTATTTTATATAACTTTTCAGGTAAATAGGTTCCCACGAGGAGTTAAAATTCTGGTACACTTCCCATTCAGTGTGTGAATTCCAATTTAAACTATAAGCATAGTGGAAACAGTGTAAAATACCTCTGCAAAAATTACAAAAAGCACAAAAACCCCGTAAGGGTGCAATTTTTGGCAGTGTAGCAGGTACATCCATTGTCTAAAAAACAAATCCCAGTCTGTGAATCAGGAAAAGTGACTAAGAGCTGCTGGGTACCACAGATCTATCCTGAATAAGAGACAGTACAGAGCAGCCCTGTCCAGGAACATGCCAGGGGCCAGGCTCCTGCTTATGACCTCTGCTGTAAAGGGTGAGGGAGGGAGGGAAGGAGCACACTGTCGCCGTCTTTTTATGCACAACCTACTTTCCACAGTAACCCAGCCATGCTCTCTGCCTCCTTGGGAGCAGCTGAGTTGAAGTTCAGCTCTCTCCTTGCTCTAGCCAAGATTCAGCTCCTTTCTCCAGCTCCCAACAGTGTCCTGCTGCCCTCTGCCCCAGCACATGGACATCAGGGCAGAAATGCTTCCCAAGGAGCACTGGAGAAAGCCCCGAGTAACCTGCTCTGCTCCCAGTGCTGATCCTGCTCTGAGCTGATGACTAGGCCAGAGAATTCCCAACATCTCATCCAACCCTAACAATTATATCATTTTTATTAATTATAAAAATGTGCTTACTTTCTTTGCAGCTATATCTCGGGCAACTGGTATCTGAATCCTTAACAAATCGATAAAAGAGTGAAGCAGAACAAAAGGGTAACTATGTAAGTGCCTGCAAAGCCATCATCACAGTGAGGATTTAGTCACAAGTTTTTAATTGACTTGATGGTTGGAATATGACAGAACACTGATGGTTAAAACTGCATTTAGTTTTGATCATCGCTGTTTAACATTAGTTACCAGTTACACTGCTGTTCCAATTGCCAGTCAGAACTCAACTACAATGCCAACTTTGAGGAAAAAAGGTGGAATTTGTACAACTATCTACCTGACTGGGAGCAGATCTATTGCGATGGAGAAGAAGCTGGTCTGGCCACTAGCAAATACTTGACACATTTAGATCAGCTTAAATTCCCTGCCTTCTTATTAACAAAAGCTGGAAGAAGAGGCCTAGGAATATACACTGCAGCTATGCAAGCCAGCATGACAAATAAATATAAAAACAAGGACAAAAATGCCAGAGACAGAAAAGCATCAGAACAACAGAACATATCTGGCATCAATAGATACTTGTACACATTTCATTATGTCGTCAGAGAAGTAATTTAATTAAAGGGCAAGTGCATCAGCATCTCACCAGAGTATTATGAATAACACTTAAATTATGGCAGTGCATAAACCCAGGACATTAGTATTCTATCCACCTTAAATAAGAAGTTTTGACTCCATCAATTTTAATACCCAGTTGCTTTAAGAAGTTGGCTACAGCATCATGGCAGCCTGCCCAGGTTCTTTGCTCAATCAAGCAATAGTTGTCTTTGACCAAAAAAGAAAAAAATAGCCAACAGTATCCTTGCTGAATGTCTGCTGGCATCTGCTATGAGAATAAGGGAATTAAAACATGGAAAGTTTAGTATTTTGGTTAACCACAATAGAAAATTAGTAATTTTAGTAACTCATTATTGAAGATACCTAGTTTAGATCAATTTTTCAAAAAACTACCATGCAATTTTTATCTATTACTTTAATTGTCTGTACATAAGAACTAACGTGCTGTAGACGTAGTCTGAAAACCTGCATCATTTACCTCTGTATTATACAATACCAGCATGTCACAGTGCCCTAGGCAAGGTCATCAAACACCTAACAATGCTGTAGGATGTGGCAGAGGAATCCATCTTTACAAATTAGACTTCATTATACATGATTCTGCTCATAAATCTTGATGTATTGTTTTCCAGTATAATAACTGTACCTTGCATTTGCATGCACCCTCTAGATCTTCTAATTCACAGAGTATTTTACAAATACATATTGGATATATGCTTGTGTGCATGAAGTGACTGTGCTGCTGCAATAGTAGTGCTCTAAATGAGAACCGACCTCCTGGAGCATCTGCCCAGCTCTGTGTCCTTCTGGTTCCCACCTGGGGATGGAAAAGCTTCAGGAGGCCGGCTTTCCAGAGCAGGTAGGTGACCTGAGGCTATAGAAGTGCCTGAAATGAAATAGACCATTTTTCTTTGGGAGTTGTAGTACTTCTCACATGCAAACCCTATGAGGAACCAACGTGGTTGGTTAGACTTAGAAAACTGATCAGACAAGCGGGTGAGCCTGCTTCCCGGAGGAAAAGTCAACCCTCTTCATTTCGAGATGCTCAGAAGGTGCCTCCGACACGGAGCGACGGCGAGGCTTAGCCCCGAGCCTGACTGCTTGTGTGAGCACCCTCGCGCTGCCTGCCAGCACTCGGGCAGGTGCTGCCTGCAGGGGCTGGAGATCCGACCTGCCTGCACCCGGCTCCTGCCCGCAGCCCGACCCGCCCGGACACTGCCGACAGCGTTCCTGCCGGGAGCTTCCTGTCCCGCCCGGGCCGAAGCCGCGGGGTACCCTCGCTTCGCTGGCGGCAGCGGAGCTGGTGCCCTTCCAGACGTCCCCCTGGAGCGGGACCCCTCCGCGCCGCTGGGGCCGGGACGTCCCCCGGTGTCTCCTCGGGCGGCCGCGGGCAGGTAGCGGCGGCCGCGGCGCGGCGGGGACTGACCTGCGAGCCGCCGCTCCCGGACATTTCTCCACAGCAAGTCCCAGGCTTTGGCGGTGGAGTCCCGCAGCTGCTCGCTCAGCGACCTCCGGAGCTGCGCCTTGGCCGAGCGACGCTGGCTGCTCATCCTCGGCGGTTCCGCATGCCGCCCCGGGCAGCCCCGCTCAGCGCCCGCGGCCGCTCTCCTCGCCGGGGACGGGCGGNGCGGGCAGCCCTTCCTTCACCTGAGCGCCGCCCGCCCCGGCCCCCGGGCAGAGCTGCCGCCGCCGACCTTCCTCCCTCAGCGCCCCGTCCCGCGCCCGACGCCTCACCGCCCTCCGCCCTCCTTCCCTCCCCCGTGCCTCGGCCCCCGCGGGGCGGGGAAGGTGCCCCGGGCTCCGGCCCGGCTCCTGCCCTGACCGGGACCCCGCGCCCCTCGGGCTCAGGCACCGCTGACGGCTTGGGACCCCTCACGTCCCGCGGCCCCGCGCCTGAATTCCGTGACACCGCTTGTGCCCGCGGCCCTCATTTGGGAACTGTCCGGCCAAGCCCCCTGGGCTGCCCTGCTGTCAGCTCCCAGTCGCCTCTCGCTGGCAGCCTCTGTGGTCCCTGGGAGCTGCCCGCCGCCTCCCCAGCCTTGCCGCCCCAGCGCTGCGAACGGCCGGCGTCCGCTGCTCCGGGGAGAGATCACCTGCCACGAGGTAACAGAAAACCTGGCTGGCAACGGGCTGCCTTTTCCCTGGGAGGCTGTAATAGGTGCTTCGCCCATGCTTCAACATTTGTGGAAAGAAAAGTAGGGGTTTTTTTTCAGAGGTTCATCAACTCTCCATCCAAGATCAAGCCATGGTCCTCACAAACATAGCCTCTCTCGTTTCTTTCCCACTTTCTCTGCGTTCCACCCACTTACTCCCCACCTCCTCCCTGCATCACTTCTCTTACAAACTCTTGTGCTCCTAAAAGGTTTGAAAATTAAACCTTGGCAGACGCTTTTTGCACACTTTACAGACTAAAGTGAATCCTGATTTCCTCATCTGTAGACTAGCCAGAAAGCAATAGCAGGGCCCTTATCCCATTTAGGAAAGCCATTTTGTGTCTCTGCTTCCTCTGTGCTCTGGGAAATACTGCTTTAACAGTGGCCCCTTCCCTATCCTGGATGTTTCCCCAGCAGAGAGTCTGACAGCTGAGGACAGCAGGGGCTTCATTTCATTTACTCACAATCAATTAGTTACTGCTTACTCTTTTGGCAGTGTTTGTGATGTGCAAAGCAGAGGCTGATGTTCCTGCAAGTGCATGCCCTACTGTAAAAGAGCTGCATGCCCAGGTAGAGCAGTCATGTTAAACATTATTGATATCCCCATCTTGTTTAGACTAAAACTGTAACTGCGATGCCAGCAATACCCATGGAAGCTAAAAGCAAACAGACAGATGTATTCCATGTTACCACTGTTTTAATAATGTTTTCTGCTTGCTTTGGGATGTGAATTTGTTTTCCTTTGTCCCTGTTCTTAAAAGGTTCATCTGAAAAGGTTAATCTTAAACTGCTCTACTTCAGCTGATATAGTGGAGATGATGTGCTTGGCCAGAACTTGTGCAGACGTTGTATGTCACTCCTCTGCCTGCAATTCCAGCTACAGTGTCCTCCAAATGACTGGACAAACATTTTTGAGAAAAGAGATGCCTTCCAGGGATGGATGCATTCAAGATCTGGAAGGGAGAGAGCATAATTATGTAAATATTCCCACATCCCATGACCCAGAGCAAACACCTGCTGATGTTAATGGGAGAAGAGAGGATTATGGTTCCTACAATCAGCTCCTCTGCGCAGTAAATCTGCCTCTGACCCCTGCCTCTCTTTATTTAATCTCTCACCAACACAGCCATTACCAGTACATAAGACCTACTACGCCTGTTTTCTGCCACAGGCTTTTATCAGTTAGGAACTAGGTAGAGATGAGAAATTAATTTCTGATATTGTACTCAGCTGCCCTATAAATATGAGCCATGACACACAGTCTAAAGGTGAAATAGTAAACTCAGTTTTGAAGGTTTTGTATTATACTGCTGTGTCACTACCCACAAACACCAGCCCACGTCAACCAGTACTGCAACCTTCAGCAGCACTCTTCTGCAGCCACACTTGGATGCACCATCTTAGCATGCCCTGCCCGTCTGGAAGATAGAGCTCCCTTTCTTTAGCTGCTGTCTGTGATGGCCAGACTGTAGCAATAGAACAAAAGATTTTATCTTCCCTTCTGTACCATTTTTTGAAGATGTTAATTTACCAAAAATATACATAGACTTCCAGGTTTACTGAAAGCAGCTAATTACTGACTAGATACTACCAATTGCTAATCCCATGTTATCTCACTACAAGTTGCTAAGATAAACTGCAGTGCTATGGCTGTATTTCATAATCAGCAACAGAACTGAACTGGCAAGCCTAGACCAAACTCTGTGGCAGGCACTGACAAAAATCTTACTAATTTCAGGTACTTTATTGTGGAAAATTAAATCCAGAGGCAAGATTAGGTATTGTAGTTTTCTCCCCAAAGAAAACAGTTCTGTTGAGTAATGAGAACACATCTCATGCAGCAACTGGCCTATTCCTATTTTATGCTTTTAATCATAGTCAGCTGTTCAGAAGTCGAATTACCATCATGAGTATTTTTAATGTATTACACCTCATAGTAGCAGTTACACTAAGAGCTATTCTACAGAATCTGCTTGAAGGAGGGTACATGTTAGGAACTATTCATAGGTTAAACATGCTTCATTTTCTTTTAGAATGTTAGAAAACCTGAAAAAATGGTAAAATTCTGGTCTCTCACACATTTTTCATATGTTCGCTAAGTGTATAAGTAGCCAGCTGATCAGTACTCATGTTTCCTGCTTGAAACATTCTGACATCCAGCACAAGATGGCTAACATTTCTGGGGTAAAGAAAAGGAAAGCACAGTTTCTACCAAAAATGCAGTTTTCCTGCTTTATACTAGTCTTGCCACAATGGTTTTTTTCAGAGTGATTGCAATGAAACCCGTGTATATGATGAACAGAAAGGAGGAAGTTCCCAGCTGCCTTAAAAGAAGCTGAATTTTGCTTATTGATGGCAGAATATTAGCACAAATGAATGTACTGTCTTTAAATCTTGCAAGCATGTAAAATGTTGAGGAAAAGTATAAACTAGTTATACCCATGCTCTGATGCCCTTGTGGCACAGAAGTCTGATATACTAATTATATATTTAGCAATTTATAGTTCCTTCCAATAACCATGGTAATTAAACACCAGGTTAATTGATACTGCGTAGTATTCTGGCCTCTAATAAGCAGTGTGTTTTTAATTTGCTACAGATTCCATTATGCAGCCTGATGTAGGCCTAGTAAAGTAACTGTACAAACTCCAATACACCTGATAAGAAGAGAATCAGACCTAAGGAAAGAGAAACATGACTACATCTTGGTTTGCCATTTGTAAACTCCTGAAAGACTTTGATAAAAGTACAACTTCTTTCCTTTCCATCCTCTTGTCTTTAATTAGCATGAGTCAGGCTTTTTTATTAGTTCAATCACCTCACAATATTTTTCTACTTGTAGAAGAACAATTTAGGATACCTCTTATGGAGGAGGATGTGGGAAGAGCACATCCTTTGTTACTATGTGCTGTTTAGAGAATACAGGTTCCTTACACTAGTATCCCATAGAAAGTAATACTAAAACAAAAGAGGAAATAACAGGATCTACAAGATCAACGATGCAGTCTTTTAGCATTAGTCTGATGCTAATCAGTGCAATGCCAAATTTTATAATGAATCTAATTCTTCATGGACTGACAGTAATGAAGCTTCTTGAAATTTACTATACTCAAATGGTGTTGCTGTGCTTTTGTAGCTTCAAATAGTAGCTCAGATAGCCTAGAAATAAACACATCAAGTAATATTTATAACTTTGGCAGTGGTCTTTATCTCTTTGGGCATCCTAGAGCTCTGGAATTTGTTTTCTATCATAGGCTAAATGGTCTGAGTGGGATGTTGTAAGTCTGGGTTACCACTGGAAGGGAAGAAAAGATTTGAGGTTTTCCATTGCTTGTTTTCCTAACAGCAGACTCCAGTGAATTTCATACTAATTCTGTGGTTGAAGTTATGGGAAAAGCACCAAGGGCATATGAGTAGGTGTCCTCTTTGACATCTAAGTAAACAAACAAATATTTTGGATAGAGAAAAATAAGAATCATTGTGAATGAGAAAAAAATGTTCTAGCTTATGCCCTGGTACTCTCTGCTTGGTTTTTATTTACATATACAAATTATCATCATTCTACGGTAGCTTTAACAAGAATAAATTATAAATTAGTTTTACTCTTTTCTGGTTTTTCAAGAGATTGGCACCTATATGTTCATCCTACTTAATTTTAGCTTTCTGGGAAAGGATTGCTCTGCACTTTGCCAACAGCAGAGCACTGCTGGCTTTCTTCGTTAGTGAGGGCCAAATTCTTTCACTTTTGTTCACAGTGATTAATGCCGAAATAAATTGAACTTCTTGCAGTATTCACTGCGAAAAGACTCTAAGTATGCTCACATACAGACTACAGTAACAAAGTGTCTGCTGTTTGACTGTGCTCCCTCTCCCTTGCTAGAACAGGCATGGAGGGCATGGGGGGAAATTTAGCTTTAATTCTGATCATACAAAGGATGGTACTTTACTGTTATTATTAATAAGAAACTGTGTTCTCAAAGCACTTGGAACCAAAAACTGGATGGAGCTGAAGTACAATCTTCGCCCTCAGGAGATTGCAAACTGAATATAAAACAAGACGTGGTGGACAGAAGACCTGATTGGGGTAGGAAAGGTGGAGTACGAGAGAACAATAAAACAGTACTGGCCAGAGTAGTAACTGCAGGTGTACTTCTGGCACAGCAGAATTAGTGTTTGGAGGCACTGATGCAAAGTGAGTTAGCAAGAGAGTCTCCAAGGAGGTTACTGTGGTATCTTTACATATTTAGAGGACCAACAACCAGGAATGAGGGGCATTTTTAACAAAAGCACACAAATGTGTATTTGAAAACATAGTAAGTAGGCCGTAAAAGCTGGGATTCTGTACACACAGGCTGTGGGAAGAAAGCTTTTAATATTGAACAAATGATAGATGAGTCAAGGGAAGGGCCTTCAGACTTCAGTCAAGCAGCCTCTACTTGATGCACTGTAAAGGCAGGATGAGCTGCAATGAGCAGTGACAGCAGAGAACTGCCAGGGTATTTGCATTTGGGATGCAATGCAGAAGAACAGATTGTGTCTATCAAGGCAGAGTAAATGGAACAAAAGTGAAATGGTAAACGTGGGATAATTTTTTTTCCTACAGCAAACACATTTTCACCAGGAAACCTCCTTCTGACAAAGTCCATTGTGTCTTAAAGAATAAAAATAAGAGAAATCATACATTTTTTTTTTTCTGGAAAATAACGGCTATTTTCTTGTGTTTAATACAGCAGGATTTTCACATTCTGGCCAGCTTTAACTTGCACTTTTCTCTCCATCTTGCATTCTGCTCATATCTAGCTCTTGCAGGTTATTTTTTAATAACCCCTCTACCTCTCCAGTCTCTTGTACTTAACACAGCCTAAATTGTCACAGGGCATTATAAACTCCAGATGAAGATCCTGTGTGACTGGTAGTAAGTTGCTCTGTGATATGAAAATGGTGAGGACAGGGAGGCAGCTGTGGTACAAATGATGATTGGATGAATTGCCCTCTGAGTAGACAGGGCACTTCTATGGTAGTGTAGACAAAAAAGCTGATGCTTTCAGCTGGAATTCTAAAGAACTGCAGCCATAAAAGCCCTTGCACAGTTCTCAGAGGAGGAGAATGGACCAAACAAACCAAGTGCCAATAAACTTTCGCTTCCTTTTGTAAGATGCATCGTGGACATCTTTAAAATATATTACATTAAAGATATGAAATCTTGTGCTGACCAAAGCCAGTCTCTGTAGAAATAGCCAATTCTTCAATAATTAAGCAACTGGGAGAGTGGACTACACTTTATATGTGTCAATATATTGGTTTTTTACTGGAGCTGAGCTTGAAATTTTGAAGTGATTAATGCCCTTGAATAAGTGAGCAGCTATGTTGAAACACAAAATGTCTCAGCATAGAATATTGCCCCTGTTCTTCTCATTCCAGCTTCTGGTGTCTTATTTTCTCTGTCCTCTTTGGTCACTTGACAAAAAGATATTGTTTTAAACTACATCTTTCTTTGTTCTCAAAGTGCTCATTTCCTTAATATTGTATTGGGACCTTGTCTAAACCACATTTTTAAATTTTTTTTCTAAACTTCCTACTGTTATTACCATCACAGTAGAAATAATTGGAACATTTGTGTAAAAAAGCCTTGCCTTGCAGCAGTCAATAGCAATTTAGCACACACCGTAGCAGGATATTGGTTCAGAGACCTGGGAGCTTTTTCTTTTTTTTTTATAACTCTCCTGGATTACACAGGAAACCGTGATCAATTTTGACAGCAGGTTCTAAAAACAATGCAAGCAAATTGTTCCCCAAACCAATTTACTTACAAGAGTAAGAACCTTTTTTCAGATACACAAATACTCCTCTGCACACACATATTTTGAGTAATCAGGCTACTGACTGATGGCAGCATATTGCCAAGTATACATATATTGCAATCTTCATCACTGGCCACACAGCTACTATTTTAAGTTCTTTAACAGATTTTAAATATATATATTTAATAGAATTAAAAAGCAATGGCACTCGTGGTTTTGGCCAGTAAATAAAGACTGTTGTGGCCAGTTGCAATAGGGGATAGAATTGCAGGTAGCCAGATTATAATGACCAGAATCAAAATTTGGCTGGGACTCAAATCAATACCTATTAACCTAAACAGTTCTACAGGATCTTGAATCACTAAAGCTGATTTGAAATTTCTTCTTGATTCCATAGCAAAGAAGGGCTAATTGTCTGCCCACAGTATTGCCTGAGTCTCATTTGATGTGAAGGCTGGTGACAATTCGATTGTAAGCATCATTTCCCACAGCTCCATTGGGAAGGTTTCCTAGCCAGTTCAGAGCATGCCTAAGCCCACTTCATCACCCAGCTCTGGCAGTACAGCACTCTCTGTTCCAACAGGCTGAGTGCTACAGCCATTCCTGGGAGTGTAAAGGAACTTAAGCTTAGGAAGAATGCCTGTTTCATGACATTTAACATATCTGGGTATTCCCACTGAGAAGCAGGATATTCATGCTGTGAAGAAGGGGCTGGACTAGGTGGATCTGCAGCTCTTTCTGTCCAAAAATGTCCCTGTTTCTGTGAGAACGTTTTGGTAGTGTCAGCACCTGTATTCCATTAACTCCAAAAGCATTTCAGTGTTTACAGTAACCAGGAAATGTCCATGTCTGTGTTATATTAACAAGTCAGCAGTAACTACTGCAGTTTCAGTTTTTAGAGCTATGCAGAGAAGGGTTTACTTTGAGTTGCTGAGGGTTTTACTTTTATTGGTTGAAACACGAAGAGGCCTGTAGTACTGCCCTTGAAACCATTACAGAAAGCTTTGGGGAGAATGTTACCAAAGTATATCCAATAGTCCTTCAGTAATGGCTTCATATAATCAGGTAGGCAACAGTATAGCTATGAATTGCAAGCCTAAAAAATACTTGTGACAACAAATTTGTAGCTCCTTCACCTTACTTTTGTTTGCTTGTACTCTTCCTGCCTACTGCATGTAAGGGGGTTTGCATAATGGCATAATTTCATTCAAGATTCATTATCTTGGAAACTGTGTTATATTTTTATGTGGACTACACTACAGATAGTCAGAGAGGTAAGCCATAAGGTGTCACTGCATGGTAGGTAGCAGACTTTGTAGGAGCACTGATGTGCTGCTGGAGAATTACAGTGTGTGTAAAAGAACTCACCTGTGAGAAGTTAAAGCATAACTTATTGTAGTCTTCCAAATAGGCTCCAATTTCTGCATGCAAGAGGTAAAAAAATCTAAGCTATGCACCCATTTGCTTTTCACACAACTGAATTTTAATAGTGACATTAAATTACTATTATATAAATAGTAACATCAAAGACCATGGGAGAAAGCTAGAAAATATAAAGATACTTTTCTTTTCTCTTTTGGATTGAAAACAGTACACAGTGAAGTAACATAATTCCCAAGAAAGGCAGTAGCAGGGACTACTCTGTAGCTGGCCAAGCACATCAAAGGTAGAGAGAGCTTCAGGACGTGTTTCCCCATCACCTGCTGCTGTGTAGGCTGATGTGACCAGAATTATGACAGAGATCATAGCCACAGATCTCTATTGAGTGTGCCACTACTTGCCTGACAGAAAGCACCATCTTTTTTTTTTTATAATTACTTGAAAAGTTGATTCCAGAAAGAACAGAGCAGGCTTCAGCTCCCCCTTGCACCACCCTGAAACACTGTATTCTGGCTTGCCCAATCCTCCTCTTATTAACAGACACTTTTTTGAGACTCCACCAAGACATTTCTCCTTGACTTCATTTAAGTGCCATGTAAATGAAGGAGATACGCATTCAGAAGTGTTCCAGGAGGCAGGAAAAGGTTGTTACTTTGCTTGTATGTATTGCTGGTTCCAAAGTTCATTTTTTCAGTATTGCAATGACTGCAGTGAAATCAGTTCCTATGGATGATGTCGGAACACCTTTACAGTGCTGCAGGTACAGCTGTTGCTCATCTTGTTTACTTAAACTACTGCCATGCAGCTTCATTTCAACACCTTTTTGTCATTTTGGGCTGACAAAAATCTGTTCAGCAGTAATTAGCTGAGATTGTTCTACATTTCAGGGAATCTTTTTGACTCATTTACATTACAAAACCCATGCAAACTGCTGGGAGAATAGGTGCTAAAAGGATTGTAGCTGAG
This sequence comes from Chaetops frenatus, assembly GCA_013400775.1. NCBI lineage: Eukaryota > Metazoa > Chordata > Aves > Passeriformes > Picathartidae > Chaetops > Chaetops frenatus. The sequence continues at coordinate 246,320 of VZTR01023631.1, read as the reverse complement.
CAGGATTTAACTGCAGTGTTAGCTGTTGAGACAGAAGATCAGTTAATTTACCTGACAGAGAATATTTATATTAAGTAATCCTTGGTTTGCTCAAAGTTATCAGATACACAGTTTCAGAGTTCAGGCCTTAAAAATATTTTAGTGACTGTCAATGCTAAAGGAAAAAAAAGTGTCAGAAGTAAATATGAAAACCAAAAATGAGTCGATTTCTCACTAATATTGGAGACTATGCCCTATCTCTAGTCTGAAATGTTGCAAAATGGTTTTAAAATGATCTAAAGTACTTCACTGCTGCCAGTCAAGTAATAAAGAAAACTGCTTCATCTGGGAAACATTATCCTTCTTTAGGACTTAAGTAGATTTGGGTTTATCCACCTCTTTCCTGTCTTATGGCTTATCTTTTATAGCTGAGCAAGATAAACACAAAATAGGTTGTATGTACTACTAGAAAGTAGCAATAGGCTCTTACTTTGCTTTGCACAAGTGTAAATTACCCTTTTAATGCAGAATTGCTAGAACTTAGGGTCTTCTTAATAATCACTAGGATTACTCCCTTCCTACATGAAGTACTCCAATAATTTTTTAAAAAAACCCCAACAACCCAAACATCACAATTTAGACCAAACATTAGTGACAGTCTCACATTAATGGTGAAATTATTCATTTGATGAAGTAATTGCAAAAACTGCCATATTGCTTCACTGGAAAATTTCATCTAGTATGGGTACTCTCACTAGGTTTCTTAAGAATACATGAACATAAAGCCCTCCATTGCTTGCTGATTTGATGATCCTCATTAATTGTGGAAAAAGGTTCCAGCACAGAGAGTGCTGCTGCTTCTGTATCTTGCATCCATTGGATATCCCTATGACTTAAAGGTGAGTAGGAATTTAGTGCCACATTTTTTCATTGGGCAAGTAAAATGAGTATATCTTCCCGACATACCATCCCTTGCTGACTTCTCTGAATGTTTCTTTTTGAAGACAGTTTTGAAATGTTGATGATACTGGGCATCACTGTAATATAGTTCCCTGAATTTACATGATTACATTATAATAATATCAATGCTGGTTTTTTATGGTTCATATAAATCAGTGTTTTATTTGCTTTCACAACTAGTGCTGCAAATTGAACAGCTGTTTTCACTGAGCAGTTTTAATTAAGCTGTCCATAATGCTGCCTAGATATTGTTCTGTGCTGGTAACACTTCGTTAAGTATGCAGTATCAGTGAGCACTTCAGATAATTCCTGAACATTACCTCACACTTTGCCAAATTGAAATCCCATTTTCAGTGAGGTTATCAAATCACCTTGTTTTGGTGATTTGAATTTGGTTTTCAGAAATCTTTCTAATCTTCAGGACCCTTGAATCCTGAACCCTCAGGAAATCTTGAATTTGCTACAGATTTTGCCAGCTGTTCACTCACTTGTCAAGATAATGAAGCTTTAAATGATACTTGTCCTAGTAAAATCTTTTGGGAAACCTATTATTAGCCTCTCTTTATTCTGAAAACTGACAAGTTCAATTTGTGTGTCTTTGGATCTTTTCTGAAGTTTATGTTCTATGACCAAAATTTCCTTCCCACACTGATTTCTCACATTATTTCATCTCTATTTTGAATATCTCTGGAATATTCGTTTGGAAAGCCGAGATAAGTTTTATCTCTTCCTGTTTTTCTGTGCAAAAGCAATTTCTTTTTTCTTTTTACAAACTCACACTGGCTCCTACATCTGTATTCTCATTTGGGAATGTTATAGGTTGCTTTGTTGTTTTCAGAAACATATGATAATTAATATGGGAAGCAGTCATTATTTTTGTTGTCCACAATGACTTCTTTTCAGCTTTAAATATGGGTATCATTTTATCTGCCTTGGACAGCTGAACCTGATGAATGTGTTCCAACACTTCCACTCTTAGCTCCATTTCTGACAGTGGAAATTTCTTTGTCTCTTATTTGCTAAAAAGCCTCCAGAATGTACTCACATCCAGGCATTAAATCTGTTAGGGAAAAGGCATTAAGGAAATACTCTGTCCAGGCACAAAAATTTTATGGTTTTAATGCCCCTAAGTCTTAGATGTAAGTCCCTTTCCAATTTTCAGAGGTGGTTACAAGTCATCATCTGGGAATATAAACAAGAATCTGGAATTTCAACTATTTTGGTCCTCAGTTTTTAAACCTTGCTTGTTAGTGCCCAGAAAGGTGGCTAATCCCCAGCTGTTGTAGTATGCTTTTAAGTTCTGTTCACAGTTTACTATGCAAGTTGGTTTATCCCTGTTCCCCCTATCCCTTTGGTTTTTTCTCCTATCTGTCAATCCCTGGCCCTTCCCGCTGTGGGAAGGTGTTATCCCTACCCCTCAGCCCTGTCAAACAGGTTACTCCTCCCCAAAACCTATTGTCAATGCTCCCCATTCCCTTCCCTTTGTTCTGGAAAAGTCCAAGTTACTCAGTACCCCATTGACAAGTTTGAATTGTACCCCTCCCTCGAGCTATCCCATTTGATCCCTGTCCTTTATGACAAACTCCTCCTTAATACCTCCCTCACTTCGCCCGGATTGGTTTTGAGCCTGAACCCACCCCTGAATCCTGTGCCCCTGAAAAACCCCTGCAAGCCAGAGCTCTTGGTCTTTCTGCCTCAGACCCTCCACTGGCAATAAACCTGTTGGAACCCTGAGCAGAGAGCTCCCTGCCTCTCCTTTACCGTTGCTCGCAGCTAATCCACCACTGACTCGACCTTGCAGCACTAGGGAAGTGCACTGGTCTTGTCAAGAGACAAGTGGCTCTGCCAGGGGGCAGCCACTTGCTTTGGGGAGCTTGTCCTCGATGCAGCGCCTCTGGCTTTCCTGGCGGCTGGAGTCCAGCAGCTGCGTCACCCAGCCAGTCAAGAAGACATAACCATGATACATCCATTAACCACCAGAAAGAAAAGCAAGAATTTGTTTTGATTGCAAGGGTGGAGAAGTCTTATGCATGGGTTTAGAGATCTTACTGATCCATTTGCCCATTTCACTGAGAACCAGAGAGGAGTAAGATGCTCTGGATAACACAGAGGTATGTAATATAGGCAACAGGAAAGGCAGAAGGAAGAGAAGGAAGGAAGACCACTGTAAGCAGGAGAGTAACCAGACTCTGAGGTGGCAGTGACTTTAGAAGGAAACTAAATAGTGGTAAGGAGGAAAACCAAAACTGGATTTTGCAAAGAATGAAACGTAGAGGAAGGGAACAGATACAGAGGAGTCCAGAAGACTATCAAAGACAGAACCAGTAGGTGGAATTTCTGCATGGTGTCGAGAAGTCAGCAGAGCAATGAACAAAGTGCTCTGGATGCGATGATCTCTGGTTGCACTGCTAGTTCAGGTTAACAGAATTAACTGAGTTAAACCTAACTTTAAAATACTTAGTTTTGCACTTCATTAATTTTATCTGTGAATCAGAAACGTTAATAAAATCTCAAAAGCAACAGATTTTATTTCCTTGAATTTTGGGCACCCACTGTTATAAGAGAATTGAGGGAAATGGGAAGGTGGGTTGGAGACAGATGTCCCTTGAGAGGAAGTCTCATTCCATCCCAACCCAGCTGCCTAGAAGAGGTGCTATAGTAGGCTTATGGAGGAGGACTTGGTGTAGTTGAAAAAGATGTTACAATTTGAAAATGCCTCTTTACCTCCAACTATAGGAGAGGTTCTTAGAAAGTCATCTTGGACTGGAGGTAAAGCTGGAGGTATCAATTCTATCTCATATTTCCCATTTCTGTGGAATTCTAATAGTATTTCAATATTCAATGCTTTTTAGACTCATTTGAAAATCTCACGTTGAGTGTGCTTCAGTTTCACTTTAGTCTTTTCAAAGTCTCTAGTCGATCTAAAAGCAAATTCATCATGATTCTCTACAGAATTTGTGTTCTGAAAGCCTGTAGCTTGTTTCTTCCTCAGTTCCTTTTTAACATGGGCTGTGTTTTGATGTGGAGAAGTAGGAATTGTTTTGCTGTTGAATAACAATTTTTCTCTTGCAGCACCAGCTGTAAAACATGAACACCTTGTTGGATCACACTCCAAAATCTGAAATGGGCATCCTGCCAATGGGCTTCCTTTTTGTTTTGACTGTTGCAAGTTCTTTTTTTCTGTTAGTATCACATTCCTACCACTTGTGCTTTTCAGACACCTATGGCCAAACTCAGTGTAACTCCACTGAGCTCACTGAAGCTGCAACAGAAGTGAATTTTCTCAGTATGTCTGTAAATTAACCAGTCATTTAAGCTGGAGAGTGACATTGATAAGCAATAACAGCACAGGAGTGGTGAAAGGAAGATATCTCCTAGTTAGTTTTGGACAGTTGACACTAATTCCGTTGTCAGATAAGTCTTACTGACTGTGGGAAAAGCTGAGTGGGAAAAGTCACACTCACTGCCTGCTAACCGTAGGAGGAAAGCAGATCTGGAATGCAGAGGAAATCTTGACATTATCTTTTTCCCCAACCCCTAACAGCCAGGCAATCAAAATAACTAGCTGAGTATCAGCTGCCTCTGTTCCTGGCCCAAATAAACGTGCTTTCTTGACAGAGTTTTTGCTCATGGGAGAGGAGGCAAAGAGAAGGAAAGAGTCTAAAGTGGGTGTGGGGGAGTGTTTCCTGCCAGGAGCAGCTTCTCTGTGACATCTAAAAGAATACTGATGACATAAGCCTAGCGCTGTAAACGAAGATGGCTCTGCCATTTCCAAAGGACAGAAATTCATGCCCTGCCACCCAGAACCCCATTACTTCATCACTCCACTTGGCTTCCATTGACATCACCAAGGACAGTGTGCCAGACTGCTAAAAGAAGGATCCAACCCAACAGAACAAAACCACTGGAAAGGAATTCGCTGTTCCCATCCAAATTGTGTTGTTTAAGAATAAAGTGTAGCTGTTTCAAATGAACACTTGTAGAGTAAATTTATTTCCTTCTAAGCCCTCATAAGACATAGGGTTTATCAAGACCTAAGGAAGAACAGTATACTATACTTACATCAATGTACTATATATACATCACAGCAAATTAGAGACACACATATTTCTGTATATATTCGCTTACCAAGGTGTAGCTTAATACTCTGGATATCATCCCTATAAGATTGTTGTTACACTTAAAAATTCCAGAGATACGGGGTCATAGAAGAGGATGACAGCAACAAAAGCAAGAAATGAAAAGGTGCACTTTAAACTACGCTAATGAATATATTGAGTTCTCCAACACATCATCCAGCCATTGAGTGTACTGCATTACTTCTGTCTGTCTTATAAATAGGTGAAAATATAAAACAGAAGTTTATTTTAACTTTGGAAACTCACATTTCTCTTACCACATGAGAGTCCAGAGAGTTATAAATTGAAGATTTTGACCATGTGTTGGTCAGCACAAAAGAAAAGAAAAGAAAAGAAAAGAAAAGAAAAGAAAAGAAAAGAAAAGAAAAGAAAAGAAAAGAAAAGAAAAGAAAAGAAAAGAAAAGAAAAGAAAAGAAAAGAAAAGAAAAGAAAAGAAAAAGAAAAGAGAAAAAAGAGAAAAGAAAAGTGTGTGAAAATAAGAGCTAACTTTATGTGCTATATGTTTATCAAACAAACAGATGCCAATATCAGTAGTCTGCTAGTGATGCCAGAGTACCTATGGCCTTATGTCTGCTTTGCCTACTCAAAGAACCTGGAAATCAAAATTTGTGGCTTCTCTCAATGGAGCCCTGGCATGAACAGTAAGGCAGCTACTTCTGGGGAAGGCTGGAAAGAAGACCAGACAGTTGGGATATGTTATAATTATTTCTTTCTGTCTTCCTTCTTCACTGCTTTGGGAAGCAGGCACAGAAGAAACAATTCTCTGAATCTCTCCCTCCTGTTTTGTACTCCAGATCCTTCTGTCTTTCTTTGACAGAACTGGATCACTAACATCCCGTGCCATAGACACTCATTCTCTGATTTTTCTTACTAAGAAGCCTTGAGGCGCAGATGGCTGAGCCAATGCTGACCACTCAGGTGAGTTTTTGGGCATGCATGAGCAGGTACAGAGGCTCTCCATGCAGCCACAGTGCTACTGTAAGCCCCTCCTGGTGCCAAGCTTAGCATGGATAAATGACACAGCAAAGAGCACCTGGCAGGATGGGGACTGCAACCTGGACACCAATCAGTTCATGGACCAACATGCATGAAAATAAACTCCTGACAAATTATTTGAATGCTGAGTTAGAAACAATGTTTTAAGTCACCTTTTAATATGAAAAATATCAGTGATAATGTAAGGCTTTAAGGTTTGTGAGGGAAAGACTATGTTCTGCCTGTACAGTGCTCACAAGAACACAACCCTGGGCCTGAGACCAAATGTCACTACCTCAGATCAAAAAGTTTACAAACAATAAATTACTTAATTAGCAATCCAAGTAATCAACATTTTTAAGCATTTTCTTTAAGGAGTATATAAATTTTAAGAAATGTAATGTTCATGAGTTTCCCATTTCCTCAGCTCTACATAGAGACGTTGCTTGATTCTGAAATCCGTGAAAAGTAGAGGGTATGTCTTTCTTGACAGATAGAAATAATTTTCTCTACAGCTATAACCGCATCATTAAGAGACTAACTATAATCCCAAAAAGTTGCTGGTGGCTGCAGCTGGGACAGAGTTACAGTCTACAAGGAAAAATCCTTAATGTTCTACAGGATATACTTGCAAGATTCTATGCTGGAATCAGTTTATTTATCAGAATTAAGTTATAGAAGCCTTATATAACAGTGTCTTTGGGAAACAAGAAATACTCCAGGGTAGATATATACCTAAATTAAAAAAAAATCAAATGAAAACCAACAGCTGTTACCTTCTCAAACTTTATGTCAAAAGCCCACACTTCATGAAGACTGGAATAGCAGATTCAGATTGAGTTAATTTTACCCACGTGTAAAGCAACCTTTTGGCCATCTGTTTTCTTGAATGTTACAGTACAGGGGCTTGTCTGTGCCCCTGACTAAACTGTCTATCAAAGACCTCTACCAATCAGCTGCAGTATACATCACTAATCAAGGAACTGCCCAGACAATAACCCAAGCCAATGAGATGGCAAGCTGAGAGCTTTTGAATCAATCCTCTTGTTGGGGTTCGAGTGTTCTTCCCTTTTGTTTCTTTTCACTTTGGGAAATTTTTGCCTATCAGTTGCAAAGGGACCATAATGGCTGGGTACTTAGGAAGAACAAAAGAAGTGATTGAGCTGAGGGGAGAAGGGATTGTCCAGTTCGATGAGTTTTTCTCTCAGTGGGGTGGGGGATACCTTGGGGTTTGGGCTCGCAAAAGGCTTGGCTGGAGGAGGGGGCTGGCAGTCTCCCTCGGGGCTGCCAGGGAGAACGTTTGGGAGCTGCTGCTGGACCTGTGCGGAGAGCTTTTCTTCTGCCATGGATGAGTCTCTGTCCTGAACTGGGACCTGTTACCATCTGTGTGGGCGCCCGAGATCCTGAGCTCACCTCTCCCTGCTCTGCTGGAAGCCAGGCTGCCACTGCCCCGTCCCCACTGCTGCTCTGGCGCTGCTCTGGGTTTCACGGTGCTGCAGCCTCTGCACCCCCTGCCTGCTGAGGCACCCTGCTGTCCCAGCCTGCTGCCTTCCTTTCCCGAGAGCCTCGCCGGGACACTGAGATCGACTGCTAAAGGGGGGTTTTTGAAAGTTAAACTTCTCTTCCATTCCTCCCCATCCCAGCTGGGGGGATCCACCATCGCCACGTGCTCCCCAAGCTTGCGCCACCAGTGCCCCCTGCTGGCTGGGACCATCACTGCACCCAAAGTGCCTTCAAGCCAGCAGGCTGTCACTGGGTTCCTGCTTCTGTTTGTTGGTAATGCCATAGTAGTTGTTGTTTGTTTGCTTTATTATAAATACTAGTAAAGAACTGTTATTCCTATTCCCATATCTTTGCCAGTGAGCTCCTTAATTTCAGAATTATGATAATTCGGAGGGAAAGGGTTTACATTTTCCATTCGAAGGGAGGCCCTCTGCCTTCCTTAGCAGACACCTGTCCTTCAAACCAGGACATGCCTATAAAAAAGAGCACCTGGAAATAAAGCTACCTCTTCTGCTGCTTGTTCAAGAGGGCTCGTGTCGTTCTTTCTCCTCCCAGCACCCCATGCTACATGTGGTGACCCTTGATGTGATCCTGCTAGCCTTCTGAACAGAAAAAAAACTTTGGACTTCTATATTAATAGGAGCATTATTTTCTCGAGAAGAGCCCTCAGCCTTAAAGGTATTGCAATGTTTTCTTAAAATATTTAAGATAAATTATGATAGGGAGGAGCTCTTACACCTCCTGTGGTGGGCCAAGAACCACAGACTAAATACCTCAGCAGAAAAAGCCTTGAATTTTAAAACGTGGACTCTGACTAATCATATTATTTTACATTATGGTGTCATCGATGATTGTTCTGCTGTGGCAGTTGCAGAGCACTGCTGACTTATATTGAAACTAATTAGATTAGTACATGACTATAACTGTAAGTCAGGTCTCTGGGAAGAGGAGTGGGAAAACCCCCCACCTCCCTGGAGAGAGCACCCATATATTCCTGTGAGACCCCCCTTGCAGTCGCGCTGCTCTGAACAAGTATCCTGCAATGGTGCCTTCTCCCAGCAAATCCCCCTGCAAGGTCCCCACGCATGGGGCAGCCACGGTGTAACCCAGCACCTTGAGAAGTGGCGGGCAGCTGCAGCCAGCCAGCCACATGGTGAATTGGGCAATATCTTCACAGGACTGGGGCCCAGGATGGAATGAGGTGGCCGCAGCGAACCATGCCACGAGTCATTGCAAGCCGGTGGGCAGCAGCGGCATGGCGTGGCGTCGAGCGGCTGAGCGCTCTGACCCGATCCCAGTCTGATGTGCCCAGATGCTGGCTGTGGCAGGGTGACGAGTTGCCATGGGCCAATGAGCTGCAGTGCAGGTGGCATGGCATGGGATGGAGCGTGCAGAGCCGCTGGACAGAGCAGTGTCATGCTGACCAGTGGTGGCGCAGTGCCACGAACAGAGCGAAGCGTAGCATGGCGCGAGAGTGGTGCAACCCTAGTCCCAGTCCTGGGCGAACTGCCGGCTGGCAGCGTGGCAATGAAAGCTACCGCAGACAAGACTGGAGCGCGCGGAGCTGGCACGAACCTCAGCACCGGCTGCGCTGCTGCAGTGGATGCCGCTGTAATGTGCTACAGGGGTGGCGGCAGTGGCATGGCCACAGAGCAGGGCAGAACCAACGAGCAGAGTGGCACCATGCCAAGCCGCAGCGCCACAGAGCGATGTGGGAGTAGCACAATCCCACATATTCCTGATCCTGAACCTGGGCAGCGGCGGCACAGCTGCAGAATGGGGTGGCAGAAGTGGTGTGGCGAGGAGCAGCACAGCAACAGAGTGGAGTGTGGCACCGTGTGGAGTGGCCCCAAAGAGCGACCCAGCGCGCAGCTGCCCAATACTGATCCCCCCGAGGTCCTCCTGTGCTGCCATCACCTCACCAGGCCGACCCCATGAGTGGCATGACCCCATCATGACCTGGAACAGCTGACCAGAGTCGAACAGCTCTGCCACTATGGGCCATGTGGTCCGGCCTTGGTGGAATGCACCATTGTCTCCAAAGGGCGTGGCTCCACCTCAAACCCTGCCAATGAGGGGCAGCACCATGCCCCCAGACCAGCCCAGAAGGTGAGTGTCGTCCCCTCTGGCCCTGCCTTCGTGGGACGTATCAACATCTCGTTGGGACATGGCCCCACCTTAAACCCTGCCTCTAGGGGGCATGGCCATGTCCCCCAAACAACCTTCATGGGGTGGGGCCCTGCATCAACCCCCACATAGGTGGGGCAGTGCCTCACCCCCACACCCACCTCCAAGGGATTCAGATCCACCTCCCACCCAACCTTAGAGCCAGCCCAGGCAGAACAAGCCTTCATATCTGACTCTGTCCCCACCGAGTGAAGGTTTCAACACTGCAACAACAAACCTTAACACCAATCCTAAACGCAACCTTGCTTCTGCTACATCTCCCAACCCAACATCAGCTCCAGCTACAGAACAACTCCAAAAACCTACACTACCGGCTCCAGCTTTGACACCTCTGTTGTTTCAGTCAAAATCTACTGTTACCTATAATCCTATAATCTCCTTAATAGAAGTAAAAAAGAAAGCAATTGAAAGAGGGGATTTAAAAGCAACCAAACTGATTGCTACACCCCTATGCCTACCATCCTCTAAAGACTGGCATCAAAAAAGAGGAACACTTAAAGAAAAACAAGTTCCAGTCTTAGAAAAATTCCAGATCTACCCATCCCTACCCAAATTCCAATTCACCAAGTAGGATGAAGAGTCCCACAATGAGTCAGTGTCAACACTACTAAAAAAGTTCCAAAAAAGCAAATGAGTGTTCAATCCCAACCTAAATCCAGAGAGGATGAGGGGGGCTGGGCCCCCTCCCAGCCAGAATTCCAACCGAATTCTCCAGAGAGAGAAAAAATAAAAAAAATTCCCAAAACCCAGCAACTCCCTCAAGACACTCAACGACAACAAAAAAATTGACAAAATTCCCTTTAAAAAAAGAGAACATCAACACCATGAACCTTGATGTACCTCTAAATCCCGAGAAATATTCCTATTTCAGCCCCTACATGCTGTCCATGTGGGCTGACCCCAAACACTGGTGCTTCTGGCCCAGCCTCCCACCAGACCCAAAACCTAATAATTATAAATAATTTTATACATATACCTCAAGATTGTGAGATTCTTAAATTGACAAATACGTTTACGTAAAGTTATTTTCTTTGTTATTTAATCACAGTTTTAAAGTGAATGTTATTATTTGTAGAGTTAAGTTATAATTTTAAAAGTGAATATTTTCTCTGTTTCTGTTCACAATAGTTTAAGTTTGTAATAGTCATAAAAGTTACATATAAATATATCCTTATCTAAAGAAAAAACAATTGTTAAGTTGGATGTAAAATATCAATCAAATTAAAATCTATAGTGTTTCATGTCACTCTATAGACAAAGGACTCCTGCATATGGAGTCACATAAAAACACATTGCATTTTTAAAATTTTTTAATAAAGAAAAGAGTGAATTGTTACAGTATAGGGGCTCATCTGTGCTCCTGACTAAACTGTCTATCAAAGACCTCCACCAATCTAGTGCAGTGTATGTCACTAATCAAGGAACTGCCCAGACAATAACCTGAGCCAATGAGATGGCAAGCTGAGAGCTTTGGAATCAACCATCTATAAAAAAGAGCACCCAGAAGTAAAGCTACCTCTTCTGCTGCTTGTTCAACAGGGCTCATGCCATTCTTTCTCCTCCTGGCCCCACCACGCTACACTTGAACTTGCCTTTCCAACTGCTCTGTCTTCATAAAGACACAGAACCAAGATCACGACTGACAGATGCCATTATATGCAATGGAATGGGATGGCTTTGGTATGTCTTTTGCATTCATACGCAGCCCCAGTCTCCTCTTCTGGCTGCATTTCAGCTGTGGCTTGACAGCATGGTGGAATTTACTAATTTGTTTATGCCTTGTGCTGAGCACTCAATAAATACCAGCATCTCTATGTGCATTTCTGTCATAGCAACTTGCTGGCTTGGGTGGCATCTAATACAGAAAACAGGAAGGGCAGAGACTGGATGGTTTTCAGCTGGAAAGCCTTCTAAAGCAACCCTTCTGTTTCTTAGTAGTTGACATCAACACTACATAGCTCTTTGTCCTCCTCTAGTGGTCCCATTATATTTAGGGAGAGGCTTATGCAGCAATTACTTCCTTCAAATTAATGCACTCATTACCCTACTGCAAGCTGTTGAGGCTCATTCCTAGAGGTCCTGTGTTCAGTTCTGACAAGAGCCACAGTTCCATGGTGCTAATGGACGTAGAAAGAGGTGCCTCTGCTCACAGGCAGTCACAGCTACACAGATGCTGTGTGTCCTTGAGCTGTGGCCATCTCCTCTGAGCAGAGGCTGCACCACAGCAGGTTGTTCAGTAGCAGGAAACAGTGGCATGGTCTGACTACAGCCTCACAAAAGGTCCTCTGTTGCAAAAGTCCCGAAGCTGACTCCTTTGTTTGCTTTATTGTCCAAAATACTTTGCAGCATGTTCCAGCCAGAAGCTTTTGTCAGTGTTTTCCTGCCTGACTTGAAAACAAAGAAACAGTGCTAAATCCATCTTATGTTCTGAGCTGTTCAGAGAGATGATGCATGTCACTCTGATGCAGCACTAAACCTTAAATGTTAATCTTTAGGAATTGATACTGAAGAGTTAAATAACAAAAGATGAACCTAAAAACTGCTGCAAGGGAAATGTTTTTGAATGGGAAATACTAAAATTGTTGGAACTGCTACCCATTAGAAATGCTTTCTGTAAACAAAAGGTTCCTACCATATAAATTATTCTTTGTCTGTCTGTGTCTCAGAGCTGTAATGCTTAGTTAGCATAATAAAAAGCTAAAGGTTTATTTTGTTGCTTGTATACTTTAACATTGGTTAAAGGTTCAAACTTCAGCAGTTATGTCTTGCCCAGGAAATAAAACACAAGGATAAAGTTTGCATTGTGGCTATCAGAGAGATCTGGGGGAAAGGTCAAATTGAAACAGAAAACAAATATACTTTTTAATTATTATTATTCAGTGAAAATTTTCCAGGCATTTGTTACTTTTGGAATAAATGTCAAATGGCAAAATGTGCCCTGTGCCATGACTCAGAAGTCCCCAGTTTAAAACAAGTTGGCTGCTCATGAGCAAAGGTTCTGAATATGGCTGGCCGTCTGCAACCTTTGTCAGGCAATTGTTCAGTCACAGAAAAAAATTATTTGAGAATCCTGTGTCTCCATGAACTTAGTTGCTGGAAACCAACACCACCTAATTCCAACAGAGGAAAAACTTCAGAGCAATTTATCAATCTGAATTAGATTACCTTTTACCTTTTGCAGCAAGGTTCCTGTCACATCTCAAGAATTGTTACAAACCCAAGCTCATCTACCAGCTGCTTATTGTTCAGCTCTCCTTAGGAGTCCAAGCTGTAAGCAAACTGAGTTAGGAAATATGTTTATAATATCTTCACTCTGAAACCACCTATATTTTGTACAATAATGGACTAGATGTTATTTTTAACATTTATCATCTCTATTTTCAGTATTTTTCTTTCTTATTTAAAATGTTGACTAAAAATCAGTCACAGAAAGAATCATGGTGCAGGGAAATAGAGAAAGATACTTAGAATGACACCGAGTTGTTGCATGTGTATAAAGTGTCCTTATACATTGCTGGTTTATTGTTTCAGAAATGTCTTTTATAAAATTCAAAGTATTTCTTAATAGATCAAGCTTTTGTCTATAATTCACATACTAAAACAGTAAACCTAAATTTCTAATCTATACCTGACTGTTTTGGGGTTTTTTGAGAAACAGCAATATCTCATTTTCCTCTATCTTTTGAGAGGAGGAGGTCCCAGAGTGCCCTCAACTGCTCCAATACATCAGTAAGAGTTGACTAGCAAAGATTTGCCTTTTTAGAAGAACAAAGAAGGGCTTTGTTCTATCATTTCTGATTATGAAAGGAAGAGGCAATCTCACTGCCTAATTTTGGAAGCCAAACTGGCACAGCAGAGAAGTTAGGACTGGAGCCAAATGAAATGACCCTCTGATGCATTGACTGCAGGACAAGCACCAACTCTGCCTACTTCTAATTTGAGCAATACAGAGTGTAACTAGTTAAGAGGTCAAGGCCACCAAACATCTGGGTTTATTCAGTAGTTTACTTTCACTGCTCAGTAAAACAACCTGTTCATTTTTCAGTCCAAAGTAAGCACCTCCACTTTGTGCTGGAAATAAGTCAAAGTGACCCCACTCTGCTTTCTAGTAAGCACGTGGGATCATTGGATGAGGATTTTTTATTTTCCCGTTATTTAAGGTCATCTTGGGTAAACTTTTATAGCTGCAGTAATGACAGCAGGAGACACAAGTACTGCCTAGGTCTTGCAAGGCACTGCTGAATGTCTAATCCAGCTGCTGCTCCCCTGTAAGAGGATGAGAGGAGGGAGTTCACACTCACAGCCTCAGCTCCACCACCAGCACACTTGCCAGGCATCCATGGCAAGTAAAAGGCTGAAAGAGATCACCTTGCACCACATGAGCAAGAGGAAAAGTCCAGAATAGGATATGGTTCTCTGAGTCACATCCATTTGCCTGTTCAGAGTGTGATTAGCCCATAATTCCTGCCCAGGGACTGCAGCAAAGGTAAAATAAAACCATGAGCATAAAACCTTATATGACTACAGAAACATAAAAATATGTAATCAGTTGGAAGTACTGTACTCAGGTTTGATTAAGGGATGAATCAAGCACCTTCAGTTTCTAATAATAGCCAGATGGAGTTGCAGCTCCCTCCCATTTCCCAGAATCAGGCCTGTTTTTGGCAGTTGTTCATATACAGCTGCTATGTAGCACAGTTCTGTTTCTTACACTATAGAGACCTCTCCTTGAAGTCAATTTGCATTATGCCTGGGCAAATATTTCAGTATCAGGCTGCTCATTAAAGCCCTGGGACCACAACTGCCTCTGTTTGCATTATATCAGCCAAGGATACACAATTATCTGTGGAGTACTTCTGAAATGGCCAAGGTCACACGAGGATTTTATCATATTACTGCAGTGCACCATCTTCCTTGCCAGCCCATTGTTGTTCTGCTACAGACTACATTACCATGCATCAGCAAATACATGAGCATGCTGCTATATTTAGTGTTTCATACATACCATAAAATAGAGGATGGGTCAGCTTTTATTCAGACTTCAAATTTTTGTCAGCAAAATAAGGGCTCATTTTCCTTACCAGTGATGAAGTGTGCTCTGTGTTAGTCATCCTGAGCTGTGTGGTGATAACTTTAAAATACATTAGGCAGCTAAAATACTCAACCTGAGTGCAGTGTTTTTTATTAAGACATATACTGGGGGATAGTAAGGATGCCCAGCATCAGCCAGCCAGGTTTTAATAGTGATTGCCACAGGCTACCTACAAACCCAGCAGCAATCTGATAGCAAGCGGAGCAGCTAAGCAAGGTGTCCCCTGGGGTACCACAGCAGACAATTAGGACCTCCTGCATTGCAAAGGCACAAGAGATAGGTGGTGCAGACTGGGTTTGGTGATATGTAGCTGGCAATATGAGAAGAAAAGCATTGATGATGATGACATGAACAGAGTGGTTGATTGTAAGGCGATGGGGCCAGGGTATTCCTATTAATGGCATCATCTATTAATGACAGCAGGAACATGGTTTAATGGTAGAAACCACAGGCACCACCAGTATACATTCATTCCCAAAGAAAGCAGAGTTCAGTGGAGGAAGCTGGTGTTTTCACAGCTCTTGGTAGAGCCACAGAACAGGGTATTTTTTACACATTTGTAGCACTTGCTTATTAATGCCATCACATACAAGCAGTACAAGTGCGAATTGCCTTCCTGTCTACTGCTTCTACAGAAAGCCATCAGACAACTTGCTTACTTCAGGCTAGGGGTGAGCCTGTCTATGTGAAACCAGCTTTTCCACTCCAAACTGCTTGTCATCTCTTGCAGCTCTCCCTTGCACTTTGCTAACTACATCTTAAAGGGTGTGGGCAACACCACATTTGCAACCTAGGTCTAAGTCCAAATAACACTGTATTTATTTAGCAGTGTGAAATTATATAAATATATAAATATATAAATTTCCAAGTCTTTGTGGAGCTCCATTTCAGCCCAACCCAGAGCTGTCCATCTCAGCCCCATGATGCTGTGGCAGGGCTGTTCTCTGTCACAGCCCTGCCCAGCCATGTGACCCAACTTGTAGACTGACATCCCATCCCATCCTTGGCCCATCCCTATTCCCAGGCCTCATCCTGGAGCTAGGGAGCCACTGGCTCATGCTGCATCCTGTCATGCTTAAAGAAAACAGAAAGCAGAATAAATGCATGCCTCTAGAATCACATTTTACCATTATTTAATTTTTTTTCTAATGGTTATATCATCATTAATTCCAGTGCATATGCTGTTCTAAGAACCAGTGTTATTACTTCTGGAAGTAATGACACAAGGCCTGCCAAGCATGCAGTGACACTGCCAGCAATGCTGGTACTTCAAATGAGGTTGCCTGGTGTGGCTGGGCATCTGTGCAGCTGTAGCTTTTATTAGACACATTTTGGGTATCCTGCTTAAACATACTGCGAGGCATCCACTATAAATACAAGTATTGGAAGCCCCAAAATATTGCATTTATTTGAGGAAAAAAAGTAACATAAAATGCAACAAGAGAGAGAATAGCATTCCAAAGGGCAGGTTTTTTTCCCCTCTCACACGCAAAAATGCTTTACATGGAGACGGGCTGGAAGCTGAGGACAGGTCAGCCTTGGGGAAAGGGCAGCAGAATTTCCCACCCCAGCTGCAGCAGCTCTGAGTTGCCCTGTGCATCCCCAGCTCCTGATAGGTTGGGGTTAGAGATGCTCTCTAGTGGGGAGGGCAGGGTGACCCACTGGTACTCTGGGAAAACACTCTTGGCTCCTGAAAGCTCTAGAGCTCTGACCAAGAAAGGGGTCAGTAGAACAAATGACAAAAGAGAATGAGAAAGAATAAAAAGTAAGGATGTAAGGGGAGAGTGATGCAGAAAACAAACCTAAGTGGAACAGTGAGTGCTGTGTTCTGTGTGTGGCTGATACAGGCAGGATGGGTTTTCTCCACATGCAAGAAATTCCAAACCAGAAATTTTCTTATCCAGAAAGCACAGAAAATATCAGAAATGTTTAGCAATTGCAAATCTGGAGAAAACCATTGTCCCTCAGTTCAAGACAGATTTGTCCCTTTTTGTAATTTAAATCATGCTTTATCTTTTTATCTCTCTCTTTTTTAAAAAAACCCTCAGGGTAACAAATTTCAAAGCCAGAAGTTTCAAAGTCAAATAAAAATTAACACTTCTCACTTTGGAAACTTAAATCATCACATGTTGAGATGTATGTGCCTACTTTACAGAAATGATTTGCAATAGAAATTAATGGATGCTAATCTTTTCTTGTAAGATGTTCTATTTGAAGAAATGGGCATTTTCTGACAGAAGAATTTTAATAACAAATCTGTTACCAACTCTACCATATGCTAGATTTCTATGATTAAAGTTTCACCTCAGTGACCAAATTGTGTCAGAAAATGACCTGTCATTCTTCTTTGATGCCTGCAGTCATCAGATTTTCAACCATCATTCTACAGTCATACTGTTAAGATAGGTGCTAAGACCTTATCTTTTAGTGACAAAATTAACATTGTCATAAAAATAAAACAAAAATCAATCATACTATAAAATGGGAGCACTGCTAAAACAATTAGTTTTATTTAAAATGCATTTGACATTGATATGTTTTCCTTTTCTTTATAAAGTGAGCCTTCAGTGGCACAGAAAGATTTTGATCCAACAATGAATACAATTAAAACAATTGACCAATAAATCTCAGAACTTATGAAATTTGTTTAGCTTTGAAAAAGCCCAGGCATGTGTTTCATTGGCAAATACCATAATGGAATAAATCCACATCCAACTCATAAAGCAGGAAAAGTTAGTGCACACAGAGCATGAATGAAAATATGTACATTTACACTATGCTCAGCAGCCTTCATGCTTTGTTGACCTGAAGTTAAGTACATGAGGGTGGAATTGCCTATGGAGAGCTGAGTTTCCTAGCCCAGGCTTTCAGGCACTTTGCTAAGCCACCATGTTTGCCAGCAGAGCCACTGAATGAGTGAAATTGGCTCCAAAAAGCCACGTTCATCTGATTCTAACTGCGTTAAGATTAGCCCTTGGAATGAACTGCAGATGCAGTTTAGATCAGAGACAGATGCAAGAAGAAATCATTGAGCAAACTGGCTTAAACTAGTCCTTTAGGCCAAAAAAAAAAAGATGCTAAGTCTTCTAGGGACACAGGGGTAATTACAGCACCAATGTCCAATTGCTTTCCTTTTAATTGGCACACATTGCATACATCCTGACTAACAAAACACAAAATGCAGTCAGAAATGGGTGAGTCCAGAGGTCAGTTGGTTTATGACTGAAGTAATTCTAGCTGGCAAAGACTTTTGTGGGAATGAGGATCTGTCTAGATTTTGGGGACATTTCTTTTTGCAAAACTGTGAGGCTGTTAAACTCTAGTAACCCACTTCTGGGAAGCAGTTCCTTTTCTCTGGATTTCTTAATTGTGCTTCATTACAATTTAATCAGGACATTTACTCTCAATTAAGCAAATCATCCAAGCAGTTTCTTACGCCTGTTGCAATTAATTGGTTTTGTCAAATGCGGGTTTAATTGTGTGTTAAGTATCTTCCTGAATCAAGATCTGTGTGTGTGTGTGTACTAATCTGTCTATCCAAACCTTTCCTTAGCTCCTGGTACGATAATGAACGTGCAGTTCAGGGTATCTGAGTTTTCAGCTGCGCGTACTGCTCTGGTCTTGGTGCTTTGATGGCCCTACATAATTCCTTCATATTGGTCAAACTCACTGATGGTGCTAATGTTGACAAATGCTTTAATCAGATAGTGGGGTCCTGCTAAGGGAGAAATCAGGCATTGTGACTGCCACTTGGGACATGTGGGACCCAGGGCATTGTTAGATTTTTAAAAAAATACGCCTCTGTAATGAGCCTCTGTGTTATCAGCTACTAACATATAGATAACAGCTACTGTGATATCACTGAGACAGAAAATGCTCTGAGGTGCACCTTGTCTAGACTCATCTCACACACACACACCAGTGCCATGGCAAGACCTTGAGTCCCACTCTGACACCAGTAACAAATGCTTGGGTTTATGCCCATGTTGGGGGTTTTCTTTCCTTTTGTTCCTTTTTACATATAGAATTTTTTCCCGTCAGTTGCTGGGAAACACTAACGACCGGGTACTTAAGAAGAGCAAAAGAAGTGGCCAAGCTAAGGGAAGGTATCTTGAGAACTGGGCTGGTAAAAGGCGGGGCTGGAGCAGCTGCTCTCTCGCGCTCTTGGCTTCAGCCATGGGGTGAGCCTCTGCTTGTGAGAGCAGCCCCTGAACTGGGACATTATTCACACCTGCCTCACTAAAGGGGGGACTTATTGCCATCTGCTTGGGTGCCTGGGGATCCTGAGCTGGCCTCTCCCTGCCCTGCTGGGAGCCGGGCTGCCGCTGCCCCGCCCCTGCTGCTGCTTAGACACTGCTCTGGGTTTCACTGCACTGTAGCCCCACACCCTCATCCTGCTGTCCCAGCCTGCTGCTTTTCTGAGAGTCCTGCTGGGGCACCGGGATCCACTGCCCCAGGGGGTTTGTGAAGCAAAGCCTCCCTTCCATCCCTTCCCCTCCCGGCCGAGCTGCCATTACCACGCGCTCCCTGAGCTCGCGCCACAGCGCCCCCTGCAGCCGCAGGGGAATCATCGCACCTGCCCCGCCCACTGAGCGCCACCAGCGCCCCCTGCCGGCTGTGACCGGAACTGCACCGAAGGAGAAAATGCCTTCAAGCCAGCAGGCTGTGACCGGGCTCCTGCTGCTGTTTGTTGGTAATGCCATAGTAGTTGTTGTTTGCTTGCTTTATTATAAGTACTAGTAAAGAACTGTTATTCCTATTCCCATATCTTTGCCTGAGAGCCCCTTAATTTCAAAATTAAAATAATTCAGAGGGAAAGGGTTTACATTTTCCATTCCAAGGGAGGCTCCTGCCTTCCTTAGCAGACACTTGTCCTTCAAACCAGGACACCTCATTATTTCAGAACTTACCTTGCAAGGTGTAAGTCAAAAGGTATAATGAATTACCAGCTTTCCTAAGAACCACCTTAATCCTACACCACTAGGTCATGAACAGCAGCATGGAAGAGATCGTCACAACAGCACTAAACACCCGTTTAACAGCGGACACTCCCTGGGTCCTCCATCAATGCATGCATGGTTACCTAAGCCACCAAGAAACTTTCAAGAAGTAATGCAGCCTTACCTGCTTTTTCCTTGCACAGCCTCTGAGACAGCATCTGTAAGAAAGTGATTTTTTTTTAATAATTGTACATTTTTTCCTTCAAATGAGTTCCACATTTCAAGATGACAGTCTATGTAATTATTAGTGGTCACCATCTTACACAAGGCATAAAATCCAGAGCTTATCAATAAAAACCATGCAGAATAGCTAGTTTTGCTTGCTCATGACAAGCTGGCACCCATTCTCAAACCAGGTTTACCTGTCTTGCAGTGAGTCCAGAGCAGTCTGTGGCACAAGCAAAGTATGTGCTGCAAGGACACATGAGGTACAACACACTGGAACATGCCTGAAAGGGTCCTGCAGTGCTGGTGGGGCTCAGGGAGCAGATAGGCTGCTGGAAAGTTGTGTGGGCAGCTCTACTGATGGGCAAGAAAGAAGACACTGTGCCTCGGAAAGGTAGATGCACGTCTCGTGTTCAACTGTGACCAAGAGAGGGTTGCTATGCCTGAGGCTCGTGGGCAAACTGACCTGCCATGTTGCTTTCTTCATATTTTTCACTTTGCTGCTTTGGGTTTGCCATGCTAAATGAAAGGCATGCCATTAACACCACACCTGAATGCACCTCTTGGTCCGTTACTTTTCTCTTTAATAGCTTTCAGTGCCCAAATGAGGTTCTTGACTGTGATTAAATGCATTTCCTTCCATAGATCCATCAAATCTCTCAGTAATGCAGTAAATGTAAATGAAACTAGCATAATGGGTGAAATTGCATCTGTTGTTTCTTTTTTTAAATTAAACAGAAGGGTGAGCAGATTCCTCCAGGTAACAATGTGAAGTGCCCAATCTGCAGTCAGCTGAAAAGACAGCCTTTCCTGTGCCTTGCAGTGATACACTCCCTGTTCCTGTTATCTGCTTGTTCCCGCACTGTCAACCATCTGCAGCTTTCCATTGGATGCACCAAGTGCTCCTTTATCTCTTCAGTCAATATTGCTTCTGCAGCCTTGATAGGAATCTGTTTATGAAAACATTCTTTTTATTTATCTTTTATTTAGTGAAGAATTTTGCTGAGATATTGGAAAATTCCTCATCTGAGCACAGAACTGAATTGATTAGGCATCTCTCTTAATAATAAGAAAAGCACAGCTATTCTACACTATTTTTTCCCTTCTGCAAGGCAATTTCATTCTAAAAGAACCTTGCTCCATTGCAAGGTCTGTCTGAGCAACAGCTGAAGCTGACCTATCTTTAACCAGCAGGGATCAATTGAATTGGTCACTTCTGATGGGAAGATAACGAGTGGCTGAGTCCAAATCAGGTTTCATTAATGGCAAAGCATCTCATCTCTACAGAGGAGTAGGGAATTCAGGCACAAGTTGTGTCAATTGGCAAGGGACAGGCAAGTCCCACATGAGTGTGCCAGGTTTTTAGTATGCCTTTCTGAGCGAAGCATATCACATTGCCTCTCCACTCTTCAGCGAACTGCAGTGTTGTTACTCACCCTGCCTGGGGACAGGCACCTGATTTTTAGCATCACAATTCTGGCATAAGCCCAGTGGATGCCTAAATTGCTATACTGAATCTTTGGATAAGCACTTGTTGAAGAATACATAAATGATGCGTGAATCAAAAATAAATATGTCAGTCCTTCATGCATAGCTGGTTTGTGTGTTCTAGTGCTGCCAGAAGGACACCAGCTATTAAAATCATACCCAGGCTATGTTAACTTCCAAGATCTTTTTAGGATGCCATACAAGAAGGATGCAAATTATTGCTGAAACAATCCCAAGTGGCAACAGAAAGCTGCCAACTAAAAGTGATTTATGGAAATGATAATGCAGTATATAACTGATTGTGTAACAAAAAACCCATTTATTGGAGAACTAGCAACCCATGTGAACAGCATGGCACCAACCAATCAAATATATAGAAACCATGGACCAAGAGAGTACAACTGTAGCCAAAAGACTGCTGCAGCACCTGCTGCTATGAATAATAAAGAAATCGTTTGCATACAACTCCAGCTGTAACAATTTTGCAAGTGGAAGTGTCAAACAGAAGCCAAAGATAAACACACTCTGCTGATATAGCCATGTTTTGTTTTCTGAAGCATGTAAGGCAGCCCACAGAAACCAGAAATGTTTAGATGCTGGATCCATTCCTCTCCCTCAGCAGTCCTGTATTTCAGCAGGGCCACCTCACATTCACCTCTGTGAGCAAAGGTCTCCAAAGGCTTGCTTGGGCAGTGTCACCCTGTGCTCTAAGATCAGAGCAGGATGAGACAGTGCTGTGAATGGGGCAATTGTACCCTTGGTGTTGGTGCAGCTAGCGCAATAAAGGCTGTGGATCTGTTGGGGGGAGGAAAGTAGACAAGTTGCATTTATAAAGAACCTGACATGGCCTCAAGTTTCACCAGGGCAGGTTTTGATTGGACTTTAAGAAAAACTTTACAGAAATTGTTGCCAAGCATTGAGACAGGCTGTTTGGTGTGGGAAGGGTGGAGTCACCATCCCTGGAGGTATTTAAAAGATGTGTAGATGCAGATGTGGCACTGAGGGACGTGGTTAAATGGTGGACTTCACAGTGTTAGGTTACTGGCTGGACTCAATCTTTGAGGTCTTATACAACCTAAATGATTCTATGATTCTGTGGTTTTTGTGAAAGGCATTCTGTGTGGAAACAAATTATTCAAACGAGCTCCTTGGATGAAGAGGAAGTAAAGGTAGAAGCAAAACACCAGCATTATAAAGTCAACGAGGAAAATAAGCATATATATAAAAAAACTGTTTCTCTGATATATACATAATCTTTCATAGTTATAAGTGGTTAGAGCATGGAACTCATCAAACAACTGGATTAAATGACTTAATAACATCCCAGAAAGCTTATTATCACATAAAAGCGTTTTTTTTCCTGACACAGATTATGAAACGGTTGACTTGAACAACTTCAAAACCGTTTTAATTTGCAACATCACAGGGATTCTGCAATGCCAGCCAGTCCCATAATATCATACACCATAACCCCACCATTTTGCACCCAAGGCTTTTGCTTCCTTCTTCCCCATCAACCCCTATTAGTTATTAGGTCCTTTATGCTCTTATTTCAAATATGCCCATATCTTCCACTGATATTTCTGAGTACCTGTGAAACTGTAATCATTCACTCTCAGGAAATCACACCCTCCAAAAAAAAATAAAAAGGCTAATTAGTGTATCTGTTCAGCATGTAAATAACTCTTCTAGACATTTAATAAAAAAGCCAGAGAATTTATTCAACATCGATATGGCATCAAAAATATCACTGCTATCAAATAAACCCTGGCATTTGGACAGGACTACTTTACATCTGCTGTTAATAAAAACGGCTTTGGATTCTGTAAGCTTATGTTCTGCGGTGAGCAACCGGCAGCACCACTCTGAAACACGACACTACTTGCAGAAGAAAAAGGATAAGTCTGTATGACTTCTGCTGGTTCACTGACAGTGAAGGAAAGCACTCTGAACTGAAAAAGGTCCTGCAAAGTATAAAGATTGAAAGTCCTGCTGGTTCTTCATTCTAGAAATTTAATTACCTGCTAGGCTTTAATTAGAGTGACACATAGGCAGTTTTAAATGAGGAAAACAGCAATCCACATGCAAAACTCAATCATCTCTGTAGCAGGTTTATTAGATCCTTTCAGAGACAAGTTGACAGAAGGAAAGAAAATCCTAGTTACTACTTCAGAATAAAATTCTACAGCCCAAAAAGGGAAGTAATATTATGACACTCAGCAATGTCAACCTTAACTTGTTGCCTGGCCCCTGCAATAAGATCTTCAGTCTGGAGGATGCTTGCAAATTCCCTAGAGCACGTAAGTCAGCTGAGAATAATGGCAATACTGAAGCTATGCTACAAAAAATACTGTTGAGACTGCTGTGTCAGAAATTCAATTTCTCTCAGAGACTTGGCATCCACCTTTGGTATAGAGTTGAAACCGCTGCTGGATTTTAGTGCTTAAGATGTGTCTTCAAAGGCTGACAACAGGGCTCATAATTTTCCTTTAAAATACAACCGCTGCAGAGGTGTTTATTAGAGACCATATTTAACCTGAGTGCTATAGGAGAAGTTACTTGCAGCATGGTTACATGCTTGGTTGGATAGGATTCTGCCTCATACTTGTTGCATCACAACATGTTGGCCTCCTCACCAGGTTAGAAAGTAGGTGGAAGAGGAAATTCATGATTTCTTCCATTGAACCTGAGCTACTGTGCTGCAAACTATTCATGATGGGGTAAAAGAAAGAAGATTAAACAGCTCCCCAGCCTGCAGTTGAGCAAGTCTTCTTGCTTGTTCACAAGAAGAGTGACCAGCAGGTCAAGGGAGGTGATTCTGCCCCACTACTCCACTCTCATGAGACCCCACTGGCAGTGCTTCATCCAGCTCTGGGGACCACAGCACAGAAAAAACATGGTGCTGTTGGAATGGACCCAGAAGAGGGCTACAAAGATGATCAGAGGGCTGAAACAACTCTCCTATGAAGACAGGCTGAGAGAGTTGGAGAAGAGAAGGCTCTGGGGAGAGCTCAATGTAGCTTTTCAGTACCTACAGGGGGTCCTCAAACATCTGTAAGAATTCAGAGGACACATGTCTTTTGAAAACCCTAAACTTAATATTCTGAGCTGTATTCTAAAAAGGTAAAACTGTAAATATTGCCCAGAGATAGAAAAGCATAATTAATAATTGTGCACAGCTGTTAAAGGACACTTAATGAACATTTGAAAATTGTTTTCCCTAGTTTAGTGTTTTAGTTGGTAAAATTACTTGTTTTTAAAATGCATTTTACTGTAGTCTAAATATTTCTTTTATTTAATTTTGTAGCAAGATCAGTGCTGGTTCAAAAAGCATTGTCATAGAAAGGAACATTTATTCAATTGCTTTTTTCTGTTTGCTACAAGTATGTATCTATTTTGCCTATGTACTATTGATAAAAGTTTAGAAAGTAATGTGACATTTCTTATGGCTGCTGTTTTGAAAGCTTTGATCAAGTAGAAAACTGCCTGGAAACTATTTTACAGTGAGAGCTTTTGTACGACATTAAAGAAAAAGGTTTACAATAAGTGGAACAGGGCAATAATAAAGTATATAAAAATGAAAACCATTTCAACAATGTTTCAAGTGAGATTAGAAGAAAACGAGCTGCAAGACTGGCAGTAAAGGAACATGCATTTCAGTAAGTGTAATTTATCATACTTATCTAAAAGAATGTATTATATTAACAGACCAGGGAGATTTTACCTCTAGCAGCTGTTAATATGATTTCCAAATGTCAAGCAATTACAGCCTGGGGGGTTATAACCAAATTTTTATTGAGGAGGATTCAGTTCCAACACGTGAGGAGCAGCCACTTATGGTGAATGCTAGAGTGTGCCTCTAAGGTATTTTTTACTGTATTAAACCATTGCAATTGATCATTTTACCATCAGATTGGATGATGCCATTCATCCTTGTGGCTCAGCTGGCCATGCCTATTTGACTTGCACAACCACTAGCACTCATCTTAACAAATGGAAATCAAAAGTAGCAGAACATTAATTTTATCCTGAGTTTCTGCTGTTTAATTTGTTGCTTTCATGACAAGAGCTCCATTATAACTCTATTTCCTCTTTCTCACATGTTGCTCTAATGCAAGCACTTTGTTTAATACTCTGTAATTGTGGAGGTTTTGCTGTCATTCATGCTACATCACCTTTGCTTCTCCTATGATTTCCCCTATGGGATAAAATGACTGTGTTTGCCATTTCGTGGTCCTGAAGAGTGAACTATCTGGTCTCCTAAATTTGTCCCCAGTACAACTAGTGGAAGTCTGAACATGAAGTTTTCCTATTATTTAATGGATAGCAAAAAGCCTCTGTGTTGCTGACTATGCCATACCCCATATGCAGGTATGCTTAGATACCACCATTCACATTAGGGTAAAAAAAATGCTGCAGTAGTTTGCAACTGATCCACAAATCCCACATGGGGATGAGAGCAATAATATGGGAATCAGTAGAAGTGGTAATTTGGAGCTTGCAATTATTGAGACTTCTTCCACACTTTTTTTCATTTAAAAATTCAATTGACATGACTTTTCAACAGAGAATGTGAATTATCAAATAAAAAGCAAATTGTTAAAAGGTTTCACTCTGATAGCTTTAAAAGAAAAATACTTTTTGTGTTGAAAATGTGTTTACTTTAGTATTTCAATCATTGTATTACATTACATAAAAGTGGCAAAACATTTCGCAGAACAGAAAGACTATTTCTACCAATATTTGTACTTGAAACCATTAAAAAGGGCACCAAGGTATCATAAGTTTAGATACCTCCTTCACCTTCAAGGATTTTATTACACCTGTGATGTTGGAGGTCATTGGAATTAATTTAGAAAATAGCTCCGAACAGGTAAAATTATTATTTTTAAAATATTATTTTGGAGAAGTAGATATTTAAAACTCCAGAATGTTACTTTGCTGTAATATATCCATGGTAATTTTCTTAAATTTTCAGGGATTCTATGGTGTGCTTGTGGAAGTCCATATTCTAACCAAAGCAAGCTGTGAGAACAGCTTCTCTGTTGTCACTGTTTTGTCCTTTGTGGCCAGCTGGATATACCTGAGAGACAGAACACAGATGCTTCACTGCAGAAACAGATGCTCCTCAACCCTTCAAGGTGCCCGGGGCAGCCAAACAGGCCTGGTTCCACCTGGTATAAAATGGAGATGTACCCCCATTCTCTTTCACTTACCCAAACTCTCCATCGCCCTTCCCACTTGGGTGCTTTTAGATACACTTTAATATTAGTCAATATTTTAAAATCTAATTAAAATATAACCTGACAATTGGGTATTATGTTATTGCAAAGCAGGTACAGGCAACCTCAAGCATGTTGCCAAGGAAACAGTTTGTGGAATATGTATGCACTTTTGGTTTGCATGGTGTCCTAAATGTTCAGTTCATCCTGCCCAATTCCCAATACCCACCCTTTAGGATCACTTCCTTACAGGATACAGTTCTGCTACGTCTCAGCAAATTTTGCCCTGATAAAATCAAAAAATGTCCTCTTCATTATGCTTTGACCTTTAGCAAGTCCCAGAAGCACTTAGTCATTCTGAGCTCTCGACTCTGCAGCAGGACTAAGATCAACATGCTCAGAACTGTGCAAATATCAATTAGTGCTCAATCCTGTGCTAAGATAACCAGCCATGCTTCTGTATAAACAAAGACATGAATAAAAACTGGAGATAATGTAGCTGTCACAACATATGCGTGGGGGTCAGGTGGAAATGTGACGGGGTGGAGGTGGGAGGAAGATAGACAAAAAAGAAGAGCAATTATTGCCAAATGGAGAACAAAAGTGAGAGGCCAGAGTAGCCCCTGTTTTTTACAATCCTGGAACAATACAGTGAGTCATACATTGCTATCATTTTTACCCTCTTGAGTAGGAAGAAGTGCTATATCTATTTTAAAGATAGAATGAAGTGGAAAAGGTACAAGAGGTCACACAGGAACAAAGAGAGGCATGAAAGCTGGGGACTGCTATCCTGCTCTGGGAAATGAGTTACTGCTAAAGCAAACAGCAGTTAGCAGTGATCCATGGCAGAACATGGAAACCAAGCCCTGTGAGCTCTGGCTACAGCTGAGGTGTTATTTTAGCTTGGCCCAGAGCAGTACTTAGCTGGGAATGAACTTCAGACTGCCATTAGCAGCAGTTTGTTTGTTTTCATTATTGAGTGTCCACAGAAATGTTTTGTGATGGCTAGACTCTGAGTGGATATCAGGTATTGTCCTTCACAGTCAATAAAACTCATCATTGTAATTTAGTCTCAAACAAAAATGCATTTTTCCTCGTAAACTGATGTATTAGCCATCAGTTAAAATCTTGGTCAACATTTTAGGCGTCTTGAGGAAAACCAACAGGTTTGTTTAGTGGTCATTTTTCAGTAAGTGGTAAAGCAGGAATAAGTGAAGAAAAACTTATTTTACTTTCCAAAGAGTTACTGCAAATACAGAATTTGTGCACAGCAGAAGTATTCTTCATGAGAATACCCGTGTGCAATGTTAGGTAGCATCTCTGCCCCTTCTGGCATCCCAGCAAGGGCTGATGCCTTTAGGAGAAGCAGACATACTGATTATTTTGTATCTTTCAATTTATAGATTTTAGTCTTTATAGAATATTTCAGTATTGGAAACCTGCTGTAAATCCTTTTCAATCAGTGATCATTTCTCTTTGTCTGTCTCTGTGGTTTTATCTCTGTTAATCAGAGCTTTTATGCCAGATTTAAAGACAAGCCTTTTCCCATGCAAATGAAATTATTTCTCTTTGGGAGGTTTCATAGTTCTTCCTTTCTAAGAAGGAACAGGATGGCTTCCAGTGTGCCAGCACCAGGTAAGAGGATGCCACCTACCTCACCACTTCCACAACAAATGCACATAAGATGTGTCAGAAGTGACAACTCCACTGCAAATTCTGGTGTAGCCCATAGGAAAACCAATGCTTGTGAGGTGTATTGACTTCTGTAGTTTATTTTCAAAATGAACACTTCAACCCGTATAAACAAAGGGTAATGCATTTGAGTTATGGCTGCAAAGTTAATATTTTCATGGAAAAGCATACATTTCCCTTTGCAGTGGGGTTCACTGCAAATGCCCAGGTGTAATTCAGATGACTGCCATGTAAACACCTAAACAACTTCAGAGCCCTGTGTTCCCACCTGCTTGCCTTTCTTTTTGCCTTAGCTGCCAAGTTTATGCACATGGTGAGAAAAGTTGGGTGAAATTATGCTGCATTAGGAGCTGAGAACCCCTTATGCACATTTGAACTAAGAACAAGAGGGCTGCAGTGCACCAAAGGACAAACAGACATTTATGGTTTGAAATTATTTGCACTAGGCATGCTTAGTGTTAATCCTATGCTTAAATCCATTTATTTTTATACACTATCTGTGGTGTTGGACAGCATTTAACTCAACACACTCTGGAGAGACTGGATCTAGAAGTCTTCCCTACAATATACACACCATGCACCCTAAACACCCCCTCTTCCCCTCCCCAAGTAAGCATATGCACACATAGACACACACATTTAGATACATGTATGTGTGTGCCTCTGATTCACCCACCTTTCCTATCTTCTTCCTTCAAAAGTTGCTGAGGTTGTGAGAGCAAAAATTTGTGTGCTCGCCTACTGCAGGAGCTGCTGGTTTAATCTGTGACCTCCAGCAAGTCAGTGCAGCACTGACTGAACAAAGAAATGAATGTTCTTCAGCTAGTGATGAACATCTCCACTGCTACAGTGACCCTTGGATTTCTGCTGTCCAGGGAAAACCCTTAAGCAGTTTGGTCTTTAACTTCTGCATCTGTATCACTCCTAATATACAAGACTAACTGCAAGTCAGAGATGTTAGGATTTCCACAACCATATTTTATAATTTATATTTTGCTGTCATACAGACATCACAAAATGTCTGTACAGAAGCATTGCCCTTGACTTTTCTGCGTCATATCATGTTTAAAATCATTGGCAGAAGTCATGATGAGATACTTAGTCACCTGCATGCATCCTTATCTGACAACAGGAGACAGCAGAAATTTGTTAGGGACTAGCTCAAATATCCTGCCCCCTGGCCCCCCACTCATCCTCTCACACTTACACACATACACACACACACACACACACACACACACACACACACACACTGCTGCAAAGCCTAAAGTAGATTCAAATTAATTTTGATAGATGCAGTACAGGCTAAAGCTATTTTAAAGATAAAAAAAGGAAAAAAAAAAGCAAAAAAAAAGGCAGCAAAAAAAGAGCAAAGCACTTCTTGAAATGGAGTAAAATAACTGCACTCCCACAGAGGGATTATAAAATTGGCATGTATTGCTTCTCAGCTGTCTTGGACAGCCAAAACAAATATATTCACAGAAGTATCTCCATACCTTGTGCTCCTATATGAAGAACTTGTTTTAGGCTTCTCTGCAATGCAGACAAACAATTAAATTTTTGGTTTTTTGGTAGCTAAGCACCATGACCTTCCTAGAAATATTCAACCTTTAGTGGAAAACTCCACAGTCTCTTCACAGTGTTACTGTTCTCCATAATTCAGTGTGATTTCTAAACTGAATAAACTGAACTTAAAATTATAGAATTATAAAATGTGGTATTAGGCAAGTTTCAGAAAACTGAAATAAAAAGAAATAATTTGTAGCATTGCTTAACATTTATGGGGTGTTGAACAATTTTTATACCACTCACATGCATATCATAGACTACAACTAAATGTTTTTGGAATGAATGGAGATTTTTCTATCATCATGCATACCTTTACCTTTTTGTCCTTAATCACTGTGAGATAAATATAATTCTTCTCTGTTTTCTGTTGTGTAGTTAAAGTAAATGGCTACTGCTTAAAATTTGTTTTTACAATTACATTTAAGGCACTATTCATCTTCCCAAAAGCACTTATTTTACAAAAAACATCATTGCTTTAGCTGATCTTAAATCAATGTAGGTCTGATTTATATGAACTACAAGTCAGGTCCAACAAGAATAAACTTTTAAAGTGAAAGTTATTGTGTCAACCCTGAAAATTGAAAAACCCCACAGTAAAGGGTGCACCTACTGATCCACATCTATCTTCTGTACAGTTTTACTCACTCAGTCACAGCAACTAAAAATATTGTAACTCACGATGCAACATCAGAAAGCAGTTATTGCTATTCAGTTTTACAAAACTATCTGCTAATCGGTATAGTCTATTGTTCCAAGAAAAACAATTAGAATGGAAACATTTGAAAAGGGTTTCTCAGTGGGCAGAACCTACTAATTAATGCAAGAAAGGATCTTCAGCTTCCTATGCCCTCTGGCTGGGCTTCTGGACTATTGTCAGAATGCACATCTGCAACAACCTTGGTGATACCAGCTGCTGGAAAACTGGATGCTGAGATGTCTCTCTACCTTTACAGCTTGAATTCTGTTTCAGCATGGAAATGTATATTTGATTAGAAATTGTTTAATTAGTTATTGAGGGAAATGAAGGTGGCTCTCCCAAAGTCCCATGGCTGTAACATGAACCAGTTCCCCCATTGCTTGGGACCTCCATGCTGTCTGTACAAAGAACAATAGCTCTCACCTATTGAGAGGCTCAGATTGCTCTGTTATGGGATGGATTTCTACACAAATCCTTCCTCCAGAAGCTGGAGTAATCATTTTGTACTTCATGGTGTAATGGCATGAGAATAAAGGAGAGATGCCACATTACAGTCATTCTGCCGCCTGTACTACAATTCATAGTGATATGTATCTGAGGACTTGTCCCTACTGCACCAGGAGTAAGACAGGACCTTTACACAACTGTAAGTAGCTCTTTAGGGACAGAGGCGTGCAAATTCACGCATGTCAATTCATGCAAATGAGTTTTCAAAATTTGCTGACTTCTTGACAGCTGATGGAAAAAAGTTTGAGGACTTTCTTCTAGGATTAGCTGTGCCTCAAAACTGGGGACTAGGACTTGATTTGATCTAGGACTTACAACACTCGCGAGAAGTTGAGGGAGACCATGAAATACATACAGCCTTACTATAGGCTGCTAATTAGAGAATACCTGGATTTTTGATCTGCTTAGTATATAACTTCAAGTGTTTCATCCCTTGCAGCAATAGCTGTGTCTTCATGGCCATTTGCACCTTCACATTAAGAGCCCTCCAGGCTGTCTTTAAAACCCATTTGTCACTAGAAATACCTACTAATATTTTACACTTGGTGAAAAAAAGAAAAAATCAATTAAAGCATTAATGTTTACACCAAACCAAATAGGACAGTATCAATTCAGACTCAAGGACATACTTCATGACAACATATGTGAGCTAAAGCTCACTAGGTGTAACAGCCATCCACAGAGTCAAGCCTCCTTATCATATACATGATTAAAGAATGAGAATATGTAACTCTAAGCAGGTGATTTAAGAAGGGAGAAGAGGCCTTACATATTAATCTCCTGTGAGGTTAAGGAAGTGTCATTATTTTACTGACTTTTTAAATTTCAGAATCTTAGTACCCCTTTAGTCTGAATTAATAGCTATGCAAGCCCAAACAGGCAGCAAACACTGGGTGTATGTAGCACCATGATGCACTACCTGGAGTTCCTCCAGTCTTCATGCTAAACATTCTTAAGGCTCTTTATAGATAGCAGTCTGATTTCTTGCTGCATTTTTTCTAAGATGTATTGTAATGTTCCCCTTCACTCTATGTCAAATCTAATAAAATTCATATCTAACCTTGGGCAAGCCTAAGCTCTCTCTTGACTAAAATGGATTCTAGCATGAATGTTTTTATTTTAGCAAACAATCAGACGACAACAATTCTATGGTGACTTTTATTTTAAAGAGTTCTGAAGGAAAGAAAAAGATAAACAAATTATCTTCTGCACAAGATTTTTTCCATTTGGTACCAGAATGTACGCACCTCTCTTATCCCCAAAGTTTTAGTGTTTTTGATCCTGTGTTGTAAATTTTCAGTACACTACCTGCCAGCTTTTTGATGTTTTGGAGCATATATTGAGAGCTTTATCCATATGAGATTAAAGTACAAATTCAAGACAGCAACATAGAGAATGCAGCATTTTACCATTTATGTACTGTTATGTTATTTTATTGCTTACATTACAAAATGCCTCACAGTCAGGGTTTAACCAGAAATAAGGTCACTTTTTTATGGGAACACACAATATATGAAAAACTAGCTCAAACCCCATGCATATGTATAGGATGAAAGGATCATCCTTGGATCAAAGACCTCATAGACTAGCTTAGACTTTCATTCTAGATGCTACACCAAATATGACATTTTGAAGGGAACAGTCATTGCTCATTTGTGTGCTTATTCTCAAAACTGCAATCCAAGCTTGGATCTTGAGAGGATAAAATTGAGTGAATAAAATGTCTAGTCAGGCATTTGAGCTCCAGAAAGGACAAGGAACTCAGAAACCCCCAGAGCTCAGCATTTCACAACAGCCAGCTGTGGATTTCTATGCCCTGTTGGGGCTGTACTTTAGCCTCTCAAGAGCTGTGGTTTTCACCACTACGGGGTCTCAAGCCCCAGGATGTCCCTCAAGCCCCTGAACCTCCAGGTGGGAGCTGGGGGAGTGAGGTATCTCCCACTATAAGAGAAAAGGAGGTTCAGGACCACTTGATGAAGCTGAATAGCCAGAAGTTCATGGGACCTGATGACATGCATCCCAGGATTCTGAGGAAGTTGGCTGATGTTGCCAAGCCACTCTCCATCAAATCTGAAAAGGCATGGCAGTCAGGCAAAGTCCATGGTCACTGGAAAAAGAGAATCATTACTGGTATTTAAAAAAGATAAGAAAGGAAGACACGGGAAACTAGAGAGGCTCATCTCTGTACTTGGGAAGAACATGGAGAAGATCTTAATGAAACCAATGTTAAAGCACATACAAGACAAGGAGGTGATGCAAGGCAGCCAGCACTTCATAAGGGCAAATCCTGCCTGACCAATCAGTTACCTTATATAATGGAGTGACTGCAACTGTTGAAAAGGCAAACCAACCGATGTCGTCTGCCTAGACTTCTGTACAGCCTTTGACATAGTCCCATATGACACCCTGATCTCTGCAGAGACGTGGATCTGAAGGGTGGACTATTTGGTCAATAAGGAATTGGCAGGATGGACACAGCCAGAGAACTGTGGTCAATGGCTCTGTGTCCAGGTGGAGGCCACTGAGAAGTGGTGTCTCTCAGAGCTCTGTTTTGGGACTTGTGCTCTTCAATATCTTCATCATTGACATTGACAGTGGGATCAAGTGCACCTTCAGTGAGTTTTTAGATGACACAAAGCTGGGTAGTGCAGCTGACACAACAGAAGGACAGGACACCATCCCATCAAACCTGACGGACAAACTTGAGAAGTGGGCCCACAAGAACCTCATGAGGTTCAACAAATGCAGGTGCAATGGGCTGCACTTGCCAGGGCCATCCCAGACATGAGCACAGCCTGGGAGAGGAACTCACTGACAGCAGTTCTGTGGAAAAGGACTTGGGGTTTCTTGTGGATCAAAAGATGAACATGAGCCAGCAGCGTGTACTCACAGCCCAGAAGGCGAACCCCAGCCTGGGCTGTCTCCAAAGCAGCGTGGCCAGCAGGGCAGGGGAGGTGCTTTTGCCCTCATGAGACCCCACCTAGAGTGCTGTTTCCAGCTCTGAGGCCCACCACACAGGAAATACATGGATGGACATGTTAAAACATGTCCATAGGAGGGCCATGAAGATGATCAGAGGGGTGGAACACCTCTCCTATAAAGACAGGTTGAGAGGACTGGGGTTGTTCAGAATGGAGAAGAGAAAGCTCCAGGAAGACCTCATGGCAGCCTTGCAATACTTAAAGTAGCCTATAAAAAAGAAAGGGAGAGCCACTTTTCATAGTAATAGGAGTAGGCAATGGGTTTAAACTAAGAGAGGAGAGATTTAGATTAGGTGTTAGGAGGAAATTCTTTACTCAGAGGGTAGTGAGGCGCCGAAACAGCCTGTCCAGAGAAGTTGTGGATACCCCATTCCTTAAAGCGTTCAAGGTCAGGTTGGATGGGGCTCTGAGCAACCTGATTTAGTGGGTGGCATCTCGGCCCATGACAGGTGGGGTTGGAACTACATGACCTTTAAGGTCCCTTCCAATATAAACCATTCTATGATCAGGATGCTCAGGTGCCTACCAGAGATGTTTACAATTTCTGAATTGGTGCCAGTGGATAATGGATCCAAAAATAGACATGGCCTTATTTCTGCCACTAGTTCTGCCCCTAACAATGCAATTAAAAACTGAAACATGCCATTTTGGATACACAAGGAAACACGTATTTACAGGTAATTTCAACACTGCACTGATTTTTCAATATCCTCAGCAGCTACTTTAGATCATGAAGCATGAGATTATGAAAAAAAATTAAGAAAAAAATCTAAGGAATTCCTGGCAAGTTTTACATTCCCCTTAAAAAAAAAATTACCTACACCCTCCCTTCCTCCCTTCCCTCCAGCAAATACCACTCATGTTTAAGATTAGATTATTTTTCTCCCAATTCCTCTTTAGCTGCCAGAGAGTGACTCATTGTCAGATTGATCTAATTACAATTACAGACCTTGTTCTTCTGGTGTTACAAGGGAAAACTAGGAAACATAAAGGAAAAGGTTAATATAGAAAGACTCTACAAGTCAGGATATGTTAAACAGTGCCACTAGTGATTTCTGTTGATTTTTCTATAGCATATTTTACAATGATGCAACAGAAATCAGTTACATTTCTCAGACACCTACCTAAAAGGCTGGTTTTGTTTCTGTGCAACACATTATAGATTTTAGATTTTTGGCATAAGAGTGAAACAGGAGTGTAATGGTTTAATGATATAGATTAGTAATAGCACCATGTAGTTACTGTCAGTAGAATAATAAATATGAACTATTCATGTAACATGCATGTGATATTTTTTAAGATTTATACATTTGGTAGCAAAGGTAATTAAACACCAGCTATTCTCCTAAGGCATTAGCAAAACGGGAATTGTTTAAAATTATATTTGCAATGTTTAGTGTTTTAAATATTATTATTCTGAAGATACTATAATACAATCTTTATGCTAACTTATAGAAGAAGGCATATTGAGCATATTGCATAGTGTCTAAGCAATGGATATAGCTTATGACACTAATTTATTCACTTTGAAGGCAAAAGTATACTTAGTAAGAGTGAAATTCTTTTTCTGAGCAGATCTATCTGTTTGCCTTTAAGTTTTTTCTAGGACCCAAAGAGAAAGGTCAAGTCTAAGGATCTTGTTTTGTCAGAAAGCTTATTTAATATAGTAACCAAGAGCATTAAATTTGTACATTACTGTAATAACTTTTGTGTTTTCATATACTTCTAATTTTCCCAGAGAGTGTAATTAGAGAGTAGGTATTTAACTGCACTATCCTTGTCACTGCCTTTATCTAACAGCTGACATTATGCAGCTAAATATGTCACCCCTGAGAGTCTCCACAATTTGTTTTGAGGTGCTGACACAGTTGCAAAAAAAAGCACAGCTACCTTAACAGTTTTGCAGGGGAAACAATTAGTAAATATTAGTGGTCTGGCATTTTAGAATCAATTAGCTTTGCTGGAGAAGTTCAAAATACTGAACAAACACAATACTCATACAGTAATATTTTGGAAGACATTATTAATTGGAATTAGCAAGCAGGTTGTTAAGGCTATTTACTGCTTAATTTTGTTTATTATATTTTGTTTTGGTTAAAAAACCAAAACCATAAAGCTCATAATTGGAGATAATAAGATTTTGCCTTTTTTATTTCGGAGAAGAGATATGAAGTATAGCAAGTAATACTGTTTTTTAGTGGTTAATCAAACAAACATAAAAGGGGGCTAGGAACATAAAGTGCAGGCCACCTGAAAATCTGTACTGCAAAGGGACACCTCTTTGTAACCCAAACTCTTTTATTCCCAGGAAGATGCCTGTTATGGAACATGACTGTCCTTAGCAGTGGCTAAGGCAGTTGCATAGCAGAGACTCAGTTCAAGAACAGAATAGAATAAATGAAAATGAGGAGTCAAGAGAAAATCAGAATTTCCATTGCAACATTTTTGTCATAAATAATGAAGAATCAAAATAATGGAAGGTATGGAAAACCCCCAAAACTATATTGGAAATATGTTATTAATTTGTACATTTAACTGAAAATATTTGCTTTTATATTCCAAGTCATCAAGATGTTAAATTTTGGCACTTGTAACAATACTTTGAGTTAATCTAACAGTACATTGGATTGTTTTCATCTAGCAATAGGTGTTTACAATGCAAATATTACAAATGCACTGTCAGTCATTCTCTTTGGGGACTGGTCATCTCACAGAATAATCTTCTGAATAAAGCGCTCTCTAAATGTGCCTGGTTTTGCCTTTAAAGAGGATGACCGCCTCTCCTTAAATGTAAAAAGTCCAAAAAAATCACATGTATTTTCTAGAAACAGTATTTTCCACAGAACTGCAGTTTTGCCGCATTTGTCTTGCTTCAATGAATAGTCCCATGAAAGTCTGCAGTAGTACTTCCTATCCTCTCTGAGTCAGTACTGAGGTTTAGAGAAGGTACCTAATAAATGTGGAAAATTTGAACCAGACAAAAAAATGTAACAGCTTCATGGGAGGTGTGAAAAGACTATATGAAAGCAGATGCTAATAGACAAAGTAGCTCATGCCAAGTTGCTTTCTTCGGTATAAATACATCTCAGTGAAAAACATACTTGGAATCAAAGCTGCCTCCAAGGAAACAGTAGACATTCGTGCAAGTTTTTCAAAACACTTATATTTCTAACAATCTGAAACTTAGGATTGGATTCATATAGCAGAGCTAGCCCTTACAAGCATATTTACTGAATGATCAACAAGTAACTTACAGAGGAACTGACAGAAAAGATGATGATAAATAAGAGGTGATGCCTTGTAATGCAAAATG
This sequence comes from Chaetops frenatus, assembly GCA_013400775.1. NCBI lineage: Eukaryota > Metazoa > Chordata > Aves > Passeriformes > Picathartidae > Chaetops > Chaetops frenatus. The sequence continues at coordinate 208,851 of VZTR01023631.1, read as the reverse complement.
GTGTGATAGAGGTTGGTTAATGGCCTTGGTATGCTGACAAACATTCTCTGCTGTTGTGAAATTCTTCCTGCAGGTTCTGGTCCCTGCTACTCAGATACCATCCTTGAGACCCTGCCCTCCTCACATGTACCCCTACTTCCCTGCTTCATCTCCCCAGGATTTGCTGTTGGAACAGTTCTTGCAGGCACCTCCATCACCTCTTCCACTGAAAAGGCAGCAGGTTTCCCAAGACCTACCATTAAAACCACTGCAGCCAAAACAGGTTACAGCACCTTAAATGAGCAGCTTGAAAATGAGACCTGGGGAGGTAGTAATTGGGCAGGTGGTAAAGTGTAGGAAAATATGGAAACATTTCCAGCTGGGACAGCTACAGAAGAGGATTGTTTATTTTTTAAATAAATGGAGCAGTCTGTCATCAGGACAGCTCAGTGATACTCCACTCTCTGGCCAAAAAAAAGCTCATGAGATGTTAGAATACACACAGAGAGGACGGTGTCAGTGAAGTGTTATGAAGGACATCATGGAAGAAGCATTGATCATCTCCCAAAACAACCACAAACTTTTAGAGGATTCACAGAGGAACCACTCGGAGTTGTTAAAAACTATGGAGAGAGCATGAAAATAAAGGAGCGGTTGCTCCTAGGAGGAAATTATAGCATGGAAGATGCTCAGAAGTGCATATGTATAAAAGGTGTATCAAGACCTCTGTCTTAATTTGTAATCCCAGAACAGCAACATCCAAAGCCATGAATTTTAAAAACGGGAATAGGAAACAGATTTTTCATTAAACAGGAAATTATACTATAGCATACATTTCTACAGGAGGTTTTGAGTGCTAGTGTTTAGCAAAGAGACAAAAGAAGTCAGACACTTTTTTGGATATCAGAAATATACACATTCGCTCTTTTTCAAGCCACTGCATTTTTGAAATGAAATTGCTTGAATAAACCTATTTCTACACAGGAGCCAAGTCTTCTGGGTAGAGTTAAGTTAGAGGCGTATTCCATGTAAGCCTACTCACCGGGCTATAGTGATGATGGCCTTTGAAATTTGTGTTTCCGGCCACCCTCAAAAAAGACACTGTGGTTCTCATCCAAATTACAAGCCCCTCAAAATGCCTAGGAAACATTCAAAGAAAAGTTAAACAGAACACTACAAGGTGCTTTAAAGTTATCATTAACCACAATTATGTTTGAAAGTAATAAATAACAGTCACAAGTGAAGTACCTTGATTTTCTTTGCCTTCAGTTTTCATTTCCTTATTTCCTTAGTAGAAACTCTAGATTGTCTGTGCAACACAATCCACTCATGAAACTAATTACAGTATAAATTTCTATTCAATCTGTTCAACTAAGCATTAGTTGGAAGGTTCTTTGGAAACCCTTACCAACATAGTGAAAACCTTTCTTTAGATAAATAATTTGAAAGAATATAAGAAAGGGAAGAAATCCATTGACATTTAGCTCTTAGAAAGCTGAGGAATAAGCTAGTTTGTTACTGAGTGACTCAATGTTCAATGGTTTAAAAATGGCATATGAACAAAAGCCCAGGGGAATGCCATTGTTCTGGGCTATTTTCTTTCCTTAATTAGTACTAATGCTATTTTATAAAACTATTATTATCTTTTTTTAGGTTATCTTCAATCTGGACACATAAATATGCAAAATATAGGAAAATAAGTACCACAGTTTCCAAAGTTAAAACATGCACCTCAAATTGGAACCGCAGTGCTGAGAAAATTCCTGAATTTAGGCTTCTTTTACAATATAAATTGAATATGTTAATTTTATTCATCAGAAACAATGGCACAGTGCACATACATACAAAATCCACCATAAATAAGGGAAGGTCACCAGGCTAATCACTTTGGCTTATTTCCCTTTTCTGTACTCCCATCTGCCTATTTTCTCTGCTACTTAAAAGGAACAACTTGAACAAAGTTAGGCCAAAATTGACCTACTTTTTTTTGCTCATTTTAATTAATTTCTTTTTTCTTTGCAGCATCTCTGTAATTTCTATACCTTCTACTTCACACGTGGTTTTTCTTTAAAGCCAACTAAATAATGTCATGTTTTTTTTGCCACTGATGAGAAAACCTGTAACAGTACAGTACTGAATCATTATCACCAGGGATGGATCTTTGCATTCAAATGGTGTTGTATGCAGGACAGGTATCTCTACGCTGAGAAACAGGTCACCTTAAGCCTACATGAAATTAGAATTAGCAAGCCTGCAGATCAAACTAATAGAGGAGTATATTTCAATAACATGGGTTTTGGAAGTGTATTCTTTTCAGATAATTTTGTGCAAATAGATTCATTTCACTTCATATTAAAATGCAGCACTTGGCTCTGAATCCTCTCCTCCCAAGCCAGCACCGTCCATGTTACTTATTAATCAACATCTGCGGAAAATGCATTTTATCAGTAGGTGAGCACAGCCATTTGAGAGGAAATAAAACAACCTAAAGCACAGATACCAAATAAAGTGCTACAAAAAATACTATGTTCTGGTATCTGCAATGCCAACTTTTGAAAAAGAATATTTAGAATTTCTCTGAGATACAAATGGAGCCAAAACTCACTGCAAAAATAGACAAACCTGGCAACTGCTTACAAAAGAGCTCAAGACCTAATAACAGGCCAATCTGCCAGTCAGTTCCTGCAACTGGCAGGTGTTTTCAAATCAGTTTAAGAGTGACTGGGATGCACGGACCACAACAGCTGCCAGCTCATGAGGGCTCAGCATGCTGGGATGAGCAATGAGGAACCCAAGCTAGAGACTGAAATTGGGAGAGATCCTAAATTACAGCTTTCTTCCCCAAACCTACTTCTCCAAACTTTGTTTTATAATAATTTTGGTATGAGAAAAGTATAAATAAAAATCTAACAGAGCTTTAATGAGGATTGAATACAGGAAAAAAGAGATTATGTAAGCAGACCTAGCTGGAAAGGGAAAATAAAAAAAAATATATATAAAGCAAAGACTCTTTAAAAGAACTGCTTTTAGATTTATTTGCGTCATTCAGAAATCAAATCCCAGCCCTGACTGAACTGTCCTTCCAGCCACTTTCTGTGCTTGGCAGGTAAGACACATAAGGAAACAGTTCGAGTGCAGTTGCCAACCTGAATTTTGTGGGACTGTGCTAGACTATCCTAATCATATTCATACCATTTTGCTTTGGCTTTCTCAGGCCTCTAAGAAGAAGCAGATATGCAATGCAAGGTGGCCCAATGAAAACAAAAGGAATAGAGAGCCTGCAAACAGACTTTGGCTCTGAAGCAGAAGAGTTGGTATTCCCTGTTATTTCACATGGATCCAAAACAAAATCAAGTGTGAGACAGTTTATTTCAGCTGCCTACACTCTCAGAGCTCACATAAGATAATTTCATGGTAACAAACCAAGTAGTTTGGGCTGGATTCAACTTTCAAACACATGCAGGAGTGTCCTTTCTACACCTGCTTGGTAAAGCAGAGCACAGCAGGTACTTTGAAGTGCATTTCACTGCACAGCTACGTTCACATACCCTGCAAGCAGACAACAATATGCTCTCTTGAAGGCTGTTGTGGTGTTTTCTGAAACCCTCCAAAGAACTGCATGAGGGCTCTGGATGAAAAGGAAAGACTACAGAACTTCCATCCTTCTTCCTTGCTAGTGGCTGGAACAGACTTCTGCACCTTATTTTTCTGAAATTACAGGAGTCCTATCCTGTTTGGGCAGTACTGTAAAGGTGAGAAGAAGAGAACAGCCTCGTTTCTCCAGAAGAAGGGGAGAGGGAAGAAAGATATTGCAAAGAAAGGAATTTTTTATCTTTCCAGCACTTGCTCAAAGAAGCTAAGCGGGAGACTGTAAATGTGGTAAATAGATGTGGGCAGAGTTTCTGGAAGTGGTAGCACTACTAGCTACTCAGAAAATCTTGTCCAGAAGACAAGAGCAGACATCCTATCATGCAGAAAATTCATACTAAATCCCATATAGCAGTTCCATCACTGCAGTCTTTCTAAAAAAGGAAAGCATTACACTATCATGCTATGGTGTGTCATGTATCCAGGACAGTCTGCAAGGAAAATGTGATAGAAAAGCTGTTTGTTCTTGGAGAGGTACTATCTTCCATCCTCTTCAGAGCCATATAGTTTCATAGGGTTAGGATCCTGTCCCAGACAGCATGGTTTGGAAATTCGCCATTTTCTTCTGGAGAAATGCTAATGAGCACAGCCCTTTACCCGAAACATCTCAATGTCTGGGGCTCTTGCCAATTTGTTTGTTTTTTTAATTAAGAAATAAGTTTGCTCCTCATGCTGAGAAGCAACTGGAGACCCTGCTGTACCAGGGAACGAAGGTAAAATGTGAGTCGCATTTGGCAGCATCTGCCATTACACATAGCAGAAGCTGCACTTAAGCCAGTGCTTGCTAAAGCAAGTGAACTAACAGAAATAGAGTCTTATCCATCAGCATCACTGCATAGGTCAGAGCAGGCAGATGCAGCATATCAAATTGGTCTGGGATGCTGCATCAAAAGACCTCAGGAGGGCTTTCACAGAATAATTGTAACTCTAGAAAGCCCCCAGGCTATTTGAACTGAATAGCAGATGTAGGGACAGAAGATACTCCTCTCAGGTACAGAATGGATTGTCTTTAAGGTTGGAAATGCCACTAGATATTATAAGGAAGGAAGAGTACACTTAAGGCTGTCCTTTCCCTTTTTCCTGGGGCTATAGGATGGAAACTGGGATGCAAGTCTGCAATAAAACGCATCTTTGCCTTTGACCACAAAGGAAACAGTCACAATCTGGATCACAATTCAGCCTGTGTCTAGAGTCATAGCCTGGAATCTGCAATAGGAAAAAAACCAACTACTTAGAAGAAAATTGTAGTCTTCCCTTTGGTGCTCCTTTTCTTTCCCAGGTACAAGCCTGAACATCTGGAGTTGTATTTGTACACCTCACACAATAAAAAAGGTGCTTTTACGTTAAAAAAGTACCAAACACATAAAAATACTGCAAAAACTTAACTGGATAAAATTCAGCACAGAAAAAACAGTGACCAGACTCCTGTTTTTCTTGTCACAAAAATAAGACAAAATAAATCTAAAATCAACTAACCATCATTAACAGAAGCCAGATAACACAAATCATAGAATCATTAAGGTTGGAAAATATATTTAAGATCATCAAGTCCAACTGCCAACCTTGGGCCATCACCACATTCACCATTAAACCATGTTCTCAAATGCCATATCCACATTTTTTCTGGAATTCTTCCAGGGATGGTGACTCCATCACTTCCCTGAGCAGTCTGTTTCAATGCTTTACAAGCCTTTCTGTGAAAAGATTTTTCCTAATACCTAATCTAAGCCTTCCCTGGTGCAACTTGGAGCCCTTTCCTCTCATCCTGTCACCTGTTACCTGGGAGAAGAGGTAATGAAGAAGACCAGACCTGAAAACAGGTGAGACACAAAATATAGAGATGAAAACTCTTTGATTTTGGTAGGGCTATATAAAAACAAGTATGAGAGCACTGAACTCTTAATTTGGTGATGAAAGTAGGTTTCCTAAGCTGAACAGATGAGATCTGCATCAAATAGGTGGAGAGGGCTTCTCTGTGGAAGAGTATATATTCTAGGAAGAAATGAGGCAGGGAATACAGAGATGGGTATTAATTTGAAGAGATTCACTAGTACATACATAAAACTACCTCATTTCTGTTTGGGAATCCTTGGATAGAAGGATGCACAGAGGTGTTGTGTACCATATAAAAATAAAACAGGTCATGTCAATCCTCCCGTACACACATAGCAAAGTTAAGACAGTCTACTGCCAACAAATCTACATGAAATCTGACTACATAAAGCAAATTTAGTTTTCTGGATGTCTGATCATCTTACCTATTTATCCACACACGTATTTATGGCACCAGTGCATATTTAGCAACCATTCCTTCTATCTACATATGCATGGATAAATGAGAAACATTTATATCTTCTGGCCTTCCTTCCAGTTATGTAACTGTTAAGCAATGTATTCAGCTATTACCCCTCTAAAACTGTTCTTCAGATCTTACCTCACTTGCAGTTTGCTGCATCTTGTTTTCTTTATGCTGTAAAATTGAAGCAGGGAGGAGGAGGGCTGTAAGAAAACCATTTGTTCAATGAAGAGCCCCTCAAAATAGCAAACACATTTTATTGAGCTCTTTTAGAAGCTGTACTCTTCCGAAAAGTTAACAAAGGAAGTTTTGTCTCCTGATAGAATGAAATTTCATTTTTACACACACACATAGATATTAGAAATAGATGCTTGATTTCTTATAAATATATCCAAAACCAATTAACTTTTGTACTGTGTCATAAATATAGTTCTGTTTTTATGAGGGTCATATCTTCTGCTGATTGAGTGCCAAAATCTCTTCTCAACCATTTCACTTCCAAGACAAATTGTCAGTATCCCCAGTGGCATGTATTAATTTATAGATGAGCAGGATATTCATGGGATTACCAGCTGTTCTTCACATTTACATCCTTTGCCAAGATAATCTTTCATGTTTTCTTGAACCATTCAATCACATGGAAAAGCCTCTGTAATGACCGGTCCTTGGGTTACCTTGCTCTCCTGTGTAAATACCATTAAAGCATAGTTCTATGGGTTGGAAAAACTTACGTGAAGATATAAGAGTTGTCTTGGAAACACTTGGCTCCTTGTACAAGGAACAGAAGGATCTACATAGGGCCATATCTCTTTAGCACATTTACCAGTATTGTTAGGATTATCATGTTAACTGTAGACCAATCTATTGTGTGAAGTACTTATCATTTGACACATAACGTCATGGCCTATATTCAAAAAAGCTTTCCTCATAAGTGTAAAGGAGAGATGAGACAACATGCATGCAGACCAGAGGGAACCAAGAAGCACCACAGCTGTGCTGGGTTGGTGCACTGCCTTGTGTGGGGTACAAGTGGCCCAGCTCCCACCGAGGTTTGCAGAAACAGAGTTTTAAGAAGGCTTTAAGAGGAAGGTTGTTGCTGTGCCCTGGCTGTTTACAAAGAATTTTCCTAAAGTGTGAGGCCCAGTCTAAGAGAGATCACAAAGGAACTTTTAAATCTAGGAACTTGGGATTGCGGAATGGAGAGATGGAAGGTGAGCAAGTATCCCAAGAAGAGTACATGATAAAAAAGGAACAGGCTATTAAGGAAGTTGCAAGTGAAAATAAAGACCTTACATTTAATACAGCAAAAGACAGATGCATGGCTTGGGGAATGAAAAAAGAATACGACTGAAGTGATGAATGAGAAAAAATGATCCCTGCAGTAAAATTTGGTAGATCTGAGTGGCAGGACTGCACTCCTTTCTCACAAAGAAGCATTTAGTTCACTGTCTCTGCTGAATCCAGGGAGATTACTTTAGTGAGTTAAGAGTGTCAGATAGAGCTCCATGAACTTTAGCATGCTTCCTGTCGAAATGCATTTATCTGAAGAATTCAGTTTTGGGCAATGCATGTCAAAAAGAGCATAGACCAGAAAAGAGAAAAAAAAAAATCATGGATATAGAAAATGTTTATTGCAAAGGAAAACTGGATGAAGTAGGACTCTTAATCTAGAAAAGAGTGGGCTGAAACCAGAGAGTAGTTTCCAAACATATGTTATAACGAGAAAGGAAAAATCTTTTTTCCACAGCTGAGGAGGACAAGAGGAAATGTATTTAATATGCAAGAAACTTCAGACTGCACTTTAAAGAATGAAATTTCTAATGTTAAAACACAGCAAAATAATGGTTGCACAGTGAGACTGTGGGCTCTCCGTCATCAGAGGTCTTCAAGAAGAGAGCACACAAACATCTCTCAGAAGTGACACAGATCTACCAGATCCTACACTGTGGCCAAGGAAATGAAATATAGTTTACAAGAATTCTTTAAAGCCTTTTTTTTCCATCTCTTTCTCTATTAACCTTCAAATAACCAGCTTATATCTCATAATATAATTCATGACTTGATCAGTCCAACGACATTTATATAATCAAATTTTACTTCTGTAACCTCACTTAAAACACTGTTTCACAAGTCCAAATACTGTGCTGTGCTTTTTCAAGTCTTTTACTGATTAAAATAAGAGTCAGTTAGAAAGCTGAGACCTGAAGTGGATTATTACTCTTCAAGTCTCATTTTACAACTACTTCACAGACTGACAATGGGAGATGTGGTACGTAAGTTTTTCTTGCAATAAGGTAAACAGTAGAGGTATAGTCCCTGGAGCTGTGACAGGATGGGATAAGTAAGGAAAAGATTGTTACCTGGGATCAGTTTTGTCCCAAAGAGTAAAAGGAAAAAACTCTCCAGCAAAATGAACCACTATCATAGTAACTGTTGCTGATTCAGAACTATCATCTTTCCTATAAATTAATCTAAAAACATAATCAATAATATTTTAATTTGAAAAAAACTTGTAAAAAGCCCAAAGACTACCGCATTCCCAGTATGTCATGTTCCTAAATAACTATGGCTACACTTAAAATAGAAATTTGAGATTTCTTATTTCTTCAAATGCGGCTTTACGAGTTCTGTGGGCACTGTAATATTTTCAAGAAATGAAGTTTCCTGGACAGTTGGAAGTGATTAACCTTCATGATACTTTGAGATTTTAGTGTGGTTAAGGAACTACAAAATGCAAATACCCAAGGACTCAAATTTGGAAAACACTATTCCCATTCATGTCACCAAACTCACTACAGACACTTGAAAAGCAATGATTAAAAATAGCTAGACTAGATGCATGTGTGTCAAGTTGCAAGTGCTCCCAGAGGGTAATCACACAGATGTCCAAGCTTACACAACGGAAATTACAAGGCAGGGTGCCTGCCACTAAAGAGACATTTTTCCTTCACACAGAGAATGGTAGACAGTCTTCTGAAAAATGCTGAGGTCTTGTTCACATAGATTAAATGTTCCAATCCCTGAGGGTCCTTACTCTAGCAAGAACTGTGAGATAAATAAAGACAGAGTATCTGAAAAGAAACAATTCTTCCAAATAAACCAAAACAGCATTATTGGAAATCTAAATACAAACAAATCGCAACTGAGGTCAGGATGCTGCTTTTAGTTCCCATGCCAAATCTTCCAAAATCAACATTGTGGTTTGGCTGTATGTTATCAATAACTGCTTGCCACGCATTCATCTGACATGACTCACTGACACTCAGCTTCCTTCCTGCACTTCCTTTGGCTCTCAAACATAGCTCTGTATTCAAACTTAATTAGTACTGATGTCAGCCTCTCGCAGCAGCAATGAGTCGAGCCCAGCGCTCACACAGGCAGAAGCTGACAAGTAGGTATGGCCGTGAACATGGGTAATGTACCTGGCTTTGAGGGCCTGCCCGGGATACAGAAAGAGTATAAAGTTATTAAAATCAGAATTTTAAAATCGATATTAATGCTGGGTAAATATAAGTGTCTGAATGAATCTCTCCGCCCTGTGTGCAAACACACCAATGCAGCGGAAGAGCCAGGACACGTGGCTCAGGCAGCTCAACTTTTACACTGCTAATCTGTACAGTAGTAGTCTTTAGATCTTAAACTTTCTCATTTTAATCATGAGCACATGACACATTTTTTTGTGGTTTTAAGACCTTCAGATTATGACCCAAATAGAAGTTTTATATAATTTATTTGAGAAACAAGTAGATATCCATGAAATTTTGTTGGAACACCAGACAATACAGAATGCACTGTCTCTGCCAGTCTATGAATTTCATTATTTTGGCAGGCAGGCAATACTAAGCTGTAGCTGGGGAAAAAAAAAAAGAAAAAAAAAAACCAAGAAAAAAAAAAAAAAACAAAAAAACCCCAAAAAAAACGAGTACAAATAGCAAGTTACTGCTGAAGATGCAAATGCAAAGCAGTGGCTTTCAGGGAAAAGGAAGGCTACACTTTCTGAATACTGACTTCCAAGCTACTTTGTTGAATGCACGTTGTTATTTGGGACAACTATTTATTACAGACATGTTTACCAGAGAAGTACAGCAAACATTAATTATAAGATAAAAACAAACAAAAAAGGTGCTCTGCAATTTGTTTCCAGAGACAGCTTTGAACTAGCTTTGCCACTGCTAAATGTTTTATACCTAAAATTTTTAGATTCATAATTCTTCACAAACACTAAGTAAAAATAGATGGTCTTCTGCCCTTGAGTCTTAAGCCAACATAAAATATTTACAAGGATGGCATGACAACAAGCATGCTTCAGTTTCTGTAAGAAGTTGGAATTCCCCTGATAAGTGGAGGTTCTGTGAAGTGTTATCACACTATTTATATCGAGTGTTATAAATTAAATTCTTTTGCTGAGGTACACGAGTCCAAAGAAAATACAGCATACTTAAACAATAGTTTTGCTCTTGATTTTAATACAAATTAACTTTTTCATCTGCCAGCAAGTTCTTTCTGATTATTCTACAATTATTTCTAATTTCTCTGAAGCAGCATATTAACGAAACAGAAATAAATTCTTTTCCACTGAGAATAAATGGGCTCCATATCTATGAAATTATTTGCACTGGAGTTAAAATGTGAGGGACTCCCGTTCAGAGTTTCTGAGGGAGGAAGTGTACCTGAGTGGTGACTCATGACCATGTCACAGATGAAGCACAGAAGTCAGATCCATACAGATCCATCTGAAGCAATGCTGTATGTCTGTGTTATATATCCCTGCATCATAATCACATGAGAGCATGGTGCAGACACTGCAGTGGCTCAGGGTGATGTTAGCCAAATAAAGTCAGGTTTTCAACCTTACGCTCAGTCCTGGATCTGTCAGCAAAGCTGGCAATGGAGAAGTTAGGATGCAGAATGGATGTAATGGCAGACAAGGAACAAGAAAAATTATAAAGAAGACACACAGTAGACTAGAAAGAAATTTTAGTGAAGAGATGAAACAAGACACAATACATTATCAATATACTCCAGTAAGGAATTAATTATCTAAAAGCTAGCAACCTATGGTCTAGGTGCTTGCAATGCTGCGGAACTTTCCCCACTGTGCTCTGAGGTCTTGAAGAAATTCCTGAAGAAGGACTCCTGCGAAGCTCCATGGGAAAAAATGTATTCCAAGACCTGCAGGACTAGAACTAAAGCCTTCATTTGCACAGTGTCTTCTTACACAATGTTCACAACACTGTTCTCAAATATTCAAGTAGCCATGATTTTGCCTGCTTTCCCATTAAGTGCAAAACAATTTTAAGTTGCAAGTGTATGTCTTAATTTATTGGTCCCAACAGTAAGCCCATAATGTATCTATGATTTGCAAAACACTTGCAGAGAACCTTCAGAGGAGCAGTTAATGATAGGATGTGATGTAACATCAATATACTCACTCAAAAGACATGAATCAAACAGAAAAAAATAAGCCACAACTCTAACCCTTGTCTTCTTGGGAGGTAAAACAACAACAACAAAAAAGATAATCTTCAAAAATAAAAGCCATTATGACTGAAAATCCCTGATCTATCTTTTGTCTTTCAATATGCAAAGTTCATGAAGAGTTCCATGGATAAGGTGGTCTAAACAGAGAAGATAGATACCTTTACCATAGCCATCAATAGAGTTGCTGCATTCTTCAAAGCTCTTGCAGTTTTGTGCCAAAGCCTGCTGGAGCTCATTGGGCTGAAGGACATTCAGGGACTGAACTGCCTCCAATAAGCCACTGTCCCTTATGCTTTACCTGTGCATCCCCCAAAAGCCCAGTGCCCACTGCATGGCTATATCCATCCCCAAATTTGAGATTTTGATCTACTTTATGCTTTGCTGAGGAGTCGGTTTTGATCTTTACAATGTGAGATTCAGGGCATTATTTTTCAATATAAAAAGCAGCATAACAGCACATTGGCAAAATGTCCGGTAAATACATAGGCTCATTCCCACACTGAGCAGCATTATCATCAGGAGAAGTCTGGAGGGAGGAAACATTGAGAAAGGAAACTCAGAACCAGAAGTCATTACGGTCATAACTCATACACAAGACAAAGCAAAGTGTTTATTTTAAAAATTATTTAAAGTGAGATATGCCTGAACACATGATTTCCCCAGGGATAGCTGGGTCTCTGGCAAGCACTTAAAACATCCAAGCTCCTGGGATGAAGTTTTTTGAAGACAAAATGCTACCATATTGTTTCGCATAAGAAGGAGAGTAATCCATTTTCAAAAGCACATGATTTCTGGAAGTTCAAGCTAGTCAAGAAAAGTGGTACCATATGCCAAATGTGATGGACACTGCTAAGGATCTGGCCTTGTCTCTTAGGATTCAGTTAGAATTTAACAGGAGCAGAGTTAGTGAGAAAATAGTAACTATTTAGTAATTTTGAGTAATTTGCTGCAGGAAAAACAAAACAAAACCAGCAGATAGCAAACAAACAAAGCCCTAAATCCCAAGCCATCTTTACTTTGGTTGCTTTTCCTCTCCTGCACGCATAGTGCATGAACTGTGCAACTCTGAAAAGTTTAAATAAATCAGGAATCAGAACCTGTCTTTCCCATCCTTAACTGCAACTCAGTCTTGTTCTAGGTCCTCTTAGAAGGAAGGCCCATATGAGGTCTTCTCCTCAAATAGCTCCCCTCATAGCGAATAGGAGTTTCAGTGAAAGCAAATCTGTCAGGTATGGAGCATACACCATCCGACAGGGCCACTTCATCATTGCTAGCAATCCACTGCCCTTATTTATACCCACGTGTGTCTATGGCTCACCCCCAGTTATGTTTACCATATTGTTACTTCTAAGGCTTCCAAAATTCCTCCACAGGTTCCAGCTTTACTGGCTGTCACTTTAAAACTCAACCTTCTTCATACTCAAGGAGTTGTGCAAATTGTTTTTGCCAGCCCATCTTCCACATGTGCATCCTGCAGTGGATGTGGGAGCTGAACATGCTGCTGATGATATGGAAAATCTAATTGTATAATTATAGCCACCTTAAAGGGAAAGCCAAACTTTCATATGCTTAAGGGGAGTGGTTTAACAAATTTATATGCAAATGGAAGCATATCAACAGCAAACAGATAGTCATTCATAGAATAAATATTCCCATAATAATAATAAGGAGTGATGGCAGAGCATGCAATGCAGATGGCTGATCTATGCAACTAAATGTGTGGTTCCAGCAGCCTAATTTATGCTTGCACTTTCCCCTTTTTAGGCTCTAAAGAAAGAAAATAATAAAACAAGCAATAAAACAAAAACCACTGCCCCTTCTCCCCACCCTCTTTCCCCCAAAAGCAAACCAAAACAAAAAAAAGAAACCAAAAAGCCAAAACCAAAGAGAAAGAACAGGCCATTCCAGGAGATGACCTGCTGATCCAATGAATGAGAACTGCCAGATGATACATACTGGAAATCAGGATGACCTGGGATCTGCTGTGTTGGAATGCCTATCACAAATGTGTACCTGTCAGACTGGGGGAACTGTTACCCTTAAGACCCTCAACCCTGTGCTACAGCTGAGTGAGGGATCTTCTAAGCTGTCAGGAGACTTTGCTTTGCAAATGCAACCTTTGCAGACAGAGCAGGGTATAAACTGGGAGGCTACTGGCTGTCAACCATATTATTGTGATGCTGAGTCACTAAAAAGTGCAACTACACTGATTTTGATGAGACATCTATCACAGTACCCTGAATGCCACAGACAGCAAGGTTTAAGATGTACCTTACTGTATTGTAAATTTGAAGGAGCAATAGTATTGCAAATAATGGTATCTTGTATATTCAGGGTTAGGTAGGAAGAAGCAAAGCAAGTGTGGATGGGAGTACACAAGAGAAGGGAAGACAATCTTGTGATTGATGGTGTAGGACTAAAGATCAAAAGACCTGGTTGATCCTTTCAATACTGTGAGAGACCTCATGGAGGATGCTGGGCTATCACTTGCATTCTGACCTTCTGCTTCCAGCTGCAAAATGGAGATAGTGAAGACTATGAAATGTACTTCTTAGGTCTGAAAACTTAAATATTGCAATTCACCTCTTTGCATGTGGCTTTCTCCTGACAAAGAAAGCAGGGGATGCAAACATTTCAGAATCAGATGAAATATATTACAGAAATGCCTGTCAGGAGACGCTGGCTATGAACTCAGTCATGTCTACAGAATGCTTTCAGATCCCTACACTAAAATGCTAATGCACTAATGCATCATTAGTTTATAGTTGAAAAGGTCTCATATCTGCTTGTGTGCAATGAAAAGAATATGAACCTACATTCAAGAAGTGGGACAGGATACACATTTTGGTGTTTTGTCCTCTTCTTTCTTTCATTGTGATTTTTCAAAGCTATAGAAAATTTACAGCTTGGTTTGCTGTAAAATTTGTTTTCACCAAACCTTCTCTTCAAATTACTGAGTATTTTAGATTTGCCATGACTTTAGTTTCCCACATAATTTTTGTTTACCCCATAATGACCCTGATGTTTTTAGAGCTGGAGAATGTTTGATACCAGTAATTCATTTAAGATCTTGAGGGGACCTTTTTAACATAATTTTTTGTATCTTAGTATATTACATGTCTTTAAGGGAAAAAAATATACCACAGGCTTCTTTGCTATAAGTATGTCTACCATGCACATGCACTTCCTATCAATGTGGTTTGAAATCAGGATTGGCCCAGATGACTTTATTGTCAGGGGAATCTGGACCTACTCTAGTCCTTGCTACAGCTTTTTAGCTCAGTCTGAGATCATGCATTAAGTCTTGGAATTAATCTCTATTGTTGAACCTTATGAACTTCTCATATGGTGAAAAAAGTTAATCTTGAACTTCAACCACTATGGGCTGTATCTCAGATGATCTGGGAATTATGGATATTTAATGGATATTATAGATATTTCTCAGAAAAGATCATACCATGTTTATACCTGCTGTGAATAAAGCAGAAGTACTTCCTCTGCGAGCACTCCCCAAGAATCCCACGCAAACTAGGGATGCCCAGGACACCACCACTTCAGCCACTGTGAAAAAGTTTGAGTTACTTCTTTTATAACTGCCTTTGTAAGATGTCCCACTAAAGATCAATCTTGTCCAATAGGCAATGACTGTGTGGGCAGCTTGCCCACAAACTTCCAACAGAGCTACAACAGAGAAAAGATTCACTATCCTAATGTACTTTGTACCAGACAAACAACAAAACCCACCATACTCTCATTTGCCACATCCTAAAAGGACGGCATTGCAGGAGGGCAGTGAGTGTGTGACACACACACCAACCATAAGGAAGGGAGCCACAGGTATGGAGCCACAGGTGTGACACAGACTAGCCAGGACTCTGGGGAGCAGAAAAATGTTTTGTTTTTTTTTTTTTTTCCCAAGAGGCACAAGCTATTCTTGCTGATGGGATTTCAATCAGTTCACAGCAGCTGGAACTCCATATCACAGAGGCATACACAGCTGGACAGTTATGCACCAAAATCAGTCTCTCTCACTGTAAAAGAACAGGTCACCCAGTAGAACATGACAAATATACTCAAGATAAATGTCTTAAGGAGCCCTCTCAAAGAGGTGCATATAAAAAACAGTGGTTAGCAGAAAAAGTCATTCTTCTGATATATCTTAATAAAAATACACTGTGAGGAGAGAAATGCCGATAAATTGACTTAGAGCTACTTATTACCCAAAACTCCTGAAGAGACTGTAACAAAGGGAGACTCCTCAATTTAGCAAAGTCAACAACTGTGCAAGCCTCTGTCAGTGAAAAATCAGACAATCCTGACCTTGGGTTTAATTCCTGCTGTGATACATGGACTCAAAGGCAAGTCTTTGGTAGTGATATATCCTCAGAAAACAATACTTAAAGAAAGAAGGCAAGAAATCCTTGAGACTTTGGTACAGGTACAGCTTGGGGATTAAAACTCATTATAACCATTTATTGCCAAAACTTCCTTTCTTATATTGCCACAAGGGTTAGGGTGAACAAGAGACCCTTAATCACCCAAATCAGGTTCCCTGTTTAAAGGGTTCATTAAAAAGTAAGGGTACATTCATACCATGTTACACTTAGTTTACGTTAGTTGTTTAAGCTCTCACTAAATTCACTCTGCAAACAGACAGACTGGCTGAAAAGCCAATGCAACATAGAACACAGTTTGTAAGAATACGAGGATTTGCATCTCAAAATGCTCCAAATGTATAGTCCAGGATCACCACTGTCGAGAA
Source organism: Chaetops frenatus (assembly GCA_013400775.1). Taxonomy (NCBI): domain Eukaryota; kingdom Metazoa; phylum Chordata; class Aves; order Passeriformes; family Picathartidae; genus Chaetops; species Chaetops frenatus. Next base: position 192,685 of record VZTR01023631.1, on the reverse strand, counting down.
ACACAGTGATGTCTGATATCAAAGTTGTGTTAGGACTGCACTGCCTGAGCAAGGAGCAAGGAATAATTTACAGAGCCATGGCTACAGATAGACATCTCATTAGGCAGATTATCTGAGTTGAAATTTCAAGAACCTTTAGTAAACTATTTTTATACATGAATCAAGGATGACTCCATAAAAAACCCCAGCGATCAGAAGAGGTCAAGGCTTTGGATTTCACACTGCATCCTGAGCTGGTGTGTCAGTAGAGTGATGCCTGCACAGCTGGGAGCTGCTCCCTCCCCAGGCTGATGCAGAGGGAAGAGTGCCACCTGCTGAGGTCCTGCCAGCCTTCCTGCATCAGTCCTCACATCATCTCTGTCACTCTGACCACATCCCACCTTCCTCTGACTGTGTGATATTCCAGATTGCTCCCGGGTACCATGTGCCTTCCATCAACAGAGCTTCCTGCTGTGCTGAAGTTAGTGAAGGGAGTGAGGAGGCATTCAGCTTAGGAACATAAAAGAGAACAGGATTCCCTTTTCACCTGAATCAGGCTCCAAATCTCCTGGGAACCAATCTGGCAGGAACTGTGTTTTGATGAATTTTCTATTTATCTGTACAAGGATCCTTTGTAGTGTAGGCACAACCATGGATTAATTTTAGTCAATTTACACAAACAAATGAAACACGTTTCTTAGGGTACTCTAGGAGTAAGGACAAACAGGCTTCAGTAATTAATATCACTAATGCAACTCTGACTTTTGCAACCATGTACAGAGAAGATGAAAGTGAGCATGAAGGATATATCCTTTTCAGTGTCTCTGTCCCATGCCTGTCCCACATGCATTACAGAGAGCCCAGATTCTGCTACAACCTCAACTGCTAAATTCTTTTTGGTATTTTTTTCCAGACGAACTTGTGAGACTTGCAACTAGCTCTGAACATGCTTAAATTAATATTTAGGGTGCAGGTTGAGACACTAGATAAAACAATGAGTCTGGAAACCAGGACCTACAAGAAAAAGCTAGATGAACCAGATTGACCTGCAGAGGGGAGGCAGAAGGCAAAGAACAGGAACATAACTTATTCTGCATACTGATGATGAACACAAGAAGATATTTTACACTACGAAAGCATAGTAAAACTTTCTAATGATCAGTAGGGTACTGAAACATATTATTTGAACAGGCTCTATAATCTGTTAGTGGGGGTCTTAAAAAGATGCCAGACAAACATCAGGGTGACACAGGTAGAGGTGATTCTGATGTGGTAAAGGGGAATAGCCTAAAAGTCCTGTTGAGGTCTCTCAGGCTGTAGGTTGCCCCAGTTCCTCTCTGAGGCTGCACTAACTCTGTTAGTTTTCAGTGCAAACTCACAGTCCTAGATGCAAACTCCAGTTTGTTAGCTCATGTTTTAAGACATTCAAGTCTTTCTAGAAATTTTCAGTCCAATTTGCAGCCTTCTGGCTAACCCAAAACATTCTCAAGCTTTAATTGAGTGGTTCACCGGAAAATTTGTGTTAGGACATTTTGCAATAAAGAAGCTTCAGCCGCCTTTACTTCTGAGCACTTTAGTTTTGTATCAAATGATTAGTCATTGTAAATTTTAATGCAATGCATGCAACAATGATTTAAAAAAGGTCATCATTATGACACTTGGCTGCTTCAAATAACATATGACCTTTCTCTTACAGTGGATTATCAGCAAGCCCCATCTAACAATTCATCTCAAAATCACTACTTTATCACTCTGTGTTCAGTTCTGGGAATTTACAAAAAAAAGGCTATATGAGTGGTAGCAAGATAGAAAACTTCACCAAATAATTTTTCTGAACTTGTAGTTTCCTTGTGTAAGTGTACATCACTTTCACAAAGGGCTACATACATCCCAGGACAAGGGGGTGGCAGTTGGACAAAGTTGCCTCCTTCCAGTAGAAGTAGAAGAAAATGTACCTTGAGAGGGATTATCTCTATTAAAAACACAGAATGTGCAATTTGCTCCATTCACTTGCATAAAAAATGCTCTCCCTGTGCATTGTGCTGGCCTCTGTCTCTGGTGTGTTAGAGATGGAAGTTCCTTCTTCCTCAGCGTGAGAAACAGGCAAGAGCAGCCTACAGGGTCTCCAGAGTACAAAGAGACAGAGGCTGGTATTACAAGAGACCTTTGCACCACTGCTTAAGTGAGACCAGGGGTCTGACTCTGCCCAAACTCTGAAATGCCACAGAAGCACTTTGTCAGCAGGAGCAGGACACATTTTAAATTATACATCTCTGGTAATATTTGAATCCCTTTGCTTTGCTCTTACTGTGAACAACAATTTTAAAAGTCAAAGGCTCCATCTCCATCATGTGCCATCTGATCAACATGTGAAATAGATGGGAAAACCCTGCCTGAATAAAAATTACAGAAGTACTTAAACAGAGGCTGAGATGAAGAAAATGAGTAACAGCTACTCTAGAAGAGGCATTAGGATGAAAACTATAGCATAGAACATACTCACTCTTTTTTTTTCATGCTGTAGTAACAAATATATCACAGGGCCAGAAAAAAGAAAATGCAAACCCCTGACCAGATGGGCAGATAGATAAGGTATGATTGTACATACTTCCCGGAAGAAAACTGTGGTCAACCAGTCCCACAAACAAAAATACAAAAGACAGCCTTGTAGGGTTGAATCCAGCACATTCCTGCCATTCTCATCCATGGGAGTTGGTGTACTCTATAATCTCTTCTTTCCTGTGGCTGCTATAAAACACAGTATAAAATTGTACTGTCACCCAGTTATATAAACTGTGTGTTGCATCTAAAAGCATGAGCTCAGTGGATGGCATAAAACATGCAAAGAGAAGAAAAGAGAGGGAAATTGTTTCCCTTTTGCACTTTTACTGAGTACAAAGTTAGCTGCATGGAAGTGAGGTTCTCTCTCTATATATTTGCATAGGCATGGTATAATTTACTGGTATGGTTACAAATAACCCCTTGTTATGCATGTATAGAAATTCTTATTTTCACAACTTGAATCTCATATCTACAGACAAAGAGTGAGGACATTGCAGTTTGCCTTGAAAAGTAATGCATTTTTGAGGCTGTGTGCTAACACTGAAACGTAAGTTAGCAAATTTGGTGTTTACTATTAGCAAGAGTGCACTACTATGAAATGGTGTTACTGCAAACAGTGTTATCTGAAATACAACACTCAAGTGTTTCCGCAAAATAATTCAGTCAGATCTGAAAATTAACATAACAACAAATTTAATTCTAGAATATTTAAATGTACAAATGATAAATGTATAAATGATGTCTATAGAAGTCAAGTAGCACACATAGGATTAATTTGGGATATATGTACTAATTAATCAATGCCAGCCTGCAGTTCTTATTTTGTCACTACAGCTGGACCTAGAAGGCAAATCTCACTGTGTGAGCTTGGGACAGTTATAATGAGAAAGGAATCGGCCTGGCTCAGAAAAGTGCTCACTCAATAAATTTTGCTGGCAGCCTCTGCTCATGGAGTTTTGGCAAAATCACCACCAAGCCCAGCTGCTCTGCTGCTCCTGTCATCCCTGGTGGACGTGCTGGCTGCCCTTGCAGAGGTGGGTGACCTCTATTTCCCAACTGCTCCTGTGGTTCCTCCCTTGTTCAAAGCTTTTCTTGCAATATAAACAAACATTATCAGTTTGAACTAAATAATAGTAAAATAAATAAATAAATAAATAGCCATGTAATGCTGAGCAATAAAAAAACAAATTCTAGTTTCCTCCCCATACAAATCTGAACTTCATATACATTTTGACGTACATTACATGAACTTCACTCCAAAATGAGTTGGAAACTTCAATTTTACTTTATACTGTATACTTAAAAATGCATATAGATTATCTTGCCCACATCCATCCGAGAATAATTAAATAGTTTAAAACTATTTTTCAATGGCATTTTATGATTACGACAGCTCTTTCCTTTCTTACATGGATAAGTCAATGAGTTTTAAAAATAAAATACACAAAGCATGTCTCTAGCCTCCAGGTAATCCTTATGAAAGCTAAATTAAAATAATGAATTTGATGCAAAATACTGTGTTAAAAGGATACCATTAACATAATTTAAAACTAAATAAATATTTTCAAAGACCAAGTGATTTTAACATAGCTGTTCAAAGCAATTTTCAATGCTGCATGGATACGTTAGGATTATCATCTTCAGCTGACAACAGCATTTTTGTCAGGAAAAAAATGGAATCAAGCAATTAATTAAGAAAAAAAAGTTGTGTTGGGTCTTGCTATCATGGAGTTAATTTTCCCCATAGAAGCCTGGGCTTTGTAGCTAGAAAGGTGTTGATAACATGCCAGTATTTTGGCTATTGCTGAGCAGCCCTTGAACAGCACCAAGGCTCTCTCTCCAACCTTACCCCTGACTCTCAAAGGCCAGTGGGCTGGTGGTAGACAAGATCTTCGTAGGGGACAGAGCCAGGAAAGCTGACCCAAGCTTGCCAAAGAGATACTTCATACCATATAATGACTGGTCAGCAATACAAGCTAAGAGAAAAAAGGAGGAAGCAGGGAAGGGCCTTAGTTATTGATGACATCTGTCTTCCTAAGCAACCATTAAATGTGCTGAAGCCCTGCTTCCCAGGCTGAATATTGCTTGCTAATGGGAAGTAGAGAATAAATACTTTGTTTTGTTTTGCTTCTAGATGCACAACCTTTCCTTTTGCTTTATTAAACTGCCTTTATCTTGACCCACAAGTTTTTTTCATCTCATTTCCCCACTGAAGGAGCTGACTGTTGAGAGGTGGGAATAAAGACAAAACGGAAAAGAAGAGGCTACGCTGGGTTCTTATGTTTGCAACCAGTCCTTGTTAGGAGCACACTTTGGCCAGAGTGCTTACAGGTACACTGGAAACAAAGTGGATGAGAAAGTCTGGAGTATTATAAATACTGGTATAAACAGCTCTCTGGAAGGAAGAGAGGCATCTGCCCTTCACTCCCTATTACTGATTTTCATTAGAGTTAGTACCAGTTCTTCCTAGAGCTAGTACAAGCAATGAATTCTTTTACTACCAAGAAACTACTTAGTCTTAAAGCAGGGAAGATTCTGTCTCCCAGAAGAGATGACTGCAAGTCTAGAGTGCTCTTGGGAAAGAAGGGTGTCTCAATGTCCTCACTGTGCAGGCAGAGCAGGCGAAGAAGAGGAAGGCAGACATCCTGTTCAGAGGCACAAAAATCCACCATATTGGGGTACACCTGGAAGTGGAGTGGGTCACCTTACCTGACTATTTCAGCATGCCTCTGTCCCAGTGGGATGCTGGTCAGATTAAGTACTGAACACAAGAAGGAAGATTATGCAAATACAAGGTTTCAAGCAACCTGCATCTGTACTGGAGAGCTATTTTGTTGACTTAATTAATAGCAACATTAAGAATAAAGAGGAAAGCACTTCACATTTCAAACTGAAGGACAGTTTGAAATTTGTTTTTCCAAGAATGAGAACAATTGGAGTTAGCACTCTTTTTGAGGAAGGATGGTCTGGTCAGCAAAAGCAGAGACCGTATATAGATCCTGCTCTTGAACATGTTGCAACTGGTCAGTTGGTTTTGAGGCTTTGAGAAAGTCAGTGAAAACATGATTTCTACAAAAATTTCTGTACCTCTTTTGCATGAGCAATGCTGCTTTTAAAGGTGCATTTAGCTGAAGTACAGACAAAAATCCTTAGCTCCAACATAGCCAAATAATTGTGTCTTCAAATATACCATCTGTTTGAGGAAATGGAGCATTAAATGCTATGTCTTCATCACTCAGGTGTAGGCTTTGTACTTCATCTTCCTGCACTTTGTTGGTCATACAAAGTGGCCCAAAACCAGGATGGGCATAAGAAATCTTTTCCCAGAGATTGCACAAGTCTTCTTTGGGATTTACTATCAATTTTGTCAATGGGAGGCAAGGTCAGAGTAAAGCATGATCTGCCTAATCTTCACCTTGGGAAACACATCCTGCTAGATAATGGATGTAACTGCTGCTATTAATTGTACCGCGAACCGATAAATTTATGACTGTATCCAGCAGCAGTGCATGAAACTTATCTCAGAGTCACGTTTAGACACTTCTAATCTCAGATGTAAAATTAAGACTGCTTACATATTTTGTGGAGAAATGAAGGATCAGCTCAAGGTTTGTAAATAGCTTAAGATCCTCAAAATCCAAAAGAGTGCTAGTGAAAGTAAAAACAGTTGTGAGTTTCCACATGATAATCTGTTCTGGCCTGGATGTTGGCAGCCATCTGATAAAAGGCTTGTCACACATGCTCCCTAATGGAATAATCTCTGAACCCTGGTGGTCCAGGGTCAGCAATATTGAACAAGTAGTGCATGAGAAACACAATGATTCTGTTTCAGCTGTTTTTATTTTTAATTTCTCCGCCTCAAACATGGTCAGAGGGTCAGACAAACATTACACTTACTACAGAGAGATAAGGACTATTGTATCTATAGATTATTGCCCTTATTAGTTTTATATTTCTAAACAAAGTCAGAAGGTATCAGACTGGAACGTCTGACCTAAACTCTGAAACACTACTTATAGCACCAACTAGCATTTCTCAGAAAAAAAATCTTCAAAGAATCATAAACACTTCAGTCATGTAGGTTACAAGGCAGTCTTGCTCCTCGTTTTCTGAATCAAGTGGGTTAGCACAGATAAACTATAGTTCACAAACAGTTTAAACTACCAGAAACTGACACTGATGTGAAAAAAACAGATTGCCCTCCCTCATCTCCAGCCACTCTGACCCTCTCTTGCACTGGCCTACATAATCAAGTCTGAGCAGTGAATCAGACTGAGAATCCAGGCTAAAACAAGCCCCAAAACTGTAAAATAAATAATTTTAGCCCTATTGATTTAATATGCTCAAGCCATTTGTCAATCTAAAGCATAAGAAATCAAAACTGCACTCCTTAACTCTACTTAAAAAAGCAGACTTACAACAGATAAAGGAAAAACTCGCTTTGTTATCAATACATGAAGTTTTGATTTCTTGTTCATTCACAGCCTGCATAGTGCAAAGCATACTATGTTACCTGCAAGAGCTAGAGGGTGTTTACTGATGAGTTTTTCACATCACCTGGTATTAGACCCCTAACTTAGACTATCAAAATTTTCTCTGCTCAGAGCATAGAGAGGTAGCACTGCTCATCAAATACCAGATTGTAACTTACATGCCCTGGGAGGGATTTAGCTTATCTAGCTCCAAGCAGTGATGCCTTGGGCAGCCACTTCTTCAAATTCTTGACCAAGCAACATCAGCACTTTGAGAGCACAAAGCACATCAACAGGAGACCTACATTCAGGCAACTACTTCAAGGCAAGGTATATCTTGCTGTAGATGGGCTTTTTCCTCTCCATGAATGGAAGCTGTACAATGTAGACATGGATTTACAAATGCCATCGTCAGGTGAAACTTTTCTGTTTGGCTCTCAAGTACCTGGCTTCACTGCCACCTTAGGTACACATTTCCTTTAGTACCTCACAAAGAAAGTTTCAGTGAAGCAGCCTTGAGGGAAAAGGAAGGATGAGAGACATCAAGCCTAAAGCCATGATTTGCTTTTTTTATTCTACCAAAATATTGTAAGAAGTGCAAGTCATACAAACAGGCATACAAACAGCATACCTGCTGTGACAAGTTTGTCAAAGAACCCATCACTGCACCTTTTAGGCTGTTGGCCTAGTTGGTATCCATGAAAATATGCAGCTAGCATACTACCTTGAGAATTCAACAACTGTGTCGCGCCTAATCTCTGCATATCATTCCTGAATTGAATCACCCCTGTTGTTTCTAGAACTGGTCTCTGTTATATTTGCTAATCTCAATAATTTATGGAGTATTTGTTTCTTTAAATGCCTTGGATGTATGAACTCCTGGGGAGTGGAGACAGATAAGTTCTTTTGGACTTCCCAACTCACAAAAAATTGGAAGAGAAGAAAAACTCGATCGTCAAAATACAAGAGGTGTGATTTATCTCTGTGTTACTCCCAAGTTATGTATTATACTATCTGGATTACGGGAGTTAAACAGATGCAGACTGGGTGTGATATGGAAGGAATTAGACCTATTGTTATTCGGTCCCACCCCATTTATGATGATAAAAGCAACTTCAGTATACCCCTTTTAAAAAATACGGAAAAGTTTGTATCTTAAGGAATAAGCATTGAAAATCTGTGTATTGGAGAAAAAAGGCAGACTCATGCAGAGTCTGCATGCCTCAAGCTAGACATAGCATTATTTGAATTTGCATGAAAAAGAGCACCAAAAGCAGAACTTTGAAGGAAGTAAAATATTCAGCTCTCCTGAATGACATTTGCAAACACCCAGTTTCAATATTTATTCCTAATTTAAAGCACTGTCCAATTAAAAACCCGGTCACTAGTTTTTCAATAAATTCTTGCCTTCAATAGGTTTCTAGACCCATTGGTGCCCTAAGAAACATTTGTATTTTCTGCATTACCTTGCTCTTACTCCAGTATACAAAAATGATTGATACGATGCACAGACTGTACTGATGATGATTATTAGAACAGTTTTTTATTGTACTAGTATTTCCTGATTTTCAAACAAACAAACAAAAAAAGTGCCGACTTCAGAAAAGAAAAAAAACCTAAACCTTACTTTCTCTGCCTTTCCTCCCATGCACTGCTAGCCAAACAACAGTATTACTGTAAAAACACTTCAAAAATATTTACATAGTACTAGTGGGAAGGCAGCTAAGCTGCGATACTTGCACATGCCTGAGCATTTGGCCAAGGTGAAAAACAAAGTTGACAAGTTTCTTTTTAATTAATTCTGTTATCTATTCCAACTAGAACCAGCAAAAAATGAGAACAAATGTTCGTGCTTTTGCAGAAATGGAAAATAGAACTTATTTTCCAAGGAAAGGAAAACATTAGTGAGAAGAAAATAATGTTTTCAGTTAGGAAGCAAGTGGTGCCAACCTTCAAATTTCCTTTTCAGTTCACAGAAGTAGATTCATTTAATGAAATAGAGAATTTTTATGGTGGCATGTATATCATTCTTTGGTAGATGAATACGGCAGTATTCAAGATATCTTTTATATAATATATTTTGCTTTAATCAAAATTGCAGATAATTTAAAATAAACACCTCATTTGGGGAAAGAGAACTGCCGAGCTATTGTCTTAATATGTAATTACTGCTAACACCTATTGGCTTAGGGACAGGAGGAAAAGAGGGTGGCATATGTGATACCAATGGCTGAAAATGCCTCTTGAGGTCATTTGTGGAAGAGATGCTAGTAGAACTGATAAGCATGGCAGAAAATAGCCAGAAGGCATACTTAAGAACACATGGACAGTAGCACAGGATAATGGGCTACAATAATTGGGATTTTGGAGGTCAACTTTGAATTATCATGCAGATACAGGCAATTTGACTGCTACACTTCCAATTCAAAAAGCTTCTCAAGAAGCTGTCTATCAAACCCAAACTGTACTATGAAGGAGGAGCTACAAAAAAGATGTCAACAAAAAAAGGATTTTTATTGCTAACTAAAAGTGAAAAAAAAAAGGTTATGAATAATTGATTATTTTCTTTTACAGTGGATGGATATTACCTGACAGTCTCATGGATATATGTTCGGTACACTCACAAATGAACTGGAAAATGGAGGAATAAAAAGGGACAGCTTGTTGATGATATTCAACTACAGAAGTTAATAAAAACAAAAACTGACTGCATATTCCTGCAGGAGGACCTCATGATGTTGAATGATTGTAAAACAAGCAGAAAAATGTAATTCAATAATAAATACTTACTGGGGGAAAAAACCAACAAACAAACCAGCCTCAGGTATTCAGTACTTCCTACAAGATGCCTGAGATTCAGATTTTGCCAGTACAAGAATTACAGCCAAAAGAATAATTCAGTAACAAATTTACAATAAGGAAAAGGTGTATCACCTACTCCACAATTGAACTTTGGAACTCATTGCAAGAAGACACTGCATATAAAAAGAACAAACGAATACAAATGAGTACAAGAGACACAACTAGAGTCAAAAAATACCCTTAGGAACTATAAATTACAAAAATGCAATATAGTGTCTGGCTTCAATGTGTCTGCATGATAAATATCTCAAAGGAAGTTGAGATGGCTTACTATCTATTTACTATATCCTTACACTTCTTTCCTGAACATCTAACACTGCCCATTGCCAAAGAAAGGATACAGGGCTATAAGTACGTTTGATTCAATCCAGTGCAGCCACTTTCTGTGTTGTATGATGATCACAAGTACTGCTGGCACACAAGTAATTTAAAACAGGGAGACAGAAACCATCTACACTTCCAAACGAAGACAATGATTCCAAAGTAGCTTACATTTAACTATTGGGAAAGCAAATCAAAGCTTTTTGAGAAAACCTTCTGATAGTTTTAATGGATTTTGATTGCAGGCTACAGCATCACCTCATAAAAAAAAAACCAAAAACCCAAATAAATATTGCTACTATTGCTTAGAAATAGGATTTAACTAAAACTTCAGAACTAAACACTCAGGCTTGCAGAGAATGTGGTGTAGAATTCACCATGAATTTGGCTTAGCCAACAGTCAAGCTAAAAAATCCTAAGGGAATACTTCTAAAATAAGCCACAAAGAAAAAGCTGTGGTAGTGGCACTGAAGCCTGGAATCCAGCACATTACCTCCAGATGAATTACTCTTTAGAAGTGCCTGTTTCTTTCCATTGACTATGAAGGTGATCCAAGTGGCTAGTTCAGAGGTAGAAGTTTTCATTAGTGGTCTAAAATCATATTAGATGAACCCCACAGCCCTGGAGTCTCATTAACTAAAGTCCAACTTAACTTTCATCTGTACCTCTTTGCAAACCAAACTCCTCCATGTAGTGCAATATTTGAAAGAATCAAACATTTGGTATGTGTGGAACAAATTATTTCAAAGAAATGCATAGACAATTTTAATGATACATAGTAAATTTTGAGGTTACTGAACCTATGAGTCAGATAATGCTTTAGCTACTTACATTAGTTTTAGGTTGTGCTCCAGTTGACACTTGGTAAGGTAAACAATATAGATCCTGGTAGTCTCCTCTTCTGTTTTTCCAAGATCTTTTTTCTTGATGATCTCCATAAAGGCCTGTCTCTGCTTGCACAGGGCACTGTAAGAGAATTTAAAAAACCATATAAATAAAGGCAAGTCAGAAATATTTTTAATGTGAACTCTAAGATAAAAACTTTGGAACTTTATCTTTTCAAAGCCTTTTTTTTTTCCTCTGATGTAATGCAAACATTTGGTTTCAATCTTTCTTTTTCTTAAAAGCACCTGCTGCATATTTTTACATTTTGCTAAGTTAGACATCCAGCCATTATGGGAAGTTGCTTCCTTAACATCCAGTATACACAACTGGAGAAGTAATCAATAACAGTATACCTTCCCTAAACTTAAAGGAACTGAATCACTTTGTAGAAAAAGAAATGGTTTTATTCCAATTATTTAAAACTATATTTTACCTTTATTTCATGTTTACTTTTGTATATTAAACAGAGATCCAGCAAATTCCCAATTTCAAATTACAGACTCCCAATTTTTCAAATCCATTTTTCCTTATTCCCTGAAACCCGGGTAGTTCTCACTCAATTGTTTGACTCTCACACCATTTTTTAAAAGGTGGATATCCTAACTCTGGGCCCACACTGAATGCAGTTTCAGGAAGAGACCAACTGCACAACATTCTACCAGGTATTCTGATTCAGCCAAGGAATAACTTGGTGAGTGAGAAAGACGCAATACATGCTGCAATCCAGCACAATTCATACTACAAACAACCAGGGAAACAGGATCATGTGCACAGCAGAGCAGTCCCAAGCTGTTGGGTACAGTCACTCTTATCAGCCCATTTTTAGGCTCTTCCCCTCCACAAAGTGATAAATGTGTTGCTGATCTTTAACAGCAACTGCCTAGTTTCCAGTTAGTGTATTTTCTAGTGATGTAAAATGAGGAGGCTTTGGAAAGGTGACAAAAGAATTAGTATGCAGCCCTCAAAAAGTTTGGGGACAATATACTACTGCAAAAGAATTAAATGAATGCGTAAGTTAAAGAAAAAGTTTAGTTCAATGAAAGTCATATCTCTAATANTGCTTTTTCTGTGCTGAAACCGAGTACAAGATACTACGTGGCAAAGAAACAGATACATTAAACAACTGCAGCAAGAGTGATTTATCTCTGATGTTTCATTTACGAAGTGCCTCCTATACTGCTAAGAAAGATTATTTTTTTAATAGGAAAAGTACAGATTTTACAGGAGTGGAACTATTAAATGTGTTTTTCCAAAACTAGCAGCTTAGCTGTTAGTACATTCAGACAGTACAGCTTTTTGCACTTAAATAATGTATTTATAGCATTGGTGAGTGGATGTTTCAGAAAATAATTTTATTACAGACAATTATTTTTAATATCTTTTCTGGATCAGCTACTGAGGAATACAGTCAGTGCTACTTTTTCATAGTATTTGCCAACAAAAAAATGACCAGTAGTGATTTGTGGTTTACACAGGTGTAGAAACAGATCATCCCTTAGCATTCATGTAAAAGTTAATATGTTTTAAAAAACACCTTGAAATTGCTCACCAAAATACTGCAAGACTCCCTGCTCTCACCCAATAGGTCCCATAATATTTATTCACCCAGTCGATTTTCATTAGCACATATTTTGTCTTCTTCTCTAAAAAAAGAATCTGTTCAAATGAGTATTATTAATAACAGATACCTTCACAACAGTAAAATGCAAAGAGTAAAAAAATATCAAAGAACTACTTCCATGAACAGGTAAAAAATCCTTCAGTAAAAACTGACTGGCTAAATCTAGTGATTAAATTACAAAATATATTTCTGAGATACAGCATTTGCCATAAGAAATAATTTTGCCATCTGTTAAAAATGGTCCACATCCTCAAGAGACCAACTTTCAAAGCAACAGCTCCAACAAACCCTGTAGCCACTCATACAGCAGTCACCTGCTTTGGAGATCTCCAGTCTCCAAAGTCAACCATACATCTTTGAACAGTTCATCCAAAACCACTGTCAATCATAATTTCTTGTGTCAGTGCCCAGTTGAGGATAAAACCATATGAAGAAAACAAAAGTGGTTCATTTTACAGAAGCCAAATTTACACAGTTACTAGTAATCACATGTTTGAGATAGGCCTTCTTTCTATTCAAGTTTCATTGTAAGTGACAAAAATAAAACATTTGATATGTCTGGAACAAATTACAAGCTCTAGTTAGAAATATGGTACAAATAGCACAAACTGATTGAATATAAACTACTCACACAACTTGTGTAAAAACCAGAGTGGTACTTTTTCCACTGCAACTGTCATTTTGAGATCTGCCATATCTGTTTCTTCACAGTACATTTATGGAGAGATTTATGAGGATCTATCTCTTCTTTGATTATAAAATAAAACTAAGGCCACCCATTCTGAGGCAAACTATTCATTAATATTTAAGTTAGAGCAGATTGTTCCCTTGCTCTATAAATTCTTTTGCAGGAGACAGCAAATAATATCCCATCATAAGTTCCACAACAGATTTTCCAAGACTTTTCTTGCTCTGATCTTGCTGTTCTCATACAGAAGACTTCGTTTTAAGTGACTTGTCCAGCTTCTGTATTGAAATTGGCTCTTGGAGGTTAAAAGATCATTTCCAGTTTGTCAAATAAGGCCACAATTAAATGCGGCTGACTCACATATTTGCCTGTCCACAGACAACTAAAATAAAGAGATCTCCTATTCTTTAGAGTGGGAAGAACATGTGGCTTGATAAAGAGGACTGCAACAGCTCAAATATATTATTAGGCAAAACAGTAATTTTGGTGCTAGTGTTACGAACATCCTAACACCCTAGCAGTGGCTTTTGGTGGGAGGGTATGTCCCAGGAAAAAGGCTGTGGTGAAAGTTCTGGTCTCTCTGTACTCAGAAGATGTGGTGCCACTAGGCCTCAGAAAGAGAAGTGCAAGCATCTGGGATGCTGGTGATGGCATTTTCTATGCAACCATTTCTGATGATGCTGTTGTTATGCATCAAAGTTCATTTGAAAATGTTGCCTATTTAGATTTTCCTGTGGTTTACATGCAACATGCCCTTCGCTGAAAGCTTCAGCAAAGGATTTGAAGTTATATCCTATGATCTTCAAGCCATCATGGAAAAAGAATGATGCCTAACTAAACCATGGCTTTTTGCCATAGTAGGATAGGCACAGCCATAAAATAATGGGTGTATGGATCACTGGTTACCAAAACCAGACTGTCTCACAATGGGAAGTGTTTAAACTCTGATGGCTGGGAATTCACTTTCAGACAGAAAAACAGACTACACTGCCACTGTATTTTGACAGATGACATTGAACATTCTACTTCAAGAAGACAGAACATTGTCCCTTATTAGGCAAATTAATTATTAAATTAATTCAGTTGGACAGAGCTGGTTCTGACTTGTTGACACATACAGTAAGAAAGAAATGAGAGACAGCCATGGCCACTCTGCTACTAACGCTGTAGCATTTGGAAACACAAACTACAAAGTGCAAGATTCTGAAGGTCCCACCTAGGGAGACATGAACATTCACATTGTAATGATCCATGCAGATGCTTACTTTAACAATTTACTTTTACAAAATGAAGCAAGAGTGACAGCAACAGCATTTACAGAAGATCACCATCCATGAATTTCAAGCCAATATTCCGAACTACAATTCCACATGATTCTGTCTTAAGAACTGAGTTTAACCATAGCCTGAAGCAGAGAACAAACACTTCTATTTCTCATGCTGGTCACTGTCCATTAATTGCTTATATAAAAAATCTTGCTTATTCAAAAATTACTAAAATAATATCACTGCTCCTTTAATTCCATTTGCCCTCAAAATAAAAGCTTGAGAAAGTGTGTCATCAACTGATGACATATGTCATCACAAAATATTCTTAACTAGAGGATTGCAGCCCTAAATCAGCTATTCAAATAAAAGAAAGAAAAAGAAATCTAGTTCAACTCTTAATGAAGATAGTGTCTCTTGCTGTTGTATCTTTAAATAAATATATCAAGTATTAATAGGCTAGTACTTAAATTAACAAAAAAAGTGTTTAATGATTTTAAGCTTACTGACAGAAAATTTACAAGTTTCACCCTATCACAGTTCTGGTTATTTGACCATTAGTTGTCTAATGAGATTAGAGATGAAAACTTTTAACTTCACCCTTACACCTGAGCTCCTCAGCCTATTCAACACAACTGGATCTGAAAACTACGGCTTGAGGAGTGTTGTAGCTAAATGTGAGAGAACATATCATACGACACACACACTTCTTACCAGTTGCTTGTGCCATTTAGAAGTTGTAGTACTGGAGGGAGAAGAGCCAGCACTCAGAGCTTCTTCAATATCTAAGCTCAATTGCTCCAGTTTCTTCATAAGCCATGACATAGCGTCTGGCCATTCAGATTCTTTTTCTGGTTTGCTCTAAAAGAAATCAAACATATGTGAAGTCTTAAAATATTCAAGCTGTTTGTAACTTGAGGATGCTTATTTTCTCTTCCAGTCCCCAAGGAAAAAGCTGACCAGTTTTTCCCTGTCTTTGAGCAACCTTTTTCCATTTAGAAAGCTTCAATTATCACTCCAATCCTGATGACACATATTCATAGCTGTTTTTCATACTCAAATGACTTCTGTATATCTGAATGGCTTTCAAACACTTCATCTTGGGTGACCCACTGCTATTTCAAGCTAAGCAGAACCAAGACTTGAAACTAAAGTCACTTTAATGCCTCTTCTTAAGCCACTTCTATTTTAGCATCTCTCCACTGATTGCTTGTTGTCAGCTGGAACTAGAATATTGAAGGTCATCATGTGCACTGTATTATATTCATTACTATAATTTCAGACTTGTCAAATCTTGCAGCTTTCCTCTGCCCATAGGGTGGAATACTTTGTTGGTCAGTTTTTCACTAGGATGCATCTTTTCTTTTTATCTGAAGAGCTGTACTGTATAACAAAAATTTTAATCCACTGGAATGTAATTGACAAAGATGCTTCTCTTATTCCTCAGTTTCCTCAAAATCCTTTCCAGCACTCACCTTAAGCACCTTTCTATGACAGTCCCTATGCACGCTGCTGCATTATGCCTTGTTTTCCTTATTCACATCAGTTCAAATGATCCGCAAAAACAAGCCACACTGACCTCCCTGTCAACACAGGCAGCTACTGCTCCCTAGAAGTCTCTGTCCTGAGGCTACTTCAGTTCTTTCATCTTCCTTCCTTTCACAAACAATTCATATCTTTGCACCGAAGATAATTCCATAGTGAGTATGAGAAGACAAACAGTAATAATGTGTTTTCATCCTGCCATAATCCTAACAGCATCATACCAATATCCTCAAAACCTAGGGGAGATAGATGAATATTATTACTCTTACCTGATAAATCTTTATGGTGCTTTGTTTCCTTAGGAGGGTTTCACAAGTGGGACAGAAAAATAACTGTAACTGGCTCACTACTGTAGGAAAAAACCCTATACAAATAGAACCCAGGAGATTCACTCCACTATTACATTAACATATATTATAACTAATGGAATTACTCATCTTCTCCACAGTAACGAAGGTCCCAAATCATCAGTCCCATATTAGCAACAGGCATATGTTCCCTTCAGAGGGGCTACTACGATCTTCGGAGGGATTGTTTCAAACCACAGAAAAAATAAGTATCCCAATTTTTAGTTTTCCAATTCTTTATTTGGAGTTTCACAATTTTTGACCCTCAGAGTACTTTGCCTGAAATGCTGTTATAAGTGCTGGCCTATACTTCAACTCTATAGCTATTAAAATACTTTAAAGAGATACTTTGATTGCTTCCCATTGTCTTCCCAAACATTTCCAAGTAAACTATAAGATATTCCACAGAAAATGAGTATCAAAAGACACTTCTCATACTGAATCCATTCTCAGTGAGATGACCTCACACAGGAAATGTGCATATTGATATAAGTCCACAACACTTGTTTGTAAACAACGCAATTATTTTCCTGTGGTTTTGCTTCCTTACATGTTGATCTTTACAACACTAAAGAATGCTCAAAAAACAACTCTACAAGGACAAAACATGGAAACGCAACCAAATTCCACAAACAATAATGTATAAATTCTGCAAAAATCTATTATGAATGTTCTATTTCTCAACACGGTTAGAATGCAATTTATGAAAAAGGGGCTGTAAGAATGTTTTCTTACTTACCAATAGTAAGCAATTCTGAAGCAATGATCACACAGGGAAATGAGTAAAGTGTGCTTGATTTCTGTGAGCTATAAAAAACTTGTACTTGCCAGGTGACAAGCACTGAAGGTTACATTAGAAGTTTGGATTTCTGAGTTTAATAAGATGCAGGAGCAACTTCCACATGTGCAAACAGACCACTTTCTCTTCCACGACAGAAAAGAGTATTTTGAGAGGTGTTGGAGAGGTGTCTCTAATTTAGCATTTTCCATAGAAAATACAAATACAAAAATTCATGAAGACTTCAAAATATTTCTAAGACACTCCAAATGTATGCAACAGCACACATGATATTGCATTACAATAGAAAGTACAATTCTATGCACAGAGAAGCACATTTCACCTTTATCTCAACAAATATTTACCAACTGGAATGCCTCCAATATGTACTCATGTACTTCCAAACAACTGTATGAGCCAATCCCCCTGATTTTTATAAATTTGTTTTAATGCTACAGAATTTAAACCATAGTCATTTCTAAAAAATACAAGTCCTAAGGAGTTTCACCAAACTATAAATTTCCTAGCATTCTCCATCCAGGGTTTTGGGTTTTTTTTTTGTTTTTTTTTTTTTTTTAGTTCAGTGAGACTCTATAGTGTGTCTATTAAGGGGATGAGGAAAAAGATGGGGTTTCCTTATCCTTGAAGATCAAGCTAAATAGGCCTAGTTAACAAATGCCATTCACTAATTGGAAATTTGGCACAAAAGCACCATTTGGAACAAATGTTGATTGGCTACGTATTTCAAAGGTTGCCTGAAATTCCTGCTAAACAGAAAAAACATGATGCTACTTACATTCAAAAATATACAGCCTGCACAGTAGGACTTCTAACCAGTGAATACATTTTGCCTAATCCATTCATGAGGAACACAGCTCTTCAGTGTTCAGCCCCAGTAACTAGGCTGGACACTATCTAAGTGGTCCGAAGATCTGAGTAGCAGTGTTTCCTGCCCATAGCAACTGCAGAGGCAATAGGGTCAGGGTGCCTTTGGAAGCTTTTGTGTCTTGCCTTTCAGAAGGAAAAAAAAAAAATCTCTCTTTAAATTATCTAGACAATCATGGTCTGCTTTAGTAATTTTTTTCCCCCTAAAAGGTTACAGGGAGAACACTCCTTTCCATATATTCTCAAGGTCTCCTTTCTTTGTTGGAGCCATAGCCATTCAGCAATACATAGAAACGCTGTTACCTTTGAAAAACCTTGAAAGCATAGACACTTTCAAGAGAAGTGCTTTACAGAAACACTTTTTACATGCTACCTTAGAACACAGAATCACAGAATCATTTAGTTTGGAAAAGACCTTTAGGATCATCAGATCCAACAGTTAACCCAGCACTGTCAAGTCTACCAGTAAACCATGTCCCTCAGTGCTGCAGCTACACATCTTTTAAATACCTCCAGGAATGGTGACTCCACCACTTCCCTGGGCAGCCTGTTCCAATGCTTGACAACTCTTTCAGTGAAAAAAATTTTTACTAATATCCAGTCTAAATCTCCCATGGTGCAATTTGAGACCATTTCCTCATCTCCTATCCTAGACAGATGAGCAGTTGTAGAAAGTGAGACCAGAGAATCCCTTGTCAAACAAATGTTTCAACATTGTCTATGAAGATCATGGCATAGCTTAGGCCAAGAGCAACTTACTGGCCTTGAAAGTGAACACTTCTACTATATAGATTTCTCAAGTCCCAGATATTCATGCTGGATTAAAAAAAACCTAATCATAAAACAAGCATCATCCTCTGTGAAAAATAGAAAATTAAGTGGTATGAACTTCCTTAAAGCAGTTACAAATGCAGCTATTGTGCTTAAGAGAGCCATTGTATCGAAGAACTAACCCAACCTTTTAAGATTTACTAAGACATATTTAGCAATCAGCCAAACATAAAACTGAGCTGTATGCTGCTACTTCCTACAGCAACCACAGTTTATTTTAGAGCAGCCTAATGACTTTTTTACATGTACACATTCATATGTATCCTGACTCTGTATTCATTTGCATAGTTAAAATTTCATTACTACCAATAACAAATTAGGAGTAAAACAGGGTGCAAGACTGTGCTCAATCATCTAAACACTTACTTGCTCTTTTCTAACACTGAGAAGAAAATACGTTCCAGACATTCAAAGGTTGGTGCCTTTTAGACCAAAGGCTTCTGCACATTGTTTTTAAGCATTCAAGTGCTCTTCACTAATCTTATTCGGCAAAAACATCTGTGATAAAAGGCATATTTGTTTCAATGTTTGGTCATAAGGCTTATTGCAAGAGGCATAATAGCTGCCAGCAAATCTAAATTTAAACTGAAAGAATGTGGCAGAAACGAACAAGTCTATATAGAACACTCAGGGGTCAGGGTTAACCCCGCTGCTAGACCTCATCCTATAATGGAAGCAGAAAGGCTTTCCAAGTGAAGGGTTATGAGAAAATTACACAACTCTAAATTTATCTGATAATTTGTGGCTTTCACTTCAGAACTTCAATAGGTCCAATTGTTCTGGTAATTAATGTATTGTACAACTTTGGATAGTAAATCAGTAACCTACAAGTAAAAAATACCAATGCTATTTAACCCTCCTCCCTGTTAAATTTGCTCAGATAAGAATTCTCTCTGATGTAAAGCCTAGATCTGTAAATAATGATTTTATGGAACAATTTCAGTGACCGAATATCATATTCTGCTCTTGCTGCACTGATGGGGCTCCTCTGTTCTTAAAAGAATCTCTGTGTAAAAGAAGGTCTCTCAGCTGCTGATGGCTTTGCCTACAGAGACTGGGGGAGGAAGCCAGATTGATTCCTTACGCAAAAATCCTTCTTTAAAAAAGTGTATTTGGAATACAAAGGACTCTTTCATTCCAAAAATGGATTTATGTGTGCCTTCTATATTGAAGTTAAAATATTTCAAAGGGAATTTTCCTTCATATCCCACTACAGTGTTGCTTAAATATTTACAGAGCTGTTGGATGGACAAGTAACTTGTAGCACCTTCATCCGGAAAAGCAGGTGAATGAACTCAGTAGTTAGCAACCTTTTCGCTTCTTAGAACCGTATGACTATGTATTTGAAATTACTGAGGAAGTCTTTTCAATCTCCCAAGTCAGCAGGCAAGGCCATGCACATAGGTTGCTGGGGAAATGAAAGCTCTTCAGGGAAATCACATAAAATTCAGAGCAATCTGAAACCTTCTGATCCCCAAAACATTCACCTAAGATGGGATGTAAGTATCTTAGCAGTTTTCCAGAAGAAAAGCTACAAAAATACTAACATGAAGATACATGTTAATCTTTTCTAAAGGAAACACCATTTCCAAGATGAATCCTTTCCCCCCAAACTTCTTATATTTACACTTCTTAAATACATCTGTGTATGGAGCTTTGATTTTCCATCTTATCCAGTCTTTCCTTTTTGGTGCTTTCCTGCCTGAGGGCTATTGCCTCAAGCGACTGATTTCTTCAGACAAGTTTTCAGAAGTGACACAAGCCATACCTGTATGAATGATGAAACCTTCTGTGTTTGATGCTTTAGAGCAAACTAAACTGAATTTTAAATACATTTAAGATTGTATCTGGCTTTTCTGCATTTTCCTTTACAGTAGCTCCACACATCTGCCTTAATTTTCTTTCACTAAGCTCAACTGTGCATTTCTATGATTTTATGTGTCTGTATTTAAGCACACTGCTATGTCTATGAACAATGAATACAGTAAAATATAAAAAATACTTTGGAAATACTAACTTCAAGATATAGTACAGTAAGGATATATACTTGGATTTTTAAAATTATTAATTATTTTTTCCTCACAACATGGGGGAAAAAAGAATCCAAAGAAGCGGTACCATGAGAAAATAATGTAACACAACCCTTCCTTCATTATATGTATTTGACTACTTGATGTTTCAAAGTCAAAGCCAAAGCAGCTCAGCAATGGACAAAATTCTTTTTTATAACTCCTTTTAAACTTTTAGACAGTAAATTGGCAAATTTGACCTTTAATTTGTATTCAACACATTGATCTTGGAGAATGTCCATTATATGAAAGAAAACAAAATTTTCAAGTCCTGTCTCTCTTTTAAGGGTTTTCTTTTAATGATTCTTGCATCAGTTTTAAAGAGTATTGCTCTAAGCTAGGCAGGACAGGACAGAACTCCTTGCATCAATAGAATCTTCCAAATACTAAGTTTATGAAAAATTTTCCAGATGAAAAAACCTAAGCTAATTCCTATGACTGAAGGCCACAAACTGCATCAGCATGGTGTTTCACCCAAGACAAGAGAGAAACCGGAAGGGGAGAGGAAAAGAATTCAGTTGAAGAAAAGGTTTGGAGCAAAATGTTTTGGAAAACAGTTCCACAGCACTGCAGAAGAAGTTTTAAAGTGCAGTAACCCAGACAGTCTAATATGAAAATTCTGTTGCAGCTTCATTTTTTTTCTAGTAAAAGGAACTAGTTCTATATTGGACTTCTCTTAAAAAAAAACCACCAAAACAAACAAACAAACAACCCCAAACAAACTCCCACAAACACCCAAAAATCCCCCCGAACAACTTAAAATGGCACCTAGTTAGTTTTAACATCAAATTGGAATTTGGGTTTGCTCCAATGAATAAATTTTCCAGATCCTCAAAGCCTACAACATCTCTACCTTCTAACAAATTAAGTCAAGCTACATCAAATTTCACAAACAGGCTGTTTGTCAAGCCTGTACTGATGACACGTGCTACAGAACTGGCACCCGAATGGCCAGACAAGTTGTCTTAATTGACATCTGCTCCTATTTCAGCACATGAATTACCCTTTAGGGTAATCCCATTTTCAGCTGCTTCACAACAGATACCAGCTCATCATTTATCTATTCTACCATTTCCTCCACCTTGTGAAGTGGAAGAAGAGAACTGTACTTCCAGTATCCCAAACACCTGCTCCAAGCAGTAGTCAAATTCCTCACACTGTCCATACTCATTTGGTTGGCACCATCTGCAACAGTGGTTGTATCTGTACATCACAATTAGTGACAATGAATGTCAAAGTACTTTACACACATAGGTATTAAGACACAATTAACTTCATGAAAAATTACTAATTGCAAAATCCTCTCTTGCCATGACTCCCTTGAAAAATGTAACCAACTTGTGTCTGTTCAAAGCAGGTATCTCCCTGCAGTGTTCCCTGACTAATAAATGCTAGGTTTCAGATTGGGTTCCATGAGACTGAGGGATCTAACGCCACTAAATCCACAAAAAGTTACAGACCAGAATAAGAAGCTTACAGATCCTTCTCCCCAGAGTGATTAGTTGCACCTTGTGAGATTGGGTAGGACGTCACCAGTTTTCCTAAAAAAGAGTCCTCTCTTTAAAAAACATAGTGGTAAGAGTAGTCCAGGATGTGTAAAAGCTCGGCTCAGCTTCACTTTTGGCCTGATATATTTTATATGCATTAGGGGGGAGGGGGTCTACTTCTGAGTGACAGAGAAGAACCAGATGATACCGACACTCTAGAAAACAACAGGGAAATACCTGTAAATTATCCCAAAGGAATTACGGGGGGGCTCCTCCCAAAGGTGGTGCAGCCCATAGCCCAGCTGAAATACTTCTATGCCAATGCACATGGCATGGGAAACAAGCAAGTCGAGTTGGAAACCATGGTGCAATTAGAAAACTGACATATCAGGGAAAGATGCTGAGACAGAACTGTAGTCAAAGGCTATGAGCTTTTTGAAAGAGACATGCAAGGGGAGAAGGGGCAGGGATTTTGTGCTCTCTGTTAAGGATGGGAGAGATTGTAAAGAGCTGCCTCTGAAAAACAGCCATAAAACAGGTTGAGAGCCTGTGTTTTTACCTGTGGGTAAAAACTTCAAAGACGACCAACAAAAGACACCTGCTAGTCGGGGTCTGATCAAGGGGAAACCAAGGTCAAGGCCTCCTGCTTCAGATACAGGGAGCATCACACTCCAATCTCTCATCCTAGCAGAGAACTTCCACTACCTAGGTGTCTGCCATGAAAGCAACATGGCTAGCTGTAAGAAATTCAGGAGAATCCTGGGATCCATCAAGGACAACTTCCTGGTCTAGGTATTGGACAAACCAACCAGATGAGAGGCATTACTGGACCTGGTGCTCACCACAGTGGATGCGCTCATTAAAAGGTTAAGACTGGAGGCAGTCCAGGCTGCTGTGACCATGCCCTGGTTGTGAGCTGACAAAATCAATTAGGTTGGAAAAGACCTTGAGTTTGTCAAGTCCAACCTATGATGGAACACCACCATGCCAACATCAGACCATGGTACTGAGTGCCACATTTATTCTTTTGTTAAACCTTTCACATTCATGATCTCGAGGGACATGGGCCTGGTGGGTAGCAAAGTCAGAGCCATTAACCCAGAAAAAAGGACAGCAGAACTAACATGAACTAGAAAACAGTAATAATGTATAAAAGGGATATTTTAACTAATAATAGGGTGTTTTAACTAATAATGATTTTGTGACTCATGAAACATTCAGGAAATCCCATTCACAAACCTTATGAAAGGTAAGAAATTTTGGGAAGGTTTTTCAGTTTGGGAAAAAGCCTTCAAAAGTGCTAGAGGAAAGCCAGCAACGGGCTTATCTACAGCACAAAGCACCGGACCCTCCAGAGAGGAAGCACTGTGCCTTACTTTTGCTGCTGGCCCCAGAATGAAGCGGGCTGTGTGGTGTGTGCCATCGGGAAGCAGGGGNCATGTAGGTGACTTATTTCACTGTTAACTGCGTTTTGTTTGGTATTGATTGGTAAAGCACTAATCTCGTTTAATACAGCAGTTAAATTAAGCAAGGCTTTGTCTGCTGCCTTCACACAGTGGCAGCCATGGTGATCAGTCACAACTGTCAGAGCTCCCTTGGACACAAGCTGGTGCTCAGTATGTGGGCACTCCAAGGCACAGAGAGCTGGGAATCAATCCCTGTGCTGGCACCAGGGCTGCCTGGCAATCCAACATACAAGCTCAGCCATTTCTTCTAGAAATACTATTATCAGTGTTTCCTTGAAGAACTCTGGAGCAGATTCTAAAGGTTAAGATGGTAAAAGATAAAGACAGGTATCTCATAATATCTGGCAAATTTCTAATTGTAAAGAAAGAGACACCAAGTGCCAGCATACTTTTATTTAAAAAACCTAATGTAGGTAACTGTTACAGTGCAAAGCTGGAATTCAGCCTGTCTGGCTTGTCTGTCAAACACCTTTGCCAATCAGACACAGCACACGTCATCAATCCAGGGCATTGTTCAAGCTAGAACTCAACCCAATCAGAGAGCAAGGCGGGAGCTTCAAATTCCGCCTATCTAAAAGCAAAAATGAAACTAAATAAAGAGAACGTTCTTTTCTGCTACACCAACACCACGAGGCCTTGTTTTCTCTTGTCTGCCCTGGGACCCCCAAACCAACAGGTGACTATAACCATAACACTTTCTTATCTTAAAATACCATTCCTGTTTTCAGTTACTAGAATTCCTAACTACAGGAAAAGAATTTCCAAGGAAACTGGTACTAGAGATTGTCTCCGACTACTGTGGAACTTCAGCTATTTTCAAAGTAAGCTGTTTCTTTGGTACCTACATTACATACAAAAACATAACTCAAAAAAACACTATTGATAATACAAAACCAGTAAAATCACAGCAATACTATAATCATATTTATGACAAGCTACCAAACAAAAAACTCAAACCCACTAAGGAGAATTAAAAGCTCTTTTCCACAAGCATTCTTGGAGTTCTGTGAAATTTGACATTGCCCTTTGTCCAAGTTCTTAAAATGCACTAATGAGAAGATACATTAATGTTAGTGAGCCACTGCTATACAGAAATCTGAAATAAATGGAACAAACAAAAAGCAAAAGGCACCTTCTAGAATTGAAAGGTACTTAAGGACAAAGATGAGAAAACTTGGCAGAAGGGATGCTATTTTTAGTGGCTAAGTCTAGGTGGTGATGGGACAATGGATGGAACATGGATTTATGAGAGGACAAGAGAATAGATGATAATTGAAATAATGTAAACGTAATTATATCCTGAACCAATTTTCATCAAGCTAACAATGAAGAGAGAGCACTAATCCCAGGCCCTGAAAAGTAATTAGGCATGATTCCCAGATTTCCTCTGGAAGTTTGACACCCAACCATTCAGGTTTAACCACTGGGCTTCAGTACTATTCAGGAAAAATTTAGATGCCATCTATGCACTTGCTGTAAGTACTTAATGATGTTTGAATGCATTTTAAAAATCCATGACCATTCCTGAAACTGTTGAAATTTCTACTGCAATGAAAATGACAGTATTTATATAGCTCATATCGCTAATGTTATTTCAAAAACTTGTCCAATGCAAAAATAATATTTCTCTTAAAGAAATGCAACTACAGTTGCCAAAACATCCCAGGATTATCTCCCATTACCTAAATTCATGACAACTTATGTTTCTCTGTTAAATAACAAAAAAATTACGACAAGTTATAGCTTGTGTTTAAGGTGTACAAGAGATTCATCCAAGTTTCCCCACACTACTGTGAGGGTGGTAACACACTGGAACAGGTTGCCCAGAGAAGTTGTGGATGCTCCATCCCTGGAGCTGTTCAAGGCCAGATCAAATGGAGCTCTGAGCAATCTGGCTTAGCATAAGGTGTCCATGCCCAGGGCAGCAGTGTTGGAACCAAATGATCTTTAAAGTCCCTCCCCATCCAAACCATCATGTGATTTTATTACACCCATGTAGTTCCACAAAAATTCTTATGCTTGTCCCAAAATAACACACACTGGCGAATTTTATAAAGATACCTTGGTATCTTCACACCAAATGAGAGCTAACAGATGCTTTAACTGCTTTATGACATGCACACTCAAAATGTCATGTAAGATTTGGAAAGAAATGAAATTTTGCCACAGCAGTTCTTGCAGTAGCAGGGAACCTCCCTGGGATTGGGACACGACACAGCAGCACAATCCCACGAAAGGGTGCACAAAGGCTTCTTCCTCCAAAAGTCATACAGAGCAAAAAGAACAAAGAAGGGGTTTCTCCAATCAAAAATGAATGTGTGAGCATTATGACCAGCAAGCCACCTAATTTTCTCAGATCCCTCCCAATAATTTGAATAGCATACTTTACAAAAAAATAAACCCCAAAAAACAGACAAACAAAAACAAAACAAAAGAAAAACCCCCGAAAGTGTTGCTTTTCTCGACCCTTCTCTCGGGGGAAGCATTATTTCAGAAAAGAAACCCCCCAAAACCGAAGACAAACAGCACAGCTCCCCCAAAACAACCCCACAAATCGTTTCCACACGCTCGTGCTCAAGGGCACAGCACACTGGGCCCCGAGACAGGGCAGGGGCCAGCACGTCCCGCCGAGGGGGGCCGAGGGTGCGCGGCAGGGAGGGTTCAGGGCACACACGTCCCTCTCGCCGCCGCTGCCGCGCCGGAGCCGGGTGCCGATGGCGGCCCTGAGNCAGCGCGCTGGGACCCGGCCTCGCCTCGCTCGCCGGCCTCGCTCCGGGACCCGGCCGTGCCTTGCCCTCTGCCCCCGCACCGGGAGGCGCCGCTCGCACGGGCTCTGAGGAAAAAAGTTGCTGCCAGCTCGGAGCGGCTCCTGCAGGGGGCGAGGCTTAGCCCCGGAGCCCTTGGGAGCGCTCGGCTCGTCCCCGTTGCCTTCAGGGGCGCCGCGGTCGCAGGGGCGGGGACGAGGGGCAGCCGAAGTGCGCCGGCTCTGAGGGGCCGCCGAGCTGGCCCTGCCTCAGGCTTGCCCCGAGAGCCCCCGCCGTGGTGTGGAAACTCTCCCTGCCGGGTCTGGCTTTGCCCTCCAAGAAGTGACTTTTCCACTGCCCTGCCTCAGGTTCTCCGCATGTCAGAGCACTTAAGCTAGAAAAATCTTCATGCCTTGGGTGGGCGTGCGGAGGCTGCTGCTGGTGCCTTGGCTGCACAGCTAAGCAAAGGTACACAAGGCTTAAAAGTAACCGAAAGACAAGCAGATCTTTCATTTCTGGGCTCCTCAGTGCAAGAGTAACACAGAGTTCCTGGAGCGGATCCAGCGGAGGGCTGCGAGGGACTGGAGCATCTCTCTCACAAGGAAAGGCTGAGGGAACTGGCCTTGTACAGCCTTGAGAAAAGACAGCAGGGGGATCTCATCAATGTCTATGAGCAC
>VZTR01023631.1:108630-145232 GCA_013400775.1 Chaetops frenatus | reverse complement strand
GCCATGTTCCCATAAAAAGAAAAAAAAAAAAAAAAGGAAACCAGAAAACCAAAGTTTGAGGTTCAGGCTAATAGAAGTGTGGTCAACCTGAAGGAAGATTTGTCTAGTGAAGAAACCTAGCATACTCCTACTGTAGGTTTAGGTTCTTAATTTTGTAATTCATATTAGTTATCACTCTATAACAATTTACACAACTCCTTTTCTCCTGTAACCAACCTTAAATGACTACACTTATTTAAAACACACTTGAAACTAAAGAGTAGCTTGTGTTTACCTCCAGCTCCATGTGTTTTTCTTCCTTGTCACGGTCCTTCAATGCCTTTTCAGAATGACTGTTGCAGTCTTCTAAATTACAGATGTGCTGATATTTAGGAAGTTCATGTTTAGCTTGCTTTCTTTGAGAAACATTCCTTCTCTGAAGACCTTTGAAAAATGCCTCATACAGTGGCAGTTCTGTAAATGTATCATCATCATCTCTATTACCTGCTTCTTCCTCTTCAGAACAAAAATCATCTGCTTCTCCTGCCTTGCAAAAATGGAGCTTAGTGTCATGTTCAGGTGATAAAAAAGTGAAATCAGAAAATGTGATAGCACATGGTTTGTGTTTTATGACTCTGATCTCATAATTTGCTTCTGGTTTCTTGTCTGAATATTTTCCTGTAAGGACTGGCCATTCTGTGTGCATGGGAAGGTTTAAAGGATCTTCCTCTGGCATGTGCCTTGTAGAACAGGATAATTCTTCACAAAGGTGCTTTGTCTTGGGCTGGTTGGTGGCACTGGCATGCCCTGCAGCCATGGCAAGTTGTAAGGATGTCTCATTATGGTCCAATAAGGATGACACAGACAGCAAACTCAGCTCAGGTTCCAATACCACGTTCTGAAATTCATATGGACTTGTCTTATTTTCTGTCTTTCTTTGGTATTCTTCATACTTGGCTTCCTTTAGAGTCCCCAGGCAGTTTGCAGATGTAAGATAAGGTGAGCCCTGTTCTTCTTCATGGATGTTAGTTTCCATTCCAATAGGTTTCATCCATCAGAGATCAAAATTACTTCATTCTTGCTTTTCTTAAGAAACATAAATCTTCATACGTAGCCAGGAAATATATTCTTAGTTTTCCAAAACCATGATCACACAGTCATTAATGCTTGGATTCTCATACAATACATCTGAATCTTTTTATCTCCTGAAAAAAAAAAAATTAATGACAACATGCTTTTAGTGGAGTGCATCAGCAAAAGTAATCCTGAAACATGAAATGTCAATATCAAATTTGCATCAAATTTACTTATGTCTCTTCAAAAATATTTCATGTGTTCATATTAAATGAATTTAAAACATGAGAATCTTGACTTGTTTTGCTTAGAGACTGGGAAAGAAATGGCAAATGCAGAAATGTTTTTTAATTATTGACTCTAAGTTGATTATTGACACAATGGTTCATAACCATTTAAAATGATGCTAGATTTATGCTTGTTATCTAAACATGCCTCTGTTCACTGTATTTTCATTGTCTGACAACTTTTACACTGCTCTGATAAAGCTACTAAAATGTCATAGGGAAGACTAATGAAAAAAACATAGGGAATTGTCGTAGGGAAAAGTGACAGAAAAGAAGAAGTCAGTACAAGTATGATTTTCTATATCTCGAATTCAGTGAATTGCCAATGCAGTGCAACACCTGCCCATTTCCAATAGATTTGAAAAGCAAAAGGAGGAGGCTAAAAATAACATAGAGCATCAGTACTACATTGGATTGGCCTTGTCTTCTTTAAAAGTCTTAACATTCATGCTCATATCTAGGCAGTGCACCTCCAATGCACTGGGAGAAAGGTGCAGCTGAAGAACTCATCTTGCATCACTGAATACCTTACATTCACCCATACATGTCATTTACTTCTTATGACAGATTAAATATTGATAGCATTTATTTTAATGATTGTTTCAGTATTGCATCTGTGAGAGAGCAAAGCAGAACTGAAGCTTTTCAAAATAAAAAGAGAAGCTTAGACCCTTGATGTATGTAGCAAACCTGTCAGTGATGAGTAAGATGTGTCAGAAGGCAGCACTGTGACTGTCGAAGTGGAAAGCAAGCAAAGTAAGATGCTGGTATGTGATGTGCTTGTCACTGCGTGTGCCATAAAATGAGCAATGCACGCCGGCTAAGCATATTTTAGTGCTGGTTAGTGTATCTGTTACAAGTATAGCTTTGGTAATTGAAAGAATACTGTTACAAATCCAGAAAAATTGGATTTATTGTATTACCTTTGTCGTTTGAACTGCAGCTGTAATAGATGTGAGCATGCAGGTACACACTGTTTATGTAGACCTCCTCTAAGCAATTGATAGATATTTAAATGTCAGACATTATTGCAAAATGTCTAACCTCCTGCTGGAGTCAGTGGAGAGAGAAAAATGCTTCCAGAAGGTAAATGTTCTCACTTATCTTGTGTACATACTTTGACATGGGAGGAGTCTTGCTCCTGGCTTGACTGCGTAATACAGAACTATAGAGGATGTGAAGATGAAAACCTTACACCAGTCATCCAGCCTTTGGAGGGATGAATAATGCCAAGAAGAATACACAATAATAATAGATTGCATTATCTGTGTATGACTGAGAAATCTACTTCTGAAGGCCTCATTTTCTCAGCTGCTTCAGGTTAGTCATATGCACAGAATTAACTTCACTTTCAGAAATACTGAACACCCTTGGTTCTTGCTTAACAGTGGGAGAACTAATTGAGCACAATGTCTTCGAAAAAGAAAACATATTCCCACATTTAGATGGAATAACTGACATTTCACACAATATCATGTACATTGTGGGCACAGTGAAAAAGCCTTCTGCCATTTCAGGTGTTTATTATCTGTGCTTCACTATGAGCCATCACGTTTGCTCCCGAGTCCCTGAGTAACACTATATTACTAGTATTTAAAATCAATACGTAACTTCTTTTAAAACTTTGCTATGTTATTTCCCTCAAATAAATTTTGGTTTTTACAGGATATGGTGTAAAGCTGTAATTTTTATAGTTTAATTGCAAAAATTATGAAAGAGTTTTTCTGTTAACTAGATTTTCTTATTCTGTTGTACTCTTACTTTTCCTGGGATGAGACTGGAACAAATCAAGTAGGCAAAAGCAGGCTGGTTTTGTGCAAGTATGGCAAGAAATCTCTGAGGACGAAGTGGTGTTCACCCTGTGCATTCTATCTTTTTACTCAATCTAGCAGTGACTAGAAAAAACCCCACACTTTTATGTATAATATTAAATTCCATATTTATAAAGAGTTGTATTTCTAGCTCCTAAACATGGAGCATTCCTGGCAAAGCAGAGAATTTAGAAATCCTGCCCATAGCAAAATTTGTAACTCTGAGTGCTCTGAACATTCAGAGCTAAATCTGTACATGTTGCAAAAGGCCTCTAAGACAGTCCTGCAAAATAATGTAATTCTCACCACAATGATGAATGTATGCACATACAAGTTCTGAAAAGTAATAATCTTTTTGGGAGAGGTCTTCAAGGCTTTCTAAATAGGGAATTAGTAGGGAAACTACTTTTGTATGCATACATAATTCTAAATATATCCTGTAGCATTAGCTCTACTGGTAGAAGCTAGTGTAGGTAAGGATGTGGAATAATGAAAGTATATGAAGGTTTTTCAAATAAAAAGGGAATTCAGGGCTACCACAGGTAACTGTCCAACCAGAACTGACTCCATGCAGCATTAGTAATAGCAAAAAAATTAAAAAGGAACACTCACAGCAACAGAATTTTTTTTTGTTAAATGTGAAATGCATATCTAATGCAACTTCAGCTGTTCACACATGTGAGTTTAAAACTTACAAATAAAATGTTATTTATTAATGAAAACTCCTTAAAAATGAGCAGTAAATTAATACAAATTTGTGATATAGCTAGTTACATGCCATTGGAGGGAAGTTCTGATATGGTCTGGCACATACAAGTGTATATGTGAAGCCTCACAGATCAACTTCTGTGTATCATGCTCTACTGGCTTGATTCCCCTTTGCCTGAAATCAAATTATTATGATTTATTTCATAGGGTTACTCTAACAGCAAGTCACCTAAACCAGCTTTTCAAACATGGCTTGAATTAGTGCATTTCAATATGCATTATGGATTTTGGCAATATAGAGCATGTGGATATGTGTAACTTTTTCAGTTTAAATTCAATCTAAATCTTTACTGACATAGTAAGCCAGCAAATCACATTGTGATCTTGGCTGGAACAGTACACCACTCATCTACAATAAAAAGTTTCTACCTCTCAGCCCCTAATGCATTTTTTTCCCTTTCACAAGGACTTTGCTTAGTATTTTCTATTGATTTATACAATCTTCCCCTGAAAAATTAAGCAAACAAGGCAAGAGAATAACAGACACAAAGACTAAGAGAAAATGATGAGATTAGAATTTTTTCCTGATGATATTTTTACCTGTTTTGCAAGGTAACCCCATATTGTTCAATTCAAGTAATTTCCATAAGTGTAACAACATAATCCTCCAAGCATTGGGGCAGAACAGAAAAAGAAGTGAGCAGATCCTTAACAAAAGACATTTCAGTTTCCTTGCTGCAGAAGAACTCTGTCAACAGAAGTATGTGTGAGAATTCCTGGGGCAAAAACAGCCTTCTGCAAGCATTGGCCAAATTATTCACAGAAAAAGAATGAAAAAAAAAGAGAGGAAAGGAAAAAAATAGAAAGAGAGACTAAGAGCATGCTTCATAGGGGCACCAGGCACTTCTAAAAATACAGCATGACCTCATTCTTCACATTATGCCAGACCTTAACATCATGCTTTGCTTTATCACCTGGAGCACCTGGAGAGTTCCTACTGCTCGAGTTTGGATGCTGTTAGATTTTGAAAAGGTAGGCAGTGAAATGCCTTTTGATGTACTATAAAGCCAGTGTAAAGGAGTACCAAAATTAGTTTCCAAGTCACTTGCAAATTCTAATTATTTTTTGCCTATGTTTTGTCAAGACCTACATTTGCTGCCAAAGCTTTACAAGTCTTCCCTTTTATATATATTAATAGAATCATAGCTTGCAGGCAGACTTCTGCATGCGCTGCAAAATGTAGCTGTAGTGTAAGTTACTGAACACATGAGCCTCTGAGTGTGATTATAAATCAGTTATTTGCAAATCTAGTCTGGAAAGGAGGAGAAATACGGGAATTGTGACTGGGAATACGGGGTGAGAAGTCTCTGAGTTATAGTTTAATTTTGGAACTGTTTTTCTGTATTGCTTTTGAATAGAGCAAACGGCAAAAATGGAAAAGCTGCAATACCCTTCTACTCGTGTAATGGATGTATCCATGCACTCAGGTTTGCAGCGGTATATTATGTTTTTCACCTTGAGATATCCTTGAGACACAGATACTTGGCATAGATACTGCCACATCTACATCCATCCTGACTAATTTCAGTGAGTAAAGGAGGTGGCACCTCCTGGTTTCTCTTACACCTCATGCTCCTGATTGGCTTGACTGAAGTTAGGGAGTATTTTATTCAGTAAAGAATTTCGCATAGTTATGAATGAGTCAGTCAGCAACTGAAGCCACATCTTGAGGCAGCCATTTTTCAGGAATTACTTTATATGACAGTTTCAGTTTAGTGAGGGTTGTCTCAATTCAGAAGTGTTCATTATCCCAGGACAGCTGTACTGCCAGGCCTGTCTACTACCAGCTTTGCCATCACTGCCCCCACCTCCACTGTGTCAGAAGCTCATTCTCATTTCCAAGGAAACTAAAATATTATCTCAAATGCAATAAACTCAATCATAATGAGACACTTCGTTAATTTAATAGTGCTTACATTTATGTTTGTCTTAGGTGCAACTGTTGGTGGCAGATGTGCTTTTTTCCAAGCACCTTCTTAACAAACACAGCAATGTCAGCAATTTATTTACAGCTGGACCTGCTTGCAGTATATAGCAGGAAAGACTGCTATGAGAGGAATCATTGACACATTTGTGCTGCTAGCTGAGCCTGAGGCTGAGTTTAATCCAGCTGAGGCACTGACATCCTGCCAGGGTGCTGACTCAATAGTATTTCTGTCTAAACCAGCATTTCCAAAGCCACTGTCATTGTTACCTTACACCACATGGTAATTGCAATTCAGATGAGAAAGTACTCTCTGCAATACAACAGTTGCCCTTTCTAAGAGCCTAGATCCACAGACAATGTTTAGTTCTAGTTAGTTTACATAAAGTAGACCTTAATTTTGCAAATCTTCCTTATCTATGCAGCCCATGAATAGCATGGTTGCAATCCTGAACAAAACCAAATAGCAGGAAAGTGTGAGCAGCAGTACAGAATCTTCAAAGAATAAGATCTGTCCTTCCTTCTGCCAATAGGCTCCTTTAGCTGTTGCATTCAGTATGTTGCTTTTGTATTCCCTGTTCTGGCTTGCATACTTTGTCTTACACGTATGAAATGTGCCATCATCTCCTGATGAGATACTGGCCAGAGGTTGTTTGACTACATGCTTTTAGAAGGCAATTTTCAATGATTTACTATTAGACTCTGAATTGCTTGAGAAATTAAACCTGATATAAAAATATTGCCCTGTAATACTTTGGATTTGTTTTTATGTGGGCAGTGCAATCAATGTGGAATAGGAAGTGTAGCCAGCCATACATGGATATTGTTCATAAACACAAGCTGCAAAATGAACCAACACCAGATAAATATTTTTAAATAACGCTGGATAAACCACATAGAGAAAAAAAGTCTTTGTCCCTTAGGCTGATGAGCTTCATGTTGGAAAGAACCCAGGTCTTTATCTAAGCTGCCAGTCCACACCGAAGTCGGGAAACAGCCTTTCTGCAAGCAAAGACACACAGGTATGAGCTGCTTCTCCTTCCTGTTCCCTCAGCTTGTAAAGTGAATTCCATTATGTATGTTCATGGGATGCTCAATGGACTGTTTGGAAATTAATCTTCATTTTACACAGGTGGAAAGAAGCAGAAGGACCAATTTTTTCATATTGGAGGATGTCTATGATAATATATAGGCAGCTCTATTAACATCTTTTTATTTTTAAGCTCCTGAAAGAGAAATTATCTAAGACAACCACTTCTCACTCTACAAGTTAGGTAAATAACAAGCCACTTGGTTCTGGGGTTTTTTTTTTTTTTGTGTTTAGGTCTTCTCTATTCAAAATTGTTTATCACTAAAGCCTTGTCTTAATCGCTTCGCATCTTCCATCCATAAAAAATGTTTTATTTACTAATTGTCATGATTGAATTTACACAAAGAACATAATAGACTGGAGCTTCATCAGGCATCATGACTGAAGATCAGCACTTGTTTTAATAGGATGAACTCTTCTTGCTAACATTGTTTATAGAAGAGAGGTGCATTTCATTAGAAATATGTGCCCTTTTCCCCCTGAACTGGGTTCTCTTATAAACAAATAATCTTAAGCAGCCCCCTACACCCCTCCAAGCTCCTGATTTTCCCGTAATCTATTAAACACCCCCAATAGCTCCAACATCCTTCAGTAACTTCTAAGTGCAGTGCTTCTGCTTCAAGCTTCCTTTACACCAACAAGTTAAATTTCATGTCTTGGTCCTGATCTTCAAAGTAATCTCGATGCCTTGACTCTTGATTCATCACCTTCTGTCATTCACACCTGTGGCCATGGCCAACACAGAGGTGAAAGCCTGGTGCAGGGAAAGAGATGCCCCTGCAGCCACCAGGAGCTACTACACTCATTGCAGGAGAAACCCCTTAAAAATACGACTCTCTTGCTGCTTTCTGAGCCAAGCACAGAGAAAAACATAACTCAAAGGACACTGGTGTTTGGGGTAAGAATCACCTCCATTGGTCTGAAACCGCCAGTCTGGAGGGCAGAAAGCAGCCAGACCCCTGTAGCTTCTGAACCCTGCCCAAGTTCATTAATTCTGCTTACAAGACCTGATTGTTTCTGATACCTAAGCCAGCTGGCTGAATACCTGAAGGAAAAACTGGCAAACTCAACTGCCTAAACATAGGCTTCTAATGCCCTTTGAGACATCCCAAACTAACCCACTTTGCCTTCAGCTGCCAGCTCAAAGGTGCAAATCTCCTCCAGCTCCTCTGACATACTTACTTGTGTGGACATCTCAGGGACACTGCTTGGCACCTGCAGGTAGGCACTTGTTTAGGTAGATGAATAGTACCTTCAGATTCCTTAGTAGGCTATTCAAAGAACTTAACTTCAGGCACCTGATTCTGAGGACTAACTTAGGATTCTTAGTTAAGAGCCTTAATCTCTCCTTTCCCTTATATAAAAAGCCTACATTCTTAATGTATGCACCTCAATTCAGCTGGCATAAGTACTGTATTGCTTCCAAAAAAAAGTGTGTGTTAGTCTCCTGGTTAAGCAAAGAAGCTGCTGTAGGAGGCCAAATTGATAAAAATTGCCAGCAGCTCCCTGCTGCTTAAGGTCCTGTTTCTGTGCTCCAGTACCTTATTAGGGAAACTTTCAAGACTAGATCAGAACATACTCAGAAAACAAGCAAGAACAAGCACTTTAGTGCCAGGTTTGTGGCACTTCAGCTCTCCAGGTTTGCACTCCTGTCAGTGTTATAAAGTTTCTGCAGTGTTTTGGCAACATGCCACATTTCTCAGTTGAAATACGCTGCTTAATGCAAGACTGGTAAATAGCTTGAATAGGCAGGGCTTTGATTTATGACCTGCATCAATATGGTAATAAGCACGTTGCCTGGGCAATTAGGTTTAAATTGTATAAGCTCACACCAGCTTTTGTTATTATGAGTACAAAGGTTTGTCAGAGTACCTCTGAGTTCAGTATTTCAGAATCCTTTGGTGCCTTTATGCCTATTAGACCAGAACTGAAACAAATCAAAGCCTCTGCTACACCTTCTGAATCTAATACCGCTAAACCACGTGTATGAAAATATCAGCAGTGAATAGATTAAATAGGTGCATCCATTTAAAATGCTACTTTGCATGCTTTTTTTTTTTTCCCAGACCAAGATGGGCTTTGATCTCCAGCAATGTCTTTACCACCCTCTCTAGTCAGTGTCTGTAACGAATGCTAAAGAAATGGTGACCATGCAATAAATGTCAATTACTACAAAGGCTGTGCTGCAGGGCAGCCCCTCCTCTCAAGACCTGCTGGGTCCATGAGACATAAACGGCAGCAAGGGAGGACTGTGTCAGCTGCAATGAAGATCAGTTTTTCAGAGGGAGCAAAAGTTATTTTACAGGAACCTCCTGTGATCCCTATCTGTATGTGCAGAAAGGACAAAATGAATCTTGCTCAAACGATTTTGGTCAAGCAACACTTTTTGGTACAAGAACTCTTCCCTCAAAACCAATATATTTTTGATGAATGACCCATGCATTTTTGTTTCGTAAAAAAACCAAAACAAAATAAAACAAAGAGATCATTTATGTTGGCAGATATTTACTCCTTTTGATTAATTTTCACAGCTTTCAGAAGAAAGAAGCGTTCAAGTATAAAGTGCTCAGATGAGTACTTGAATATTTTCAGCCTTTCTATCTCTTGCTCCCCCATGTGATTTTAAAAATTATATTAAGTATTCAGTTAATTTGACAGAATCTCATAGTTCTTTCAAATTCTTCTATTTGGGGAGTAAGTTTTGGTTTGTATTTTTTTCCCAGATAAACCAGGCAAAGGCAAAACATCCAGCAATGCTTAATGACAGCTGCTTTAGAGATGCCCAAAGTTTTATTTAGGTACAAAAGGAAATATTTTTTTAAGCCAAGGTGCACATTTGAGGCCTGAACAGGTATTTTGAACAAATTCCCTGTTTTCCTTTCTGCTTTTAGGTTAGTTCTTATCCTGAAATTTGAGATCTTCCAATAATTAGTTACAGTCATTGGTTTTCCAGTCTCAGTTCTTTAATTCCAAATTTCTACTTAGTCTGACTTCTTGTTGTGCTTTCTAAATTAAAGAGATTTATGGTATCAGATGTTCCTTCCCCATAGAAGGGGTCACTTTTTATCAAATAATAGCTCTCCTTTTTTGGATAAACTCAAGCAAACATTTCAAGTAGTTTGACAAATGTAATATAAAAATATCTAAACTACCTCTAAGCCTGCTAGCCTAGGTCTCACAAATAATGAAGCAGTGAAGCTGAGGCACACTGCTCTGATACACCTTTTTTTTTTTGAATATCCAAAGAGTAGCTCAAGTCTTTACAGGATACCTGCAATAACTGTATGCCAAGTTCACAGGTAATTTTTGAAGCTATTCCCTGAAGTCTTCATAAGTTTTATTTCATATGTTATTTTGTGAGACTTCCTCAGATTTTCTCCACCCATGACATCTTTACTCTATGCAGAATGAAACTGTGGAACAAAGTGTTAATTGATCAGCCCATCATGAAAAACTATACAATCCACCAGCAAATGTTCCAGAAATTTTAAAGGGTCTGCTACACCTGAAGTGCAGTCCACAAAAAAAGAAGTGCTGAATTTTTTTTTTTTTTCCAAAAAAGGTAATTTGGAGTAGAAAAAAATACCTGAAACACTTTATATACAGTCTAGCAGTTATATAAAGCAAAAGTGCAGGATAATTATTTCTTAACTTTTTCTAGTTTTCCTTTGCTATATAAGCCATTTCTTTCCATCCTTTAAAAATAAAAACAAAAGATAAGTAGAAATCTTAATCAAAGGGGATGTCAGTTGCCTGGCAGGATGAGGCTCACACAAACATGAAATTCAATTAATCTGATTTCCATGGAAACATGGTATTGATGAAAATTCTGTTACTGAGTCCCTTAAACAAGCAGAATGGTTGTGTCCGGGTTCCACACAGCATTCAAGTATTAAATCAAATAATCAACACCCTCCCCTGGCCAGGCAAGGGCCTCTGCAACTTTATCCAGATAAATGAATCTCTGACAGAGATGGTATGTTTCACCTTAATTTTTATGAGTACAAAGTTTTGTGTTAACATAAGAAAAATTTTCTTTCGTTCAGAATGCTCTAATTCATTAATTCAGATATCAGAGAGTAGCAAAATTAGTCATTTTTCCCCCTTCTGACAACAAAAAAAGACTACTTGCATTGACTGAGTTTTAGAAGTGCCACAAATTCAGTTTCAATCTTCTTTCATTAAAAATATGAATGTGTTCACCTGTGCATATTGCATGTAGTTTTACAGAGACCCTCTTATGACTGAGGATGCCTGTGCCATCTTAGTGGGAGCTAAAGATCAGGTTTTCATGAAGCTCATTCACTGTAAATCATATCAGTCTAAAGGGTTAGTGTATATTTGTAACGCTAGATATAAAGTCTTATTTTAACACTGAGGAATAACCAGCACATTGGTAATATTTAGTTTAAAAGTATAAAAAGAAGTAAATATTTGATGGTTTTACTATCTCTGTGTTCAAATAAATGTTAGAACAAATGCTGTAAGTTGAAGCACTCAGTGCCTTCCTACCCTAATGCTCCAAACACTTTTAGGCTAAAGTTTTTGATGTTTTTATCACTAAATATATAAGGATTTTGATCTTCAAAAAGCTACAGGCCTTTCCTTTTGTAAAATGTCAGCCACTTCTAAAATGTGTCTCTCCAAATGGAAAATTTGTCTGGCAGTAAACACTCTGATTTCAAAACTTCAAGTTCTCTCTGGCTCTTTTTTTAATACGTCTTAGACCTCACTGTTCTTAAAAGAAGCTTAAAAATGGTAAAAGACTATAACGAATGCAACTTTGGCTCCCCAAGCCAAAGTGATGACAGGGCAAAGCAGCTGTGTGAAATACAGACTTCCGTGCACACCTCATCCAGGCATAAATTGCAAACCATCCACAGCAGGCAGAGTGGCCATGACAAGGAACCAGCAATATCACCGCCTCTGGCCACCCACACCAGGGCACTTACTGCTGACAGGTTTCTCTCTGCCACCTCTCTCCCTCTTTTAACTGCAGTAAATGAACAGTTTTTATGCTTTTTGCTGGTGGGGGAACATGGAATCGGTCTTGTTCTTCTTTCACCACCAGAAGTTATGTGAACATGTGGCAGTGCCTGCAGCCACAAAGGCACCACAGGGCTGCATTGCTTTTGTCAAGCCCCACTTTGCAAGGTGAAGCCCAAAATCAGTGAAAAGCAGAGTTACTCTCTGTCTTTCCTGGGGAAAAACAGAGCCTTGTCCAGAAACACCCCAAGGATGCACAGTAAGGGGAAAATTAGCTGTGCCATTTCCCAAAAATATATCCTCAAGGCTTCAACAAGCCCTGGAAGAACCATGCTCTGAGCTCAATAAATACGCTGCATGATAACAAATAAATAGAAAAATGAAGATTTCTAATAATTTAAAATTTCAGTTGCTCCAGCAGATGAAAATTAACTACCTTGATCAGAGTCAGATTGTATATAAATATACAGAAAAATATAACATCACTCTAAAATTGCTTATATTCACAGCTTAACATACTTATTAACCTTTTCCCATTGCATTTCAGCATATTTATATTCTTAAAGCATAACATCTCATATGCTAATAAAATATTTGCACATATGCAAATACTCAGGCAAGGACTCTGCTTATTAGACAACCTGGGATGTATTCCCCATGTGTTTGCTATAATGCACTACTGTTATCCCTTTAAATCATTGGGAAGGCTGTCGTGATTTTAGATTTTAGGGTTTCCATTGCAGTGAGAGATTGACAAGTATCAGACTGAGAGCTGCTTAACAGACCTTCACCTTGGTCCAAATGAAAATGTGTATTACCATGTGGAATTTAGTGACTTGTCCCTATCATTCTGTAGCCTGGGATTTCCTGGTGCACCTGGCACACGAGACAGGCGACCAAGGATGTGGCAATACAGGAAAGGCAATGATGAAACAAGACATGTTAATATTTGACTGCATGCTGTGATAAGTAATTAACGTCTCTTCTCTGTGGGTTATTTACATCTAGTTGTGTAATTTTGCAAAAAGGTCAGTTTCCCTTTAATTGGGATGCAGTACCTACTTGGCAACACCAAAGTTTTAGTAAATTCTTGTCATAGATGACCTTCAGCTAAGTGATGAAATGTTAACTTGCATAAACAATTCCAAAGATATTTGAAAGTACCCTAAATAAACATCATACCTGTGAGGGTACAGACAAGTCGAAGGCTTTTATGAGCTTCCACCTGAAATACCATTGAGTCTTCTCTTCTCAGAACAAGATGCAGAGTGCCATAGAGTTTACCTGCAATGTGTTTACTGCTACAAACCACACTCCATTTCCCTATACAGTGTAGATATATGGGAAAGCAGCAGCGTCCACCATTCATTTGCATTCTTCAGGCTGAAGACAGTGTCAGTATTCTGGGTGTTCAAAAGAACTCTTTCAGGTATGAACCTCAACCTATGCAAGCAAGATAAAATACTCGGACTACTAACTTCCAGGATTTGTTTTGCTTTTTTTTTGTAGCAGTGTCAAGTCAAATAGTGTATATGAAAGCAATTCTTCAGAGACAGTTTAAATGGTACTGTAGAAATGCTTACCAGACTGTGAAAGTCCTATTTTAAGGGGTGTTAAAAAGACAACAAGGAAGGTTCCCTCAAGCATTTGTACTCTGTTCACACATGGCCATGACAATTAGTGTAAATGTTCTTTATCAAACACCATTTCATCTCAAATTAACATTTGTGTGGCAAAATTTCAGTTTACTGTGATAGGTACTTAAAGAACTGGAAATTAAAGAAAAAAAATTATACTAATTTCAGGATTTTTTAATTCTCCTTTTCCATTTGTTGCAAGAAAACGGATAGCTTTATTTTGAGCAACATTTTCCATGTGGGGGTGTGCCTCACTAATGCATATTTGTGGAGCTTATGACAACCAAGAGTACACAAGTGAAGATAAGTAGTCACATGTTTGTCTGCCTGTTGTTATGAATTCAGGAAGGCTGAGTGCCTCTCACTCTGTAACAGCTGGTATGAGACTTAGGAATTTCAAAACACTAGGTGCTTCTACATTTCACCAGAACCAGTGGCTAGATTAAATGCTTTCAATTTTTTTCCCTCTCCCAAAAGATATGTGACAAATTCACTGCCCACAGAAGCTCAGAGGAGCTTAGAAGTGTCTCTGGCCTGAGGGGCTGGCTGGCACAGCAGAGGTAAACTGACCACTGGTAATGCAGAGAAATCCCTTCAGGTTCCCTTTTTTTTCCTATTTATGTCAAACACCTTGGTTCCCTTCTCTTGGTGGATGCCCTACTCTGCAAGCA
The DNA here is from genome assembly GCA_013400775.1 of Chaetops frenatus. Classification (NCBI taxonomy): domain Eukaryota; kingdom Metazoa; phylum Chordata; class Aves; order Passeriformes; family Picathartidae; genus Chaetops; species Chaetops frenatus. The sequence continues at coordinate 131,005 of VZTR01023631.1, read as the reverse complement.
GCGACAGGACTCTCCATGTAGCATTGGTTGGGCAGGCAGGAGGGAACTGCCCTGCCCATGACCCCCCACCAGTTCTAGAAACAGCTCTCAGGGCAGCCCAGAGCCAGGCAGGAGGCAGCCCAGGCACACTGGCAAGCCAAGCTGCTTGACTCTGGAGGTTCCTGGAGCATGGATTTATAAACTTTCTGAACATAAACATCATCTGTTATTAGGCCTTCTGCATCTCTGTCTTGACTTGCAAACCAAGCAAAAACTCTAAAGGAAAGGACCCAAGGACAGAAGTGTCTAGTACAGAGAAGGAGGGGTTTGGGGATGGCTCACATGGATTGAGATGAAGGCTTGCTTTCACAGAGAGCTGGAAATGCCTTAGATTTAGGGTAAAGGTTGATATTTTTGAGGTATATGTTACTTTAAGTGATCTGGTACTGGTCAGAGAATGGGTAAGCTCATGTTCTACAGTTACATGTGGAGCCGTAACTCAGCTTATCTTATAAAGACTATGAGCCTCAGTGTCACCCATAAACTGCAAAAAATAGATAAGTGGGAGCAAGCAGCAGGGATTGAGACTCTCCCTGTCCAGGGAGGTTCTTCTCGCAACAGGCCAAAGACCCTGGTACCTTCTTGCTTTACCTGCTTTACCTTCTTGCTTAACCTTTTCTACCTTTACCCCTGTAAATCCCATCTCCCTTTCAGAGTAGTGTTTGTTGCTGGCAGGAGGATTGTGCCATGCCAGAGGATGTTGAAGCCTTGTGGCTGATGGTTTTTCCTGAAAAGTAAGAGCAGAGTTAAAGACGAGTCTAGAAAGAAAATGTTCCAGCTCCTGGGCAATGAGAAGCCTCTTCTCCTGCTGCCATTAGAGCATCATCTCTTCTGAGTTCATGAATTAAGCAGAAGATCTGCTCCCAGGAAAGCAGGTCCTGCTTTATTCACAGCCTGGGCTGTGTCACTGGGCAGGTCTTGCCATGGGATGGGGGCAGATGGGCCAAAGCACTGGGAGCCACCAGCCCCAAGCTTTGCACACACCAGGCCCTAGTGTCCATGCCAGGCAAGCGACCAGGTCTATTTCTAGACCTTGCTTTTGATCCCTGGCTTCCATTGATGAACCCAGGGATCAAAAGCAAGGGTATGTAGAAGCTGAGTTAATTGGTGCTTAAAGCACTTAAAGCAGAAATTCAGAAAGGAATGCAAAGATGCAAAGATGACTCAGAATAAGCAACACACTGGGTTTAGCTGGCATTCACAGGGAGCTTCCCTCTTAAAGGGAGCTAAACATTTGTCAGTGCCTAAGGGCTTTTATAACAGAAGAGTTGCTTTAGCCCCAAAATGGTGTTTTCTAACAATGTCCTGTCTCCCAATAAGGGAACACCAAAGCTGACTCCGAGAACTCTGAGCTGAGACTCTTACCAGGGGAATAATATGAATCATCTAAACCACTCTTACAGCTCCCCCTGTCAATTTACTAAAAGCATCATATCTGTAGTTGGACCCGTGACTTAAAAAATGTGGCTTAAGGCGAGATTTTTTTTTTTTTTGCTGCTATGTCAATACATTAAAAGATCCAGAATGTGTTTAAGAGTAGGCTGATAGGGATTAAAAAGTCATTAGAATTCTCAAAGTATTTTTCTTGCTTCTCTGGATAACATCTTACAGAAAGGCATGCTTCACATGACATGATTTTAAAGTGATGAAATTTCTGCTTCTTCGCTGCCTTTTTTTGTGACTCCCCTTTTGGCTCAAACGAGTTGTGCCAACATAAAAAAAAATGTTATTTATATTGTGGTAGAGCCAGGGCACCACATAAAGGACCTCTTCTTTATTGTGTGAAGTGCAGTAAATTCACAGGAATGCATCCCTGCCCAAGGAACCCACAGCCCATAACTCTGAACATGGCACGGCACAAAGAACCATGGAAGGCACAAATGACCATACAGAAGGCAGATCATGATGGACATAAATAAATGCAAATACTGGCCAGCGGCTCATGAGGCTGGTTGAAGGCTGTAGAAATACTGATATGTCACAAAGTGCTAATTTTATGGTCCCATCAGGGTAAATTTTAAAAAATAATTAAAAAGCATTTGAAAAAAACACATAAAAGCATCACCAAGTTGTGCCTCAGTACTAAAGACATGAGGATGTTCTAGGGGGTTTGGGCATTCTAAATTCAGGTGGAATCCAGAAGCAAAGTATAATTTCAAAATAGAGATGAAAATATTTTCAGTGATCTTATGGGAAGACCATTTAGCTAGTTACTGCCTTATGCTTCTTTATGCAATTTTGACTTAGGTGAGATTTGGATGATGTTAATCCTTCAAACTACTTCAGCCACCTAAAGTCACTATTCGTAAAGCTTTAACAGGTCAATGCAACTCCACAAATTTCTGTTGTGTATTTAATATTTTTATTTGTTCTAAGTGGTTGTTCAATCTATCTCGAAGATTAACAAATAGTTTATTCTTATCCAGAAATTAATTAAACCCCATTCATTCAAATGAAGATAATTCAGCTACTCAAGGACATTTTCTATGTTGATGCCTCTTTTCCAAGATTCCATAAAGTACTTAACAAAATAAGTATCACAATTATGGAGGAAAGATCACGGAGGAAACAAAAGAAGAAAAGGCTGTGTATATAATTTCTAGAACATTTTGCACCTTAAAATTTCTGGAATTAAATATTACATCAAATTTAAAGAAAAAAACCTATACATTTTACACTTCATCTTACTTAATATGTTACTAGAAACAGGATTGGATTTCACCCTCAGAGCATCTTGTGAAGTAATTCTCAGTCTGTCACCATGTTTAGCCTTAAAACAAATAATTCTGGAAAACTGCTCTCCAGAGAGATGCAGCTTTTTTTGGCAAAAGATGTCCTCACCAAGCTTCTTTTGCTACCTTAGCATAAAACCATTTCCTGAGTGAAATAAACTGTATGGTCAAAGAGAACTGTTTGTTCTGATAACTGAATCTAGAATTTCTTCCATGAAAAATCTCTTGGTCAGAGATATTATTTTTCTCCATGAGCTACTCAGCTCTAATTTACGGTAGTTATTAAAGACAGTTCTTCAGATGATACCACACCAAAGAGCAACAACAACAACAAAGGATTAAACACTGTTGGTGGTTTGCTCCAAATGACAGGCTGAATCAGAGCAAAACAGATTGCTGAGGTGTGTCTTCTGCTAAGGCTCTCACAGTCTTGATTTGGAAAGTTTATGGCTCTGCTGTCTAGTTGTATTTTGTTAAAGTTGATTAATATAACTTGATTTTACTAGATTACATGAGATATCTCATGTAATAAAAAAATCCCTAGTGATACTTTGAACTCTGTAAAAAGTGTCATTGCTGCATTATTCATTTTATTTACTACTGCACACAGGGAATTAATTAATTTGAGCTGCAAAATAAAATTAGATGTAGTAGGGGTTTTAGCATAACTAAAAAATTTGGCTGTGGAAAGATGTGAGGAGATGGGATGGAATAAAAATTAAAGCTATTCAAAGGCTATTTACTAAAAAAATTTTTTTTCATGGAACTGTGAGGAAAATGATTCCAAACCAAACCAAACCAAACCAAATCGAACCAAAACATTATAACTCTAGTTCCTCTTTTTAAAAATTAATTTAGGGAAGCATTTTGCCAGCATTAAGAAAATGGCTTTTCTGAAATAACAGAAACTAATTTAGAGGAAAATATTTTTTATTATGAATTCTTTCAGGAATTCCTGTTTTGAAGAAATTAACAAAGTTGTTCCCATCCTGAGCTGCAGAGAAATATACTTTGAAATGTTAAATTGTCTTACAAGGTCTAATCTATGATTTCTGCTATTCACCAGTCCAAACCTAGAGAAAATAACCTCTGCTTTAGAAAATTAACAAAATGGATAAAGAAACATTAATAATAAATTTTAAATATTATTATTTCTGTCACAGACACTGGATGAAAGAAACCTGAGGCTAGCAGATGACAATTTCAGTTTTACTAAAGTTGTCTTGGAACAAAAATGTCAAGGAAAGCCTCAGAGAAGACCAAACTGTTACTACATAATCCAAGCTTGGAAACAGAGCCTGTTAGGCACAGTCTGTGTGACTAGTTTTCGCCGCTTTTCTGAAAATAAGCTGCATGTTAGAAGAGTCTGTGTTGGGAAGGATGAACGTATGACAGGAAAGTCTCACGGATATGTATGCTTAGCAGAAAGATTTTCAAATGTAGATTCTGAAGAAGGAATAGAGATGGAAGCAAGGTTTGATATAGAATAAAGGAATTGCTGAGCCAGTCTTAATGGATAACCAAGGAGGCAAAGGGTATGTTAGTTAGAAGGGGGGTTTATGACTTAGAACAAAGGATAAACCCACCTCAAACAAGAAGATGTTTTTACCAAGCAGAAAGATAGCACAGGCAAACAAGTCAGCAAATGTTTTAAGTAGAAAAAAGGTCTCAGAATTTTCCACTGCAAGGAAACTGAAAAACAACTTCTAGCTTAAACTGTAATGTACTAACTTTTAGTGATTGGAGAATACTAACATGAATATGGTAATTATAGTAGTTGTGATAGGCTACAGATAAAAGTTAAGGTATAGATTGGTTCTACTGTGTTAAGATGCTCAGCAAAGAAAAGTATATAATGTATTGTAACCAAAACCAAAGGGTCTCCAGGCCTGCCTGCAGCTGGAGCTGACAGCTGTAGGCACAGGCTCTGTCACCCACGACCCTGGACTGCTTAACATCTCGGACTGAATAAACTGCATTTTGAAGAGCCGCCTGGAGTCCCGCATCTCTCATTCAGGCTCTTACAAGTCTGTCTCTCTCCAGGGGTAGCAGAAGGAGCTTGGGATGACAACTATTGACAGGTTATCTTTGCTGCCCAATTGAATCTCACCAGGACAGTCCAGCCCAGAACCACACATTCCACCATGACAGACCAAAACTGATCTCCTGGGAGCACTTGATTTAGCTTGTCTCCATTGCTAGGGAGGGCCAGCACAGTCCTCTGAGAAGCTGTGGCAAGCAATCAAATCAGTCTCAGTACTTCAGCAGGAACCTTTGGAGGATGTAGCAGTCCTAGGCATGCCCCATGCCCAATTAATCTACAGATGCAGCGGCCTTGGGATTAGTCTATCAAACTTCTTAATGGGATGTTTGCCATTAAAAAAAAATAAATGGGCAGAGCATACACAGCGATATTGGCAGAAAAAAGTGCTGCCTTACTCATTATTTTCCCATGCTTCTGGTGGAGTGAATAAACCAACTCTGAACAGTGTTTAGGCAACTTGCAACACTAGTGTTGACTGCATAAAATAACTTGCTTATTGATGACCTATAAATCCAACTTAAATCTCACATTAACCTTTTCTCTGAGTAGCTTCTTCATTAGTAGATGATTAAGTGATTTGAAATGGCTGAAAATGAAGCTACTCAGCTTGCAAAAGGGCAGACCAATGTCCCTCTTGCCTCCACAAGTCCTGGTATTTTTCACAGTTGGAGGCACCAGCTGAAACCAGGCCATTTCCTGCACAGACTGATTCAAAAACTTAAACACAAACCATTGCAAGTCAGTGGAGAGACACCTTGTTTGTTTTTTTTTTTAAAGCCAGCTTAAGTTCATGCTGTATGAAGTTCATACTTCCCATGCTGTACTCAGCTCCCAGACTGGATCTTTTATTTTTCCTCTACTGCATAAATATTAATAGGGTGGTATTCCCATTTATGTCAGTATCATATTATTATCTATGATGTCACAGAAACCTTACTTTTGGCCTGTCAGAAGCTCATCAGAATTGCAGAGTATTTTCTGTGTTCTTGTGCAGCACCAGACCATAGAGGGAGTGATGTCCTTTTGCCAGACTTACCATACTATGTACATAAACTTCAAAGCATTAAATGAAAAAAATAGCTACGTATTTCTTACTGTTAGCCTTGAAGTATTGCCTCTATTTTTAATCTCCAGAAGCTCCGCTTTGAAGAAGCCCCCCAAAACAGCATAGTAGATTAAAACACCGGAAAGCACAGAAGAAGAACCACTTTTAACTGACAAGAACCATCAGCAGGGCCACCTGGTCACACTGCAGTGGTAATAAATTGTTTCCTGCATCTACCACAAGTTTCCACTATCTTGTCTGCCAGATTATTACATATACAGTGAAGCCTTCTGCTGAGAGATATACACTTCAATTTCAGCCCATGACTTCATATTTTACCTTTTGCTAGAGATTCAGACCTAGTTCTGTGTTCTACCCTTAGGTACTTGCACACTGTAATTAAATCTTATCTCACCTGCTCCTTTTTCACGGCCAAACATGTTAAGGTCTTGGAGCCATTTCTCCAGAAGACATATTTTCCTGTCTCCTTTGCTCCTGTCAGCCTTGTTCCTTGGACCCCTTCCAAGTTTTCCTTGGGAATGAACCAAATTACAAACTCCTTGAAAGATTTAGAAGTCCAGCGGGGCTTCACGTGGTGCAATAATTGGGGGAGATTGGCTTTAAAGGATATGGCTGGGCAGGTTAAAGTCAATGGAAGTTCAATGTGTGAAGAGATTAAAGTATCAAGATATGGTAGACTGCATGCAGTATGCGACCTAAAAATGTTAGTAGGGATTCAGACAACAGTGTCTGTTTAAATCCTAAATCTAGGGCTGACTTTGGTGTGCATTTTAATACCTGTATAAATAGCTATGGTTTTGGGGAAGCCCAGGGAAGAATTGCAATTTGGACCAAGTGGTGTGCAGCTGGAGAGAGACACGTGAGTGTGTATAAGATGCTGCTGGAAAAGACGATAGTAGGAGTCCCAGCTCCAAAGTCTGGGGTGAGGCAGCAAGGTAGGAGCAGCTATGGAAGCTCCTGCATTCCCCTCCTGTCTGGAATCAGAGTCAAGATGCTGCCTAAAGTCACCTCCAAAACTGCTGGCAGGTGAGAGAGAGGGATTGGACCTGAAGGGTCAGCACCTATGGCTGCTTGTTCAGTGATTGCAGATAGTGCAGTGACAGTCACAATGATGAACTGTGTTCCTCCGAATAGTCTCTCAATAACAGCTGTGTGACAACTCATAAATGACATTTCTCATATACAACACCTGATAATGGCAGCTTCACTACACTAATACGATAATTGCTCTAAGTCTTTCAGCTGGAGAACGCTGCCTGCTTCAAACACAAAGCAATTTTTATGCTGTTTATCAGAAGATTTTATGCTTTGTTTTCCATGGCAAATGGGATTATCCTTTCTGTGTTGTAGGATAGTCCTTATCCCAATAGGTATACAAAATCTTAAATAAAAGTAAGGGTAGGAAAATAGATCACAGTATTTTCCCATTTATCCCATATAAATGGGTTTGATTAAAAAAAAAAAAAGTTATTTTCAAAAAGCAATACTGAAAATCTTTTAGGGGACAGATCAGGAATTTTTGAAACATTATTCAAAGGCCTTTCCTGTAAGAAGTGGACTTCTAGGGCTAGACAACACATTTCCAAAAGCTGGAAAGCTCCATGAGAATGTTACATATCAAAAGCAGGACTGTTCCTTAAAGTCATCTTGTGCATATTCCACTAATAATCCTTAAAAAATATTTCTGCTAGGCATCCCTATCAAATATCTGTCAAATCTAGTATTTTGTGTCTCAGTCCTGCCCCCTTTATGGAAATGCCTGTTCATAAAGCAGCTAGTCTTGTGTAGCCTTTATCTTTCACATATGTACTCAAACTCCTAGCATCTCTCCTTCCCTCTACCTTTTATTATGTTTTCTGTGATTTTTATTCCATCTTTTTCCTTTATATTATAGGTGGGATGAAGAAATACAGTCTAATTCAATACCAGAAGAGTATTTCTTTCTTGAATCCCTGCTGAAAAGCTGTTCATTTACTTGTGGTATCATACTTGTTGACCAGCCAGCAACACTTTTTGATTTTTAAAATGTTAAGGGAAAAATTTCAGATAATGAAACAAAGTCCAATTAGAGGGACTAATGTCAAAAGGGTCAATGTCTTTACAAAGGATTAAGATGTGCACAACACCAGAAGTGGCCTTATTTCAACATCTTAGACGAAGTGGAATAGAACTGCTGAAACCTCCTACATGAGTGGCAGTCTTAGCCTTTGCAGCCTTTTTGGTAGTTTGTCTTGTGGCACAACCATGAATGACAGACTCTATAAATCTGTGGCAAGAAATGGACCTTGTCTGAAGGAGCTTGCAGTTTAAGCATGCAAAACAAGAGGCTGGAGGAAAAACAGATTCAGAAAAGTCAGGCAGCAGGTATGTGATAAAGTCAGCAGCTGCACAGGTTCAGATCCTGTTCCCATTTGGTTTCAATCAAGTATTCCAAACCTTAGGTTCTGCTCACAACAGTACAAATGGAGAAGTGGCAAATTAAGGCAGCCAAAGTCATCATCACTATATCTAAAAGGTGCTAATATCCAGCTGAAGATTTTTTTTTAATTATTTAAGTGAGTTTTAAACAGGCCAGGAATAGGCACTGCAAGGCTCCCAGGAAGCCTTTGGCAAACCCAGTAGCACAGTTTGGGAAGACCAGACTTGGTTGCAACCCAAGCTGCTGCTGAATCCACCCCATTGCCACCTTCTTAATGTAGTCCTTTGCTGCCCTCTCTAACTTAAACGAAGGATTAAAAAAGAGAGCACAATGATTGCATGTTGCATTGATATAAAGCTTTCTCCTCTGATTTTCTAAAACTATACTTTCATTTTTGTCTGTCAAAAGATTTAATGATTAATTAATCTGTTTTAACAGACAAGAAAATGTGTTTTAGCAAAAAGTTCCTCCTGTGTATGTATGGCCTGTTCAAATAACCTTTATCCCATCTTCTCAGCAATCAGATTTGAATTCTAGTGCAAAATGTTCATGCTAGAACCTGATCATATCCCAGAGCTACAATTCTGAGTGGCATCAGTCCATGGTATCTCACAGCATTTGCCAAAAACATGTCAGGACTCCCCTATAGTTTAAATCACCCCATAAATTCTTACCCTTACACAATATCGGTGACCTCATACCCAAGGCATGCCTTAATGATCAAGCAAGTGGAAACGTTCAGTAAATACATTGAATGTTTGACATTGTTATCAGTGGGTGTTTCCTGGCTCTCTTGTGAAACAATCCCAAGATTAATGCAAGGCCAAGAACTGCCAGCCAAGTTAAAACCTTAAATGTTAGTTAAGAAATTTAAATAGATAACAGCAGTTTTCTTGCCTTAAAATTCAGCAAAATAGTTCTTAGAGAAGTATTGTGGGAAAAAAACCTGAATTATTTTAACAGTGAGTTATTTGTCTTGCTTTGATTGATTTTCTTTTAAGTCTTTGCTTCTCATATTATGAAGCTGGAGGAAATATGCTAGTGTCATGAGGAGTTCTGAGAGCTGAAGCATTAAAAAGTCTCTAAAAAAGTTTTGATAGAGTCCATGATAAAAACTAGGCTTAGTACAGACGACTATTTCAGTCTTTCAGCCTCTCTAAATTGGGTCTTAGAAATACTACCAGTGAAAAGAAGGTTGGTTCCCTAAACCAGAGAACACTGTCCCCTCTACAGTGCACAAGAAACTTGGCTCCCTCTATTGATTCCCATGTCAGCAGAAGGCATTGACATTCTGTAGCAAAATAACAGAGAGGGAAAGGAGTAAAATCAAAAGGAAAAGCAGATTTTTCTTGTAATTTTTATTTCTGCATACTTCACTTTACAGGCTATGCTGAACTGAAATACACATGGTTGTTCTTGCACACTGGGCATCCAGTGTCATCTAACTCCAGACCTGAGGGCCAGCCTCTGAGGGGGCGCCAGCCTCTGTGCTGGCAGGGGCTCCATCCACATGGCTTTGGTGCCCTGAGCAGCACATAAAAGTAACAATAACTTTGTGTCACAACCACCATGCTCAGCATTGCCTTTCTTTGGTAGTCTTGCTTGCAATGAATGAAAGCCTTACCCTGTATAAATGCTATACACTCCTGATTATGGACCTGATTAGGCTGCTGAAGAGAATGGGACAAATCAAATATTTTAAGTACATGTAGGAAGGATATACAGAGCAAGGGTTGGGTTTGAAAGCTTTGTGTTAATGTATCTTATATCAATACAGACATAAAGACTCATTAAAAAAGAGTCACATAGCTAAATTTATCAACAGCAAGAAATGCAAAACTGATTTCCTGACCTGCTGGCTGACACTCAGTCGCAAGCATCACCTGGTTGCCTTTGTACTGAAATGATTTCCATCAAATTATTCACATTCACAAACTAAAGAATGTAAATGGAACACTGTAAATGATGGATTTGCAATGGCCTGAGCTGAAAGGAACTTACTGCCTAGGTCACAGAGGTACTTGGATGACTCTACAAGTTGGCTATAATCGTGTTCAAGGTGGTGGTAAAAATGATGGATTACAATCACATTTGTGCACTACATTACTAAGTAATGAGCTGCACTGTACAACATGTTTTGCCTCCAGAAACATCTACTTATGTCATTCTTTTTAGTAATTTTCTTTTGCTGCAGAACATCATAGTTTGATAGCCAACATCTTTAGTTTCAGATGTTCAGAATTGTGCCAAACCTTTAGTGTCAATTACTGTGTGTAAGGTGAAATATTTACAATAAAATGGTCTACGGATTCTGTGGACAAAAATTTAAAAATCCAGCATGAACATCCATTAACAGAAGTTTTTAACTTTTTCTCCCTACCTCTGAATTCAAACCCTTGACATGTCAATGAGCACGTTCACAAATAAGCATGTGTGAGAGGAAAAGCAGGGCAGCATCCTTCTAACTGCGTCCCTGTTTTCAGCTCTACCATGCCTTTTCCATGATCTTGATGGCCTGACTTCCAACAGTGTCCAAATGCCTAAAGAAGTAGAAAATCATTTTGAGGGATGCACCAAGCACCTAAATGAAGTAAGATTGTCCAATTTGATTGTCTACTTTAGGAATAAGCTTGCAAACTTTGGTGTGAGGAAAACTTTTCCTTAGGAGAAGAGCTGAGCCTTCATGAAGAAATGAGTCAGCTGACATTTATTCCTGCCCTGCATCCCACAGCACTGAAAAGGCCTTATCAGCAGCCTGATGCAGTTCTCTGGCCTAAGGTAATGTCTTTATACCTCATCAAAGATGAAGCTTACTTTCATTTTTATCATAGTTTTTTTCAACTTAGGGACTTCATGTGGATAACACCTTATTGGAGTAAGTGATACCAGCTGTTATGTGATAGAGAATGCCTCAGTAATGATTTTTATAGTGGGTAAAAACTGTATTACAATAAACAGAAAATATGTTTATCCCATTACAGCTAATGTGAAGGATAAAATCTTCTGTGATTCCTCTGTGTGCACACAAACCAGATGCTGACAGGCCCAGCTGCAGGCCTCATTTTATCAGTTTATCCAAGGCATTCTCAGTGAATAATAGCATCTTGTCTTGTTTCTAATCTAATTCCATCCATTATCCAAGATGGATACATTATAGCGGCAGAAATGTCTGCAAAGAATAAAAATTGTGCAAATCTACTTCTTGATATATGCAGTCCACAACTCTTCTGCTAGTCCTTCTTCCATTTAAGCAGGTCTGCACATGCAGGAAGAGGAAAATTAGAGGCATGAGCCACAGTCTGAATATCCACTTATATGCATCCCACATGGCAAAAATAAATGTATGGCAAAAATCACTGATGCTGGTGATGGCATCCTAAGACTACTGCCTATAGCATGAACTTATATATTTACCCACACTCTCTGCCTGTCCATACCTCTGTTTCTTGCCTCATGTTGGATGGAAAGCTTATTCACTCAGCTGTCACTTTTTTGTTGTGTGCCTGTGTGGCAGCCAGAACAGGGCAGTCATGACTCAGAACGACGGCCTATGCCAAAAGGTAGCCCAAATTAAAATGCCTCCATGTAAAAAAGACATGCATTAAGTCATTGTCTATGTAAGGTAAAGCAGCCTAGCAGGATAAAACTGTCCAGTTCTGGTGAGGCAGAGGTCACCTCTCTCCAGCACTCTTCTTTCTCCATTTTCATCTTTACAAAACCATCTGGGCACTTAAGAATGTCCTAGCACCTTCTCAATAAATTCCCTCTATCACAATGCCTCAAAATTCAACCCAGTGTTTTAACTGGGAAGTATCTTCAATTGGAAGAGAACCTTGAAGGAGCAAAATGTAAGATAACACCTTGTCTCCAGGAGAAGAACAGCAAAGCAAAAAGAGCGAGGAGTCCTCTTTTCCAAAGGTGTAAATCAGACTTTTAAGCTCACAGCCTCAAGGGAACTGCATGTCCTATCCATAAAAGCAGAGATTGGTTATGAAATTGGATGTTTGTTTAATTCATCCACATTCATGTGCCTGGCTCATCGTAAATCTTAATGTGTAAATCATCCAACTACATGGATTTCAGCATGAGCAGATTTCACACTGATTTCCATGCAGAAGACATTAGAGAATTCCTGATTTAGTCATTAGGACTGTTTTAAGGGGTATTTAGAGGGGAAAAAATGTGCCTTCTGTTCTCAGTCATACACCAGTGGCCTCAAATCCTATAAACTGAGGGTGGGCTTAGGGACCACTTCAGGTGCAAGCTCGGGTGCCAGCACAGACACTGCTGGCCAGTCCCCAGCTGGGGCAGACATAGCTCTAAACCATGCCCATGCATTGCTGGGGCCTTAAGCCCACATTGTTGATTTGGATCTCTTGGGAGCCTCATTTGGGCATTAGTACCCTCTGTGCCAATTTTTGAACCAGAGAAGGGCTCTACCAGCCAGTGGCACCTAGGGCATCAAGCAGATGCACATCTCTGCTGCAAGGAGGATCACACAGACAGAGGGAGATGGAAGACATCACCAACTCTGCTAATAGGTGGTCTGAGCTGCATTTTTAACAGAGAGTTTATCGTGACAGTTGATGTATTTTAAGGTTGGATGCTGCTGAGCTCATTCGTCTCACAGAAGGCGGCAGCATGATGGAGCATAAAAACACACCACTGACACAAAAGCAGACTGAAGTTAATTTAAAAACAAAGCCTAAACATCTGCTTCAAGAACCAGCCCTCTAGTGCATAGATGGGAGCACTAAAGTTTGAAACATTACGGAGTGTTTAATCAGTACTACACCAGCTGTTAGACATTTTTGGCAATGGTGTAGATATTATCTGGCAAGTTCTCTTGAGCAGCTGACAGGAATGAAGAGTGACATATAAGAAACAGAAAATGCTAGCCATATGGCATGAATATTATGCTAATGTTTCAGGTGTCAAGCCATAGTCGCTCATGTTTAATTTGAGTTAGCAAAATTTATATGGATTTTAATGATATACACAATTACATTTATATCCCCATATTGTTACAACTGTGATTTTGTCATTTAGCAGTAACATACACTGAACTAAATTTCTCCACTTAGGAGCAATGTTATTATCTTTATGGCTTTGATAACACATCTCCACCTCACAGGTATAATGTTTATTTCCACTGCAGTTGGTGAATGAGGTGTGATCCAGCCTGCAAGGCACCACTGCCTGATGATGTAGCCTGAGGTTGTTTGATAAATACCAACAGCCTAAGAGAAGTGCAGAAACCAGGCTTTTTATGGGTGTGTCTCCACAAAAATAAATTTCACTGCTTTGACCCCCAAACGGCCTCACGCTGGTGTTGTATTTACCGCACATTTTCAGGAGGGAGCTCTCACAGCAGACTGGATGTCTGAGTTTCAGGCACTGAATGGGAGCCCCACTGGCAGCTCAGCTCCACCACATTTCCTGAAGTGACATGATGACAAGCTGCTTTACAGACCACATGCCACATCGGAACTAGATTTTTTCACTGAGAAGTGGAAGTAGCAAAGCTTGGTGCCATAAAATTGTGTGTCCTACTTGCTCTGCATCTTGTCCTTAAAGAAGCTTAGATCAGCCTCGTATCTCTGACAACAAAGGGAAAGGAAATCCAGCCTGAACTTCTGGATTGTCAATAGCTGCCCCACACAGACAAGGCATAAAAATGGCTCTCTGGTGAAAGTGCCTTTGTTTGATGAGTGCATTTTGGGTTCTTCTTGGCTGCTTCTTGGTCGGTACATAGACCAGCACGTGACATGTGTGATGTCTGTGTTGAGGCATGAGGGCGATGGCTGGACTGACTGTGAGGAAGGCCAGCACCACTTCTGTGTCTATTTTACAGAAGGAATAAAAATTATAAAAATCAAATTAAAAAGATAAAGGAAAAAGAAAAGAAAAAAGATGGAGATGAATTACAGAGCAGCAAAGGTCCTACTAGGGATGAGATCAGATTGCTTACTGTGATGTTATTTGCATCCATGCAAAAGATTTCAGTGGTAAAAAAAATCTCCTTAGAAACATATTTGTTGGGGAGTTTCTACTCCTTGTGGCATTATATGGTGACTGTATCATGCAGGTATAATCAACAGAGGCTGAACTGTGTTATGAAGAAAGGAATTAGACAGACACACAGAGCAAATTGTGGAGCACACCTGGGAAAGATGCAGGTGGGCTAGGAAGGCTGGACCCTCCCTGGTTCTGAGAGGAAAAGAGAAATTCCTACGTCTTGCAAACACTCCTGGATGTATTTGTAATGCAGGTCTTTGCTGTGCGCTCGAGCTACACTGAAGATTACTTGAGCAGGTAGAAAATATCTGCCTGATGCTTCCTACCACAGTTACAGGGTTATTATTAAGTGGATGGAAGATCTATTGGCTGGAGTGAGCACTTTCTGTCATGAAAGTCCCAAAAGTTGGCTCAGATGTTGCAAGACAGACTATATGCCTGGAGCTCAAGTTATGCCATTCCCTGTCAAGCTCCTCATTACAAAAGCTCAGTGAAGGACAGGTTGCCCTCCACATAACTTTGGCAGTGGCCTTGCCAGCGTGATAATGTTTCCATTGCCCTTAGATGAAAGCCACACTTTGCAGGTTCTTTGGGAGCAGTATCTTCTGCAGTTTCTAGCAGGCTTTGGAGTCTAGCCAGCATCAGTCTCCTGTAAGCCCTCACTGTAAGCCCACTAGAGCCCCTCAATTTACTACCTGCTCGTCACACTAATGCCATCTCAGCATGTCTCCCTACTCTTGACTGCTGCACTGGTGCTTCTATGAGCAGTGTGAGGCAGAGCAGCTCTCAGTGTTTTTATTTCCTTGTTTTCCTAAACCAAGTTTTTTTAGTAAGCCCACTCTGATTTTTCCTCTTTGAAAATCTTCAGACCAAGCCTGCATCTTGTTTTTCTTCTCTACATAGTTTTGCACTTACAGGAGTATTAGGTCTACAACATTTTCAAAGCATTGTTCAATGTATTATTCATATAAACCCAGGGCTGATGCTGGTCCACACACCCATCTTTGAGGTTAAGCTCTGTGAACTGCATTTTTATATGTAGAGTACAGCTCTGGTCATAACGCCAAGTGCAATAACAATTAAAAAAAGGAGGAAAAATGTTACCCTCCAATTATCCCCTAAGCACTGCAGAGGCAAAGTAAGGGCAGGGTTTGGGTAGAGCCAAAACTAAGGTCTAAGCCTCATAAGTGGTGATAGGATGCAGCCATCCCACGGTATGGCTCTGTGCTTTCAGTTTAGTACACTGTCAGTATTGCACCAAAGATATCCTAGACATATATATATATAAGATTACAATGATTTTAGGTTACCTATTGTATTTTGCTCTGAAGAGAAATGAAGCCATCTGGTCTCGCTTTGGAGGTGATAACCAACAACTGCTGGTAGTGACAACTATCAGCTCAGTGGTGAAACTCTTCTCCCAGCGTAACAAGTGACAGGATGTGAGGAAATTACCTTAAATTGCACCTGGGGAGACTTATATTGGATATGAGGAAAAAAGTCTTCACTGAAAGGGTGGTCAAGCACTGGAACAGGCTGCCCAGGGAAGTGGTGAAATCACCATCCCTGGAAGGCTCCAAAAAAAAAAGTGGATGTGGCACTTGGCGATGTGGTTTAGTGGTGAACACAGTGGTACTGGACTAACAGCTGAACCTGATGATCTTAGAGGTCTTTTCCAACCTTAATTCTATGATTCTATGGAAATAATTGAAGCTTAATAATTTTTGAAGTCCTGCAGTAGCAGTAGTGGTGGAGCAGCTGCATGGGAGCAATGCAGCTGCAGCACCCAGTGGGGGAGGCAGATATGTGTCTCCAGGGCAGAGATGTGGCGAGGCAGGAAGGTGCAAGCACCTTCACAGCCCTGGAAAGGAGGACATGGGGAGGAGTTGCAGACAGCAGAGCCTGGTGTGGACATAGGCAGGAGAAGTCAGGGGGCAGGAACACTGCTGCTCCCTGCCCTGGTGCTTGTCCTCAGGTTACAGTGGGAATTGCATTTCATCCTCCCACCTTTTGTTTGTGATCTTTTCAGAGCAGGACCGTCTCCTAATACATGTTTTTACAGTGACTTGCACTGTGAGGCCCTGATCTTGCTTGAGGCTCTAGTCATGACTGTAATACAGATGATAAATCATCATCATAAAACAGGACTGCACAACTCCATAACTCCTGTCATAACTCAGGGATGAAGTGTCAGTAGTTCACAGACATGTGACAAGGTCATGGAGCCCATGAAGGGCCAGAAGAAGTGACTGGTTACAGAAAAGAGGAGATGCTGAATGGCTTTGAAATATTTCTAATATGTGTCAGTGTTATATCTCTGTCAGTTCACAGCTGATTTCCTTTATTGATGTCACCTCCTGACAGCGATGTGGCTGGGAAAAGGATTGAGCCACACATCACAGGCAGACACCAAGGTGCAGTTGCATGAAAACATGCACATACAGTCAGCCTCCCATCCTCAATCTGCTCTGTGGGCACCAAGCTGGCTACCAGGCTTCACCAAAACCCATTTCTTTGTCCTTTTACTGATGTCTAGAGACACTTGTGTGTCCTCTTTTTCTCCCCTCTGTCCTATGGAGGAAAGCTGTGTGGGTATCATGCAGGGGATCTCAGTAGTTCTGAAGACTCTCCCTCTCACCTGTGAGTCAGCTCAGACGTACAAAACGATCACTGGCCAGGGAGCTGCTTCCCCAGCTGGCATTCCCAGTCAGTGTCTGGGCCGATGGCTAAATTCCTGACAGACTGCATCCATTGCTTGAATCCGTACAAGTCAACAACATGCTTTGCAAAAGCTGTCATCACTCTCTAGGGTTACACATTTTTTTCAGTGTCCTCTAACCTGTAGAGGCAAGGAGTTTGGGAGACCAGAGTGCAACAGGAAAGATTTGCAGCAGGAATGTGAGGAGACGATGGTGAAAAACCCAGCAGTTCTGTCCATTCATAGCAAATCAAATGAGCATAGAAATATCTTTAAGCCATTTTATCTGGCAAGAAGTCATGCTGTCTTTTAAGCCAAAGTGTGATCCTTGGAGAAAATGTAGCTTTGGTAAGCGAGATAACAGGTGAAAAAGAAGCATGAGGGGAGAGTCAAGCTGTATTTATGGAAAAAAAATTTTGTCCTTGATGAACTGAAGGATTTATGCTATTCCTTCCTGTAGTTTCACAACTTCCAGGCAACAATTCCCAGTCTTCTTCCTTATTCCTGAGATTAGAACTTAGAAAATATTTTTAAGTGTTTCAAAATAAATGTAGTCTGTAAAGCCTTCTCTGATGTAGGCTGCTGAAGGCTCCATTGTCAGTAACATTGGTTTAATGGCTTAAACAACCAGGAAAAAACCATCTTGTTCCAAGTTATGACTGCATTGTAAGGAGCTTCTCTAGTGACTGCTGTTTGCCAGATGACATCGTTTGTAGACAGACAATTACAATACAATGGATTTTTTTTTCAGAATTCATCGTTGTTAAATCTTACATTTGGTATTGAGTACTCTAAATGAAAGCAGGTTCATTACTCAATGATATTGCCAAAACCACGCATGCTATTGCAAGAAAGAAATCAATCCCAGATTCAGGTCCTGGTGTATCAACAACACCAGAATAACTGCTCTCACTCCATCTTTGTGGAGTAAATTTCCATAATTAGGATGAGAACTGGGCCAAAAAGCTTTGGCATAGATGACACAGTAAATCAGATGAACTTGGAGAATTAAAACAATGAAGCAGGAAGGAAAAAGGCAGGAAGGGCTGAGAAGTGACATCAAATAAAGAGATGTGAAACAGATGTGCTTGAACCTAAGCAAGGATATGCTTTGGGATAAATGAAACAGACAACAGAATAAGAGGTATTTTTCCCTGGAGAGCTATCCAGAAGTGAAGTGCTTTAAAGAAAAATTTGAATTCAGAGAATGTGCCATAGTCAGTATAATAACACGTGCATTAGGAACTGAGAGAGGCCAGCAGAGAAAATGATCCAGAGGAAGAAAAGGAGAAAAAGTGCTCAAGAAATTGGAAGTCCAGACAGAAAGCAGAAGCTTTGAGAATGTGCAGGAACCAGACTTGGGAAAGGTGGACACTACCTGAAGGCAAAAAGCACATCAGTCTTCGTAAAAAAAAGTAATTACAATAATTTGGACTGCACTTCAGTATGATGTAAATGGGCTACTGACATGCTTAGCATTAGATGCAGTGACACTAAGAAATGGTTTGGACGTTCTTGTCCTTCATTTTATTGCTGTAACATTGCAACAGCCCATGGAGCACCACCACAAGGATGCTCTCTCTAGGCTGCCAATGCTTTTATCTTGCTCTATGAAGGTCAGATCCTGGCAATGTTAGGCCAGCACTCCATCCTCATTGTAATATTCAGGCACCCTCTGAACCACCTCATTTAACTCCATATGAAACACAACTCTTTGCATCCTGGTTTCAGGAGATCAAATTGCCGACCTCTCTTATTTTCTTTATGGACACAAACCTGTGGTGTCCCCCCCCTATGAGCTCAAATTTTCTTTCAAAATGTACAACTATTAGACTGAGTATTCCTCACTTTTTCCAGTTAACAGCAGCAGATACAACTTCCAGACTAACACCTGCCCTTCTTGCTTTCCTTTCCCTCATATTTACTGTTAACATAGTAAACTTTAAACAAAGCTTTTATTATGGTTAAAATCTTTAAATATAGTTGAATTTTAACTTTTAACACAGCTAACACATAACAATCTTCAAAATGATGTCTTCAAATTATCTCCTTGAAACCTATATCTGTATTACGCTGCGACTCATGCTCATCTGACCATGGTTAACTGAATGGGCACTTTCATTCCTCTCTCTTCTTTCTCCTTTTTATTTTTGCATCTACCTGTTTGTTGTTGTCATTGTTTTGTTTTGTTGTTTTGTTTTGTTGTCATCTTATCTCCCCAACCCTCAAGTGAGTTTGGAGCAAAGTGGGGCTGTGAAGCCATCTGTCTGTCTGTTCAGTCACTGTGCTCCAGACCCCTCCTACCAGAGAAAGCCTTCACTATGGGTAGGGCTAGGAACTACTTGATCTCATTACCATCATCTCCAGGAAGGATAGGAGACATCTGTTGAATCTGCGTAATAGCCCTGACTTCCATTTGCCCTTTGTCTTTCCAGCTGTAGAAACCCACCCTGATGTCTCATTAACAAAGTAAAAATAATGACACTCTTTTGTTTTCCTGCCTCCAGGCAGCTGAAGAACCTTCCCTGACCAACTGTAAGCCAAGTCTCTCGTCCCTGGAGTCCTAATGCTTGAGGAACCCACTAAGCAGCCTTAGTTTGCAACCTGTTTCCCTCATGCTCCGTGCCTTCCAGCTGGCTTCATCTGGAATAAACAATGGAGGGAGATGATATGGTGTGGGGGAGATGATGCAGACTGAACTCACGGCAAAGGAATGCAAAGGAGAGAATGTCAGTGGCAGGGGAACAAACTAGATACAAAGTAATTTCATTCCTCAGCTGTATAAATTGATGTTTTAAATGATGACTAGCATGAGTGGCCCTCCCTATTCTGGATGCCAGTGTTTCTCTTTCTTTAATGCAATGGCCTACCTGGCTTGGGCTCCTCAGAAGGCTTTTCTTGGCTATCTTGGCTTTACAGGTTGTTGACAGTGACAGCCCTGGAGCTGTTGGATGAATAACGTAGCTGGCAAAGGCTGGCTTCCTTAACTAACTTGGCCACAGACATGTCACGGGCAGAAAAGAAGAGATGTAGGATTTACTAATGGGTGCAGCTCTACCAGCAGAACCAGGTACATGGTCACTAACATTTTTGCATGCTTTCTAAGCCCTGACAAATTTCTGGAGACTTTGCTGTAGTCGTACTGTCCCCATAGTGTGTTTTGGAGGAAAGACATGGAGCTGGCCAGAGCACAGATAATAATATTCCCCCAGGTCGCAGAAAGATTTATTGAGGCTTCCTCCAGCAGACAAACTCATGGAAAAAGGAGGAGAGTGACTGAGAGTTAATCACTCCCACTTACACCAGGGCTGCATCCTCACTGGCAGGTGTTGCCTTATTTCCATCATTTTCTTGGCAGTTTGGAGGTTTATCATCAGATAGGATTGCTGGCCAGATCATGGGTGGGGGTGCAAGCACAGCATGAGGAGTTCATCCCTGCTCCTGCTGAGTTTGGGGCAGAGTCCCCCTCAGCTGTCACGCACACAAGGACATGAAATAACATAAAACAACAATTTTTCAAACATTTTTGAGTAACACAGATTGCTGACGGAGAATTTGAGGCAATCTAAATCTTAGGCAAGAACAAAAATTCTGTGAAGTTAGCTTCAAAAAGGATTTAGTTTGACCATATCTTTAACCTGGGGGTAGATTAAAAGAAGGAAGTTTGACTATTTTCTACAGGGTCTGAAATATTAAGCACACAACCCAACAGCTCCAGAATCTGACAGAGACATTGTTTTCCCTAAGCATTTGGTAATAGAGTATTTCAGATGATTAAATAGCTAATAAAGTCAGAGACTTTGCTAAGTAGATGGATACCAGCAATATTGCAAAGTAATTTTAGATTTCTATCAAAACAACCCTTGACTCAAAATATTTATTCTTGGACTGAGGCTAATACGCAGGTCTCAGTTAAAGAAAAAATATTTTAGCCACTATTTAAAGAGTTTCCAATTTGCTCTACTGTAGTGGCTTCCAATTACAAGCAATTTCAAGGTGTAAATTTTCAGATTGAGTATTCCTTTTTTCAAGGTAAATCCTAACCAGTTGTCACATAAAACTAGTTTTTCCATTACTCATATTCTTAAGCTTTTTGGCAGGACAAGGATGCTTATTTCCTTTGCTTCTTCTCAGACATTAACCAGTTGTGGTATCTGTACTTTTGTAAAGTTACAATGTGGTAAGAAAGGGTCAGAGGAGCAGAAAACAGTGTTAGGGATGCTTGCAAAAAACCCCACAGGACAGTCCCTCATGCACAAAATTATTCCTTTGCATCTTTGTTGCTATTTCAGCCTGTCTTTTTTTTTCACCATTGATCTTTTAGATCCTTTACTCATTCTCTGTGAGGGCCACTAGAAAACCAGGGTATTTTTTAAAATCTTGCATACTCAGCTATGCCAGCTAATTCACAGGCTGCAGAAGAAAAATTCTTTACATCTGTAACTTATCCCATTATCATGGAGGAGCATGCAGCAGAGCTTGTACTCACAGTCAAGCTAGTTTATCTCTACCTGTGATTATTTTTGCCTGGTTTATAAAAATTTAATGGATACTCATTTCTATTTAGTTGAGCCAACCCACATCATACAGCACTGCCCAGGTCTTTGCTTTGCATTTGTTAGTGTCACTTTCTTTGCAGGCTTTACTAACCCCATGCCCTGCCTCAACACACTCCGTTTTCCTCTTTGAAACCTTGTCTTGAGGGCTCATTGCTGTTGTAAAAACTGTGAGAAATGAGAGGGCAATGGCTCAAGTGTAGAACCATAGAAGATATTTTAAATACATACAAATAAAAGATGTTGTTGCATTCTTCCTCTACCATTTGGGTAGTGCTGTATTTCTCAGAGAAAGCATTTCTGAGAAGCAGAGTGTTTGGGGCACATGTGTGTGGCACCTGAGCTTGAGGAAGAGCACTGAAGACCAGTAGGGTCCCACTGGTAATGTGGCCACCCCTCCCACCTGTGGCTCCAGCATCACCATCCCTGGGGTGGAGGACAGCCCCTGCTCAGCTACAAAATGCAGCAATGACATGACAGTGAACACAGCAGTGTGGGCAGCTTCACCTGTGTTGTGGTTTAAAGGACAACAACTTTTTTTCTCCTTCCTGGGGGGGGTTCTTTGTTTTTCTACTTCCGCTGAGGCACGGTTTCCAGCAGAGGTGAGGAGCCCACGGATTGGTTAATTTTAAGATGGGCACTCCATGTAGCCATTGAATATTAGGGGCGTCTTTGCGAAGCTTACATTTTTAGGAGCGGGAAGTTTGAAGCTCTCTTCGACTTCCGCCCACGTGGAAGGTAACTCCGGCATGGCCCAGGCCGGCCGCTCCGGGCCCCAGGGCCTAGGGGCCGTGCTGGGGCTG
>VZTR01023631.1:72447-102140 GCA_013400775.1 Chaetops frenatus | reverse complement strand
GTGCCACCAGCACCCCCCACCAGCTGTGACCATCACTGCATCAGAAGTGGCTGCGAGCCAGCAGGTTCTCACTGGGTTCCTGCTTCTGTTTGTTGTTAATGCCATTGTAGCTGTTGTTTCTTTGTTTTATTATAAATACTAGTAAAGAACTGTTATTCCTTTCCCCATATCTTTGCCTGTGAGCCCCTTAATTTCAGAATTACGATAATTCGAAGGGAAAGGGTTTACATTTTTTTTTTTTCATTCCAAGGGAGGTCCCCTGCCTTCCTTAGCAGACACCTGTCCTTCAAACCAGGACACCATGGGAACAGTGTGGTTATCATCACACAGCAGAGATGGAAACCAGAACTTTCTCCAGGAATAGAGAAGAAGCTTCCAGGAGTATCACAGAGAGCAGCACTTTCACAGCAAGAAGCCAAGCTTCCTAAAACAACATAAGCACTACAAAACACCATAAACATGAAAATGATCAGGGAAAACCTAAAATCTTTCTGAGCAGGAGGAAAGAAAATAAAGGGCAACACATACATTTGCTTTCTTGAGATAGATGTCAAACGGTTAGATGAAGGCACGGAGCTGGATTTAGCTTCAACTTTGCATAGACTGGAGACACAAAGCTGAAGTTAATGGAATAGATGTGAGATTGCTGTTTAATCTTTGCTTCTGGAAGAAGCTGAAGGTGAAAGCACAACTGAGAGGTGGTAGTACCATCCTTCTGCTAGCAGCACACACAACTGCAGTAACTCTTCGTTTATCTGCTTGCCCAGCCTGGCAGGGATGGCAGCTGCCTGTATTGAACCACATTCCAACTCTGGCCACACTGGAAAGAATCCAGGGTCATGTCATTGACTTTAATGAAGTTATTCTCTATTCATGCTTGCTAGTTGAGAATCTGGCCCATTCCATCTAGGCAGCAATATCTAATAGAGAAAATACTGCCAAATTAAGGGAACAAGAAGAACCAAACTATATGATGTGAAGAGGAAACATTTACATTATAAGGATTATAGAGGCCCTTTAGTTTAAGGACTTTATCAGCATTTAAAGGACAGTTGGCTGAAATGCATTTCTATATAAGCCTAGACTTTCTTTTAAGCCTCATTTGCTATTTTAGAAAGTCAAAAATAGTATTTAACACTATTTAAATAAAAATGCTGCAGTTTGTTCATCACAGAACACTACTTCATTTTACATCTATAAAATGCAGCCTGAATCAGAGACATCCTCTGTTCGGCATTTCCTCCACATCAATTAAGAAGGCCTCTCTGGCCAAAATATGTTGAGCTTCCCGATTTTCTCTGTGGGAGCACAGAGAAAATGTTTTCTGTTGGTGCCAAATTCAGCTGTGAAAAACACAGTGTTTTGCTCTGCTGGGCAAATCCAGGGTGTCCCTGCGGTAGTGACCAACAAAAGACAGAGAAAAGGAGTCAAGGTAAGGGAAATTTATCATCACTGTATAATTTCCAATAAGTTCAAATTAATTCCCAGCATGGCTCGATGATACAGTATATCTGACTTTAGAGATGCCAATGGTGTAACAAAAACTCTGCAACCAATGATATAAGAATAGCAAAAATCTATAGGTTTACTCCAGCAGTTCATTTGTTAAAGAAATACTGACATTTACTTTTTAGCAGGCAGTGGACTGAATTGCCTCAGCACTGGTTGTATGAAGTTGGTATCATCCCATGTTATGTGCTCTGACTAATGCAGCAGAAATGCACTTGTATGCCCACACCTCATTTGGATGCTGTTTGTGTTGCTGCATGATCTAGAGGCACCCAGACGGACAGTGAGTGGTGATGTGTCCACCAGGGATGGGGTTTCTGCTAAACCTAGCAAGGAGTAACATGCCACTTACCCCCAATTTTCACTTAACCTTTGTATTTCACCCAGACCAACCAGAATATAAATGTATAAACTGATGCAACACACTTGCCAAGAAACAGAAATATAAAGTTGCCTGCTTACTAAAGAAAGAGTATGTTAAATTCAGAAGGGTGTTGGATTGTTTTGGGTAGCTAGAAAGAGCTGTGGAACAATCCAGACAGGCTTTAATACAACTTTTAAATTTTATTTTTAGATTTTTTTTTTTTAGAGCATGTATCCCAGCTTGTACTAACATCAAAGTGAATCAAGAAAAATTGAAGCATATTTTTTTCACACAAGTTTGTATATAAAATAACACCCTCGGATGACAGGGGTAATTTTAGACTGTCCTAGACCGTTCCCATAAGGGATTGAAAATATCACAAGCCTGGGGTTGCAAACTCTCTGTTCAGGTTTGGACTCCTGGTCTGTGTATCAACCCCTAGATCTCTCCCACAGAAATTAATTTCATTATGCCTATGGAAGAAAGAGCAGGTTATTAGTGTTTCAGCTACAGAAATGATCCTCCTGCCCTAGTGCAATGTATCTGTTAGAATTAGTTCTGTAAATCTGCATCATAATGGACAATATTCTCTTAAACTAATTTCCTGCAATCATCATTAATTGGCATTAATTTTCTAACACCTGGTACCAACAGATTTTTCATCTAGCAAGTGCAGTGCCACACAATGATAACAGCAGGTTTTTACCTAATCCCTCTCCATACACAAGCAAACATCAAATGTGCCTGTAACAAAGACACACAGAGCAGCCTGACATTTGCAGATAACTCCCAGGAGATTCTCCCTCAGTATAACTAGTCCTGCTCAAACAGATTTTCCAGTGGAAAAGATGATTTTAAATAATTTCCAACTAGACTAATTGCACTCATTTGAAAAGAACATTCCTCTCCTCCACAGTGTACACATATATCACTCCAGCTGTAAATGCAGCTAACACTTTGTGAAGTTTTCCAAAGCAATAATTGTTTCATCTTAGGAGAATTCACAACAGCTAGCTCAATAATGAAGCTATGCAGATATATAGACTTCATGCAAAGTAGCACACATACATACACACACACACGAAGTAAAAATAAAATAAAAAAGTAGTCATTTAAACCTGCTTTAAAATCCCACTCACAGTTTTGAAGTTCAAGCATAAAACTTCTTGCCTTGCATCTGCAGCTCCAAGTTGTCTGTAAAAATAACACAGTCCATCAGATATCCTGGTTTTGTTTTCTTGCATTCAAATATAATCTGTCACAGGCACAGGAGCTGACTTCAAGGACCAGCCCCTTCAGCGGAGCACACCAATCCGGAGACCCCGGGAGCACATGTGGAATGCTGCTTGCCTGCGCGCCGGCCACGGCCACGGGGAGCATCTTCTCTGCGGGACACGGCTGCCAGATGAACTCGGCTGTCACTGAAACACCGTGCTGGAGGTGCTACAGACCCCGGCAGTGCCCGGGTGTCCCCAGCCCCGCCGCGGTAGGCTTTCACAGGGCGCTTCAGTGCCGCTGCTCCTGGTACACCAGAGCCTGAGGCCAGGCGTTGTGCCTTGCTCCTTCTGGCGTTATTCTTTAATGTTTTTAAAAAATAATCTCATTTGCCATTCTATTAAATGTTTCTTCACTTTTTCTCTTAGTTGCTATTCTTACCCCATTTAGAGCTTTATATCCCACATCTCGTCCCTGCAAAACCATGCCTGTGGAAAAGTCCTGGGCATTGAAAGCCCCTCATATCAGCGGGGCTCGCAGTGCTCCTAATCCTTTGGGTCAGCCTCACCTGGGATTTTCTCCCTTTCCTGATACCGTAGGGCTTTCTACCCACAGGCTCCCTGCTCTTCCTGCCTCTGCCACAGCTGCCCGGCTGTTCTGTGCAAGCTACCCACACTCAGCTTTGCTCCGTGCCTGTCAGTCAGGTAATTTTCTTTTTGCATCTGTTTAACTTGGTGACACTTGACTACAAACCGCTTAGAAATCATGTTTAGGGACACAGGAGCCAGCTTCCCTGCTCCCTGCGTGCTCACCCCTTACACAGAACCAGGCTGAGAGGGGTGCGTGTCTGCTAATGTGGGTCGAGAGTGCAGCAGGAATGCAGTGATCAAAGCCAAAATTCAGACCATACTTAGGTGAGCGTGATGAACTAAAATCTGTAGATCTGTTTTCACTCCTGGATGGGCAAGTCACAACATGCTAGGAAGGGAAAACAGTAAACACACAGTGCAAAATCTGTGCCTTTTCCAGCTGAAGTGAGACCTAAAGGCCTTCCCTCCTTGCACCTCTCACAACCTCAGCGCTGGCTTCATTAACTCAGAGTAGCAGTTTTACTTCATCAGATAGACTGACACTTGCATTTGGGGTGTAGGTTGGCATGGACTGGATGTAATAAAAAACTGCTGCCTCTTGTCTGTGAATAATTTGCTGGTTTAATTAATTTTGCTTCTTAATTCTAGTTTAGTAGATTAGTGATTCACTAAAGGGTCATTTTACAATGTTTTCCAATGATGGATTAACCAGGCTGGTTAAAAACCTAGACAAAACCCCATTTTCCACCCTCAGAAGCCACTGGTTTTTCAGAGGAAAAATTCCCACAGAAAGTCACTGAGACAGGACGGACTTTGGTCAGTGAAATAAGTTCCCGCCGGATTCAGGGTGGGATTTCCCATTTCCAGAGGCTAAGGCCAGCACACCCCAAGCAGGAAATAACTCCGTTAGCAAGAGCCAGGAACGTCGGTGGAAGTGCTTTCTTTCCACGGCCGCCAGTGCGGCAGGGAGGGGCCGAAGGGACCGTCTTTGGCATGTGTAAGGTCTTTTGCAAATCGGCAACAAGGAGCAAGCTCGTTTGCAGTTCCCAGCCGGGAACATTGTGTTCAGAGGTTTCCGAGTTGTGAGCAGCTGGGGTAAAGGCTGGCCGGAGGTTTTCCTGCCTGATCCCGATCCCTGTTCCGTACCCAGGGCTGGGCAGAGGGGTGGAGCTGCGTCAGCCTGCCTGGATCTACCTATGGCTGGAACAAACCTTCGCCCTCTTCTGCTGCTGAAGGAGATGCACTCTCTGGCAGCACTTCGGAGGGAGAGGCGGAGGAAACAATGTTGAGCCTGTGAAACGGGTATTTCCACTGTGTCTGAGACCCTGCTGGGCTGATGCAGGGAAACCTGAGCAGAAACTTTCCGGTACAGCCAAGATAGAAAACTGCTCAGAGGCTCACTGGCTTCCCACAAGCTTTCAAAGGGTCTTGCTTCAATTTTCATTTTTTGGCTTTACACAAGGCCAAACCTCCCAAAGAGAGAGTTTTGCCCCATCCAGACCCGTGCCCACGTGGCAGTGACAAGTAGGTCTGTAAATCTGCACTGGCACATGGGAGAGCTGCTTGAGCTCTCTGCCTGCTGAGGGAGTGCCACAGGTGGCCCAAATTTGCATTGGACCTGGGAAACCCAGCCTGATAGATAGTTTTTAACATGCAGCCAAGGAGGTTTTGGAAGCTAAGAATGTACACACATAAGTAGCTGAGATTTAACAAGTCACCTTACCACAGCAGTGCGAGATGGACAGTCCTGACATCCCTCTCAGCCTATTAACTTACCAGCACTTTCTTCCCTGCAGAGTAGGCGAGCCATCTATTAATTTCCAGCTCTACCACATCTCTCTGACCAGTCTTTTTCCTTTATTCCCAGCAGGTATTTTTTTTCCTCTCCTTTTAGTCTTGATTATGTCTGACTGTGTCCTACCAAATTTCTATTCTCGGTATTTACAGCCTGCAAATATTTGTCAGTTTATCACATTGCCTGTGAGCCACCACTTCACCAAGGTCTATCTATATTTCTCCTCATGAATCACTTCCTCCAGACCCCCTATTTTTTGCTGCTTTCTCCTGTAGAGTTTGCAGACTTTGATTTTAAAAGTCACTGGAGGAAAGTTTAATTCTCTTTTCTTTAAAGAAGGGCAACTGCTGGATAAAACTAAATACATATTAAGGAGAGTTTCAGGCAAACTGGCATTTGAGATGACCAACTCTAGACTTCATACTCATCCCCTCTTATTTTTTTGAATTTGTTTGAATCACTAGAGCTTTGTGCTGCAAACCTTTGCATCCCCTTCTGTCAAACACACTAATACATAATTCACTGTCCTGGGTATATCCATTGACTCGCATGAAGCCCCCTGGACAGGCAGGTATGTGTGTGTGCAAACAGCTGTGTGGTTGCAGTCTCAGGAGAAGACCTTCAGTGGTACCTGAGAATCCAACTTGCACCCATTGCCAGACAGATGGAGTCTTCTGCAGCCAAAATGCAGAGCCCAGGAGGAGCTTCCGCCCTGCCTGAAATTCCAGTCACAGGTGGCTACTGGGTCAGTGGTCACTGAGAAGATCAGTACCTGTCTCTGTCTCTTTATCTCCCCTGCATTCCCCCAAGGCCAAAGTGCAAACAGGCATTTGAGTAAAGAGAAATGTGTTGCAACATCGTGTGAATACGATGTGTCTCTCCAACCTTTGCCACCAGACGCTCCGTAGTTGCCTACAGCACAAATTGTACTTTACTCTGCTAAGGATCCCACTGGAATCTCACTATGCTTACTAAGACTTAGTGGGAGCTGAAGGAGAAAAAAATAACCCCCAGAGAGTTTAAATGCAGTTTTATTATTCATGGGAGCAGGAGGCAAATGGTAAAATTTTCCTGGATTTGTTGTGAGCCTCTGGCATTGCACCAGACTGCTGTTTTCCAACCACTCTCTTTTCTTGGATGCCCTTAAATCCAGACTGTAACTTTAGATAAGTGAAATTCTGCATAGATGATGAAGAATCAGAGGACAATTCAGGGCTGCCCTACACCTGGTGTATTTTGGGTAATTTAAGGAATTTTGACTCCTTAGAGATCCTGGAAAAAAAGTTAAATCATTCACTTTTTGTATAGCTCTCACCACCAGGGGCTATTCCCTGTGGGCTCTACTCTGTCTGCAATGCAGCAGTCAGAGAGAACAAGGTCTGTAATTTTAGTTCAGATATATTTGGGCTTATTTTTATTCACACGAGCTACAGCAAGCTGTAGCAAGGCTACAGATGCCACTTCAGCTGCAGTGTTTCCAATAAGGCTGATTTACCACTCAAAAGCAAACAAAAGCAACCTAAAAATCCACAAGATAAAGGCAACAAAGTAAGAGTTTAACAATGATATCTACTTGTCTTTGTGGTAGTTTTCATGCTCTTGTGGTTTAGGCCTGTTTTATGGTCCTTTTAATTTCATGAAATGTGTGGCATGCTGTCAGTGTTTCTTTCAGCTCTTGAAATAACTGATAGGCAGTGTTTTATCGAAAATCTCATAGCAAGGATTTTTAAATAATTCCTGAATTGAATTCAATCCTATCGTGTTGCCCTAGAATGATTTCTTAAGAGTGTGAATATGGGGAAAAACAAATTCTTATCTAAAATTCTTTATAACTTATACCAAGAAAAGGCAAGAATGCCTTCCAACTAGTCTGATTAACAGCTAATATATCATATAAGGATATCAGCTTCACAAATATGTTTCATTTTTCCCTGGATAATTTAAGTTAGTAGCTAGAAGTATCACCCAGGTCAGAAATTAATTTTTAAAAATAAATGTAATTAACTGATGAACTGCATTTCCCTCACAGAAAGTAAGGTCAAAGTTCTGGTTTAAAAGAGTTTTTTTTTCAGTAAAGTTAGTTTTCAGATTCATAAAACCAGCACTGTGAGGATGAATCCAAATATTCTAGACTCAACTTCTGAGGGAAACTGTTTATATGAATCAGCTCAACCAGCTCCCCTCAACAACAGAGCACTTGTAACTGTGATAGCACCATCCACTTTTCATTAATATGCAGCTATCAGTGTGGTGAGTCACACTATAAAGCATTTAACAACTATTCTCATAAATACCGTACACCATCTGGTAACTGAATCAAAAGGCTACATGCCAATTTGGGATAGAAAGGTCTGTTTTAAATTTACACCAACAGTCTGAGGGTACACAGATATTACAAAAAATTAGTACAGAAACATGTAATCCCACCCAATTCCCCAAAAGTACAGCTGAGAATGAAAAAAAAATTATCCATTGGGATAATTTGACATTCTACCATTTGTTCTCATTGCAAGTCAGATTTACAGGACCTGAAATTTTCATTCTTCTTGTCAAGAGACACCAATCTTTTTTTTTTAAATATATTCTTAGGGAAGATGCCTACCTTAGGTTTCTTACAAAACTCTATTGAAATGAAGTGTTTGGACATGCTCAAAATACAAAAAAAGTTTTCTTCTGAATTTGCTGGAGTGACATGAAGTACTTTGTTTCACAGCAACTCAGTTTGAGATTCCACTTGGTGACAACACCACCTCATCTTGCAGGAATTCTGGCTCCGGCCATCGTCCCATCACTCAGGCTGGACACTGATCAGGTCACACAAGAAGGCCTGGAAGTCCCCTGATGCAGCTCACTCAATGACAAAGCATGGGAGACTTAACAAGAGGAAGCTTTGGACATTATCACTGCATTGGCAAACACTGCACAGTTGGAATTCAATTTCTATAAAACTCAGATAACTCAAACTGCTGAGGTTTATTGTCCTGTTATAGAAGTTAAGGACATTTTAGTGGGAAAGGGCTTGAATGCTTATAAGATGTATTAATTAGTCTAATAAAATGTACTTTTTCAGAGCACACTTCTCCCCTGCTACCCATACATTTTTCAGTTTCCATTTTTCAGAAATAAACCAATTATTATCTAACCCCTTTCACTGAAGCTGCCTCCAGTCAATTACAGAGTGTGAACTTAAACTGGCTGCACTCCAGAGGTTATAGTGGGAGGGAAGGAACAGTGGAGGTGATGGAGGGACTGAACGTGCCTCGAATATTTCATGGGGAGCTGGAGGTGAAGATGTATTGTAATGTGTGGTCCCAGAGGAGTAGATAAGCAAGATGTAAGCAGGAACAAATCCATATTTAGAGTATAAAAATAAAATTCTACCAAATGATGCATATCTCCTTTTCTCAAGCAAATGTTAGAAAAAAACTGTTCAGAGGTTTCCCTGGGCAGTTTCAGAACAAGGGATACAAACTCCAGGGGGAGAGAAACTTAAGTGCAACTTACATCTGTTCTGCTCTGAGGTACCCCTCAAAGAGCAAGTGTTGCCTTCTAAGTGCAAGCAGAAAACTCTACCTTCTAAATGACCCTGTTTTTCCATCCCCACCCTGTCAGCTGGCTACAGCACTATCCTGTTTCTGAACACCTGCTTCACAAAGTACCTCACAGACCTACACCTAAAAGCCTTCCACATTCTCCATACAGGAACGTTGGCCTTCAGATCTTAACGTCATCAGCTTTGACCAATTTTGCAAGGCACTGGAAAAAGTCTTATAAAGAAATACTGAAATACTGAAAACCCTCAATGAACCCTGCAAAGAAATACAAAATTGAAACAACTTCCCTCCAGTTGTGACAGACGCTCCATTGCTGGTGATAAGATCATTCTTTAATTATAAAACTGCAGGCAGAAACTGCACTGTTTTTGATGGTTGTGCTTTTCTGATTCACAAAAGCACTTATATTCATTCTGGTTTATTTGAGACTGGTAGCTATAGCAGTAAGAATTCGTATAATGTGTAAGAGATCACCATGTGCAACTATGAACAACAAGGACAGCCCTTTCATTCTCAGACAATTTTTGCACAGGGTAAAGCTCTCAGAAATGGAAGAGAGAGGAGACAGAAGAGAAAGATACCCTGTTTTGTCCCAGTCTAATCACAATATTTATATTGAAAGCAGAGGTGAGATAAGGTGACTGGCATGGTGTCTACCAAAACAGAGTCCCAACCTGTGTGAGGTACATACTGCAGGAGTGCTTCAGCACCTCTGGAGGGCTCATACCATTATTCTTTATATGCTACAATATATTACTATTAATTATCGCATTTAATGTAGTGTTCCTGCTTCTTAGAGCATCAGCTTGTTTATCTAGCATAAACGTTCTGGAAATGAATTGTATTTTTAAAAATCACTTGAACCAATTTGGTTTATGAAGTTGTGTTTCCATTCATCTCCTCTTTGATCATCTCTGTCTTAAAGCAAATGCATCACAGTAAATGAGACAGTTTCCTATCATGCCTCCCTACATCAGTTCTGGAACAACAGAACAGCTCTGACTCTTCAAACTCCCAACTAAACCTTCCCAGGGAGACTTTTAGCTTCTCCCTGAGAAGCAAAGCCCCCAGCCACATATCTGTGTTCTTAGAGCTGAACTTCTAATCCTCACAGAATCAAACAGAATTCAGAATTCTCAAATCTCTCTGTAACATTAAGATCTCCTTGTTCTACAAGTATATTAAAAACACTGAATGTGCCAGATCAGGCTCAGTCTCAATCACCATTGTGCTTGTTGTGAGAAACACATGTCCTTGCCATGCTCTGGGCAGAGCTGAACTACTTCTGCCTCTAATCCAAGCAAAAGAAGGGAAAGCGGATGCCTTAGGAGTATACCAGCCATAGGTTCATGCTCTATGCTTGCCAAGATTTATGGCTTTCTGCTTTTGGCACAAAATCGTGGCATGATCTTCTCTTTTTGGCAAGTGGATGCATCTTGGCAATGACACATTTCAGGCTTGTGTGTGCTTGCAATATGCATGGAAAATGTCCTGTCCCAAAACCCCACATGACTCCTGCAGGAATAATAACCTTAACTTTTTTTGCCAGAGGAGCATTCTCAGGAACATATAAGCTCACAGAATCATTGGTTGGGAGGGACCTCTGGGGTTCACCCTGCAGCTCTATTGCTGGCACTTGGTCAAGTCAGCCATGCTTTTTCTAATTGAGTTTTTAGGACCCATTCCAAGGATAAAGGTTCTACCACCACTCTCATTAGGCTCTCAAACTGTTTCACAAACTCTATCCTAAACCACTCAGAACACAATCTGTGACCATTGCCTCTTCTGCAACCGGGCATCTTCCAAGAAATCCTTGATTCTGTAGTAACACCTTTGTCATACCCTTTGGCATAGTTGTGAGCTGCTATTTCATCACCTCCTGGTGTCCTTTTTATCCTAGACACCTCAGCATATCATTCAAGTAATGGGCTTTAGGCCCCAAACTGAACACTATTCCAGATGCCAACAGAGGGAAAATAGTCCTTGCTATGCTGGCTTTGGTCCCAGCAATGGAGCTGAGGAAGCCGTCTTCTTCCTCTGTGATGGATCATATTTAACCTGACACCTGGGTCCTTAGGTTCTTTTCACTGAGGCCAGCCTGTTGCTCAGCCAGCTGTTTCCACCCTGTTCTGGTGCACACACACACAGGGCTTTGCCTGTGGTGGTGTGGTTTTCAGTTATAGTTATGTAATGGTTTAGCCCTGTTTTCCCTATCCCTATCCCATGGTTTCACCCATTTGTCAATCCCCTGACCCCGCCTGGTGGGTAGTGCTGACCCTTTCCCAACTGCCCTGTCAATCCCAAACCGCTCCCCAAAGTCCCTTGTCAATCCTTCTCAGTCCTACCCTTTGTTCCAGAAGCTTCTTTATTACTCAATGGCTGATTTGTTAGTTGAAATTGTACCCCTCCCCTCAGCACACTTATTGGTTCTATACCCTTGCCTGTTTGTCCTTACTCCTCCCTAATCCCACCTTAGTTGAGCCCTGATTGGCTTATTGCTCGAACACTCCCCTGAGCCTTCTGCCCTTTATAAGTTGCTGTCACCCCCATTGTCTTGGTCTGTCTGCTCTGAACCCTTCACCCCTCCAATAAAGGCGGTTGGAACACCGGACGGGCAGATCCTTGTTTTTCCTCTCCCCCCTCGCAGCCTGCATAGACCAGCATAGCTCTTCTGAGCTGCTCCAGGATATAGAGAGCAAGTGGTGGTCTGGTGAGAGTTTGTCCTCTTCATCCCCCGACGCTTCACCTCCCGGATCCGGGCACTCGAGCACAGGGCAGGCGACAGCGTCATTTGCCCTTTTCTCTGTTGAAGGAAAAGTGGAATGGACTCTCCAGGCTCTCAGGGTTCTCAAGATCATGTTGAACTGAAACACAGGAGTACCAGCTTTTTTACTTCACCTCCAACTAGTGTATTGTGAAGTTTTCTGTTAGTCATTTCAGAGCCAATTTTCAGTATTCAGTATTTCAGTATTGAACCTGTGCTGCTAACCACAAACCTCAACTAGAATTATGGAAGCTTCATGCCTCTGTAAAACTGACAAAACCGAGCTATTTTATCTTAGAAACAAAATAGTTCAGGTTGGAAAGGACCTTTAAAGATCATCTAGTCCAACCACCCTGCAATGAGCAGGGACATCTTCAACTGGTTGAATGATCAGGTTGCTCAGAGTTCGATCCAGCCTGGCCTTGAATGTTTCTGGGAATCTGAAGGATTTGCATTCAAGAAGAGAAACAGACGAAATTACACAGAGACGAGAATGGAGGTAGATCTCATTGATTTTACCCATTCAGGGACAGTCAAAGTCACAGAATCATAGAATCATAGACTCATAGAATGGCTTGGGTTGGAAGGGGCCTTAAAGATCATCTAGTTCCATAGATCTGCCATAGGCAGAGCCACTAGACCAGGTTGCTCAAAGCCCCATCCAACCTGGCATTGTACAGTACATACACAACTTCTCCGGGCAACCTGTTCCAGTGCCTCACCACACTCACAGTGAAGAATTTCTTCCCAACATCTAATTTAAACCTGGTCTCTTTCACTTTGAAGACATTCTGCCTCCTTCTGTAAGAAATTTCTCTCCATCTTTCTTGGAGGCTCCCTACACGTACTGGAAAGTCACAATTAGGTCACTCCAAAGCCTTCACTTTTCCAAGCTGAACAATCACAGTTCTCTCAGCCTTTTCTCATAGGAGAGGTGTTCCTCTTTAATTATCTTGGTGGCCTCCTCTGGACTTGCTCCAACAGGTAAATCCTTCCTATTTTGGGGACCCCAGAGCTGGATGCAGCACTCTAAAGTGGAGTAAAGGGGCAAAACCCCCTCCCTCCCCCTCACTGGCCATGCTTCTTTTGGTGCAGCCCAGGACACAATTGGCATTCTGGGATGCAGTCACACACTTTGCTGGCTCACATCCAGCCCCTCATCCCCCAGCACCCCCAAGTCCTTCTTGGCAGGGCTGCTCTGGATCTGTTCATCCCCCAGCCTGTGTTGGTATCAGGAGTTGCCCCAGTCCAGGTGCAGCACCTTGCGCTTGATCTTTTTGAGCCTCTCGAGGTTCCCATGGGCCACTTCTCCAGCTTATCCAGGTCCCTCTGGAAGGCATTCCATCCCTCAGGTGTGTCAACTGTACCACTCAACTTGGTACCATCTGAAAATTTGCTAAAGGTACACTCAGGTCATTTGACCTGATCAGTTCATGCTCTTGTGTATGTTTATATGCTTGAATGCTGTAGCCTTTTTATATGAATTATAACCCTATACTGAAGTGTAAAAGTGTGCAGCAGGATGCATTAAAATTCCTGATACATTATTTGAACTTTACAATCCCATTGAACAACTTCATTGCCAATATAAACTCAAATTTTGTTTCAACTCTATTTTCAATATTATTACTGCAGGCCGCTTTAGTCAATATAGTTGCATTTATGGAATCCAATAGATTGTAAAATAGAATTGGCCTTGTCATTAACATTGTCTGTCCTAGCAAGCAGGGAACATATTGTTCACAGCTCATTCCAGTGTCCTTACAGAATAAGATCACAGAAAATACAAGCAATTTTTTTCCTTTAGCTAGAGAAAACACTTCAAGAGAAGATGGCAAATGCTATCACATTGGTGTTAAATCAGACTGTGGTGGTCGTAAGAATAAGAAATTCTATTGAGTGAGAGAGAAAAAAGCTGCTTTGTTCTTAACATATCCCTTTCTATTTTCCAGAATGCTGTAGCAAGCTCAAACTCTCTCTGTTTTTCTTTGCAGCAAAGTTGTCAGTGATGGCTTCTGCAGAAAATTTTAACTGTAGAAGACCTTGTACCAAACTTGTACAAGTTAGTGCTATTTTTATTTTCCATGCATAAGCATTACTGGTGCATGCAGTGGTGACAACAGCATTTCAACACATGCCTCACTTCAGCAAAGTGATACTGAAATACTCAAGAAATAGCTAAAATTTGGGCACACAGAATTTGTAATAAAATACAGAGCACTAGGAGGATCACTCAACATAAAAAGGAGAGAAAATTTTCAAAGAAAACCAGAAGTAACAAGCACAGGGTTTCTATATTCCAGTATGGAGCTTAAAACTGTAGACCAGTGGCCTTCTTACAGTATGGTTCGGGGCTCTCAGCAATGTGTTATTTCTTGTACAGAATAACACCTGTCAGACACAGCCTATGACTTGTAGTAAGAAGGATGTACAAGGAGGCAGTACTCAGAGAAATGTGGGGTGAGAGATGTTCAGTTCTCACCCAGGTACAAAATGAGCAGTAATCACAGCAACCTACTCTGCAATCCAATTGCTCTTATTAACTACAAGATTGCTGCATCCCCCAGTCTTCTGAAATAGCCTCCTGCGAATTCATTATAATAAGACCCATTTGCTAGATTTTTAGAAATAGATGTTTTATCATCTTTAAACACAGTCCCAGAACCACTGTCCATGTACAATCCCTCTCCTGCTCTCTGAGATATTACCTTTCTAGAATCCTGGTATTAGGTCTGTATATACAGTAGCAAAGGACTGTCGAGATGTCACAGGTTCTTCAACATGTTATCCTTATAGCCAAGACATCCTTGGAGAAAAGACAATGGATAAGAGAGAAATGCAGGAAGTAAAATACCGAGCCCAGCTTGGGTAAAAAAGATGAATACTCCGTTTCAAATCTGTTGTATCACATCAATATGTGACAAGGCCAGAGTATTTCATTTAGAGGAGGAGTGGTGAGCTCCTTAGTAGTGATCTAGTGAGATCCTTAGATCTATTAGAAAATGTCTTCTGGGTCTACTTCTCTTCCAGCTGGAGAATTACAAACATGAAGGGAGCATTCAGCCCAGATTTTATGACATCTGCTCAGAGAACATCTTTTGATGAGGCACCAAGAAGAGGTCTCACGGTATTGCAACGCGTTCTGATCCTGTGAGTGTGCTGCATTTAACCTTTTCTTACACAGAGAAGCACATCCCTGGAGATGCTGTTCTCACCAGGAATTTCTTCTGGTATAGCAGGCATGCACCCACCAACAGTGCTGCTTAGCTCAGTTTGTCCTTTGTAGCAGAAGGTTGAGAGAGAGCCTCAGGCACCTCAAGTGTTGGCCACTGAATAATTTGCCATAAGTACAAGAGCACCACCTTGTGATCCCTGAATGCCAGCGTGCCAGCTGGAGGAGGAGGATGGCAGCAGTGGGCTCCTGCCAACCCCAAGAGTCCTCTGTCCCTGGGACAGCCATCACCACGCAAACCTGGATGCACTCTCTCTTCATTGCTTACTGCCTTAGCAAGGTGAAAGACCACAGAGACCAACGTGGAACAACTTACCACCGATATTTGATCTGGGAGAAGATGTACTCCTGCTAACATTTCCTGGTGCGCGTGTCTGGAGGAAGAACAACTTCCAGTGTGACTAATGTTACACATACACCCAAAAGGATGTGTGTCAGGAGCAGTAATAAATTACCTGGCTGCAGCTACAGCCACCAACCAAATGCCCATACAGCACAACAGGATGCAAGATTTATTACACTTGACTGCTGTAAACCAGGCAAAATCTTAGGCTATGGCAACAGATTTATTTTTCTGGGTTTTATAGGGTTTACAGTAGTTAGACAGCATGGTCTTGCTCTGCATAGCTGAACAGCCTTTGTCTTTTGCTCTGCCTTCAGCAGAACCGTTAAAAAGGCCAGCCCCAAGTTACAGTTCCAGCTCTTAATGAAACTACTCCAGACAAAAAAGAAAGCTATTTTCCAATTTTTATAAATCAGCACATTCACTCAGCCTTTCATGTTATAGCTAAATTTCCATTGCTGTGAGGAATTTTTAAAAAAGCCTTGTACAAGCTGAGGGTTCTTGTCAGGCAAATAAGGTGGAAAGGTCATATATAAAATGCAAAACAGTGCCTAGATTTCTGGAACAACAAAAATCTGGCCTCAGAATCATGCCTGCAAAAGAAAAGTTGGCAAAGGAACTTAAGAAGTCCTGAAATAGTGTCCAGAAATTTTATTCTTTTTAAAATATAGCTATGGTCAAATCAACAAAAAGCACTGTGGAAGTGCTGGATTAATTTAAGTCCTATTCTGGTAATTATATTGGGAAAATGAAGGAATCTAGAAAATCTAAAACATCACCTCCTACTCATTTACATAGTAAAATGGAAAACCATTTGAATCCTTGCCATATTATTGAAACAAGATATTTTAATAAATTCAAATAGTTAGGAAAAGATTCCAAAAGCCTTTAGGTGCCTATGGCATAGCTCATGCAGAATTTAGATGCCTGCATTCAAGGGAATGAGTCACAACAGTTCTGCCTGTGGCAAACATACCTGAAAAGCACATAAGCTGTCATCAGTAAAGTTATTTAGGCACCTAAAGTACTTCTAATATGTATTCCCAGAGGCCTTCTTATCTTGGATGAGTGTCTCAGCAGATATTTTGTTTCATGGTGTGTTTAGGCATTCTCTAGCGATTTGGTGGGCTGCCTAGAATCCTTTGTTTATCAGGGATGGTTACACAACACCCAGCCCGTGCCAACACCACTGAGCTCAGCACAAAGCAGGGAGTTCATGTGCCTGCTGCTATTCCAAAGTCATCTGAATGAACACCCCTGTGGAATGGTGTCCATCACCTGCACTACGTGTCAGGTCAGGAACAGTACCTTTACTGCTAGACATCTTGATTAACAGAGTTATTCATACACAAGCAGCAACTGAAGTGGCTGCAGGTTTTCAGAGCTATAAACCCCTTTCACTCAGCTGACAGAATCCCTGGGACAGGGAGAGGGAACTTCAGAGTCATCTCTTGTTTCAGCATTTTCTCTGCATCCCTTTGCTTGGCACCCTGGCTGTTGTACATCCCACAGACGAGTGCCTAACTCTTTTCCTCAGTTGTATGAGATAACCAAGATGAGTAACTCAAAACTGCAAATTTCTGGTTCTGATGTGGCACTGGAAAGTCAGGTTGGATGTCATCATGCTGGGGTCCCTGTGATAAATAAAGCAATGCTAAATAAAGACAAGACTGCCCTTGTACTGTCATTCATTCCCTGAGAGAGTTCTTGGAGGCCTTATAGATCATCAGTATGCAAGGAATTTTGTGATCAAAGGAATAATCTGAAACTTTGAGTTATTACTCTTTAAAAAAAAGGAACAGCTTTTGAAGGACACCCCTTTTAAGATTAAAAGACCCTAAATGAAGGGCCCTAGATCACAGCAATCTGACCAAGTATTCCTTCTGCTATACCGCAAAATGCCCTCATGAGTCTGAAATCAGTACCAGGATATTTTTAGACACTAGACAGCATGGTAATACTCTCTGTAAATGAAAAAATGTTCTAATTATAGAGCAGCAATATAGGAACTGTATTGGTGAGGGCCAAACCTTGTATGTCCGTATCTCAGCACTGTGGCTGTGAAGGACCAAGGGGACTTGTCACTCTGAGGACCCACAGTGATTGTTATAAGCAGCTGAAGGAGGGAAAGAAAAGCCAGTTTGCATCTGTCATCTGACCACCTTAGGACTGATGTTTTTTTCCCTTTCAGAGTTAAGATAACAGCTTCTAGAAAAACATGACCAGAAATGTGATTAAAAATAGCACATCCATAACAGACATATCCAGAAATGTGATTAAAAATAGCATATCCATAACAAACAGCTCTTAATGTTGTGAATAAATATGTTCATATCAGTTGGCAGAATTTTTTCTTTACATGAAAGCACTTGAAAATTACTGTGCCCCAAAACATAAGCTATGGAAAATGTTCCTTTGTTTAGGGCAAGAGGAGAGACACAGTAAAATGAAGGTCATTATTTCTTTAGGTATCTACTATAAAGGTGCTGTTTCCTCTTCACATTTTTCCAGTCTTTGTTTTGGGGTATTTCCCTACTGTGGGCCTGCATACAGAAACTCAAAACCACCCCAGTGGCACATGTCCAGCAGTAGCCTCTTCCACCTTCTCACAAAACTCACAGTACTGACCACTGCGACTTGGGAAAATCAGGCACCACCCCATCCTCTCGAGAAGGGACTGTCACAGACCCAGGGACAGAGGCTGAAATTAAAGCTACAGCTAAGGGAGCTTCCATGGGCACCTGAAATGCTGCACTAATTGTGGCTGTGCTTATCTACCTCCCAGTGGCAGCTCTTTGAGCTCTGAAGGTCACGAACGTTCACAAATATTTAGCAGTAATAGCCCACCAGAAATGTCAAAGTCAGGAAGTGAAATGCTACACCCACAATTCTCTATGCATTGTATTTCACTTTCACTAAAGCATAACAAAGCAAAGCAAATAGCCTCAGAAAAGTTCATTTAGTCAGTTAGAGAAAGATGGGATTTTTTTTTAGTATGATTCTGGCTTATGTATGTATCCATTTTCTCTGCCTGACCTTTTACAGATCAGCCTCTGTTGCTCAGAAAATAGGCTGTCTTTTATTCATGCTGGGTTTCCACCCAACATCAAAGACATATGTGGATCAAGAGATCAAAGGTGCTGATAACCTCCCGAAATCTGCTTGGTTGTGCCACTAAAATTAATACACTGGTAAGACTTAGCTTCGGTAGTTATTATGTTAAAGAAAACAGTGAGTTTGGGAAGTTTTGCTTGCAGGATTTGTTGCCATTCACAAGTTTGAGACAAACTCGACTGCTAAGTATCCCTAATTAGCCCAACTCTCATGCTGATTTCTTTAGTGGCTGATGCTACATTTCATTTCTTTTTTAAAAAGTGAAGTTGTGAACTAGGAAAGGTTTGGAGCCTGTAAACAGGCACTCTCAGTCTGTTGAGGCTTGAACAGATGCACAATTCATGAACTGAAACTACATGATATAACAACTCAACCATTTATTGACTTGATGAAGCAAAGCTTGTTACTAACAATAGGCTATTCAGGCCATCTCTTTTCTGATAAACACACTAAGACAAGAAATGATTTGGAATTATGGTTTTTGAAATACAGATTAACACAGTTTAGCTCTTATCATAGATGCAAAACATTTTCTGGTTCGTTCTTCAGATAATTTTGAGCTTGAAATTGTTTTTAAAATACTTCTGCAGCTTTTCCTAGAGAAAGCTATTCCAGAGCTAAGGAAAGACTTTATATTGGTTCATATTTTCCATCAGCTTGCTCACTTCAAGGTTATAACAAAATTCATCCCAAAATGATCTCAATAATTAATGGCAGTAAACAGCTCCGTTCCTAATACATGGAACAGTTCATAAGGTACATGACTCATATTTAATTCATTCAATCCAAGACCTTGAATTATCGAATGGAAATCATGGAACAAAACTGCTGCAGTGTTTTAAGAAAATCAACTTAGAAAAGCTGCAACATTCTGAATAATCTCACAATAATTTCAGATGGTAAACAACAACAAAAAGCACCAAATGGAGATCATGTTGCAAATCGTGCTGCAATCCATGTTAGATTCTCAGTGATTCTGGAAAAGCATGTATCTTTATATATGAGAAACATGCTTATTAAAAAGCATATATTTGGATGAAAACAAGTCCCAGTCAATACTGATTCAAATTTTGACCTCCTGATTTCACTAGCAAAACTGGAAAAAGTGCTGCAATCACTGCATTAGAGAAGAACAATGCACTGAATGTAGAACAGTTTAAGGCCTGCTATGGATGCAGTTCTTCAATGCTAAGCTGACATTGATTTTTTGCATGATTAAGAGGCATTTGGGGAAGGATGCAGCTGTATAAATGAAGAATATTCAGCCAAATGACTTAGGAGGTCACTGCTGCAGAAACATGTTTTTATTTGGGTGGGAAGCCATTATATATTTAATAAAAAAAGCATTGTGACTCTTGATTTCTATTTAATTTGACTATATAGACACTTAATGTGGAAGTGAAGCATATGCAACAGGAGGGATTGGTGCATACCCATAGAAACCATTATGTACTCCAGACTGGAGAAAATTCTCTTGGAAAATCCCAGTACAAAACTCACTTGAATAAATAAGCTTTCCAAGAGAATTTTATCAAAATTTTAAATTTGTTGGTAGTCTAATTTAATTACAAGCCTCCTTATGTGGGAACTGCTTTTGTCTTTCTTGGGGAACTTGGTTGATTTTTCATGACACATCTAAACAGACATGGAAACATGAGTATGAGTGTCTGGATGCATCTCTAATCCAGTGGGTTGGATGTCCTCTTGGAAATCTGCTGCCTTGGGTTTTCAGTAATGTTTCCATGTGAAATCATGTCATCAGGAGAGGAAGACTACTTTCTCCTTCCCTCTTCCCACACTCAGTTGGCTGAGATACTAGTCCAGAGTACGGGAAGCTTTAACTTGGCCCTCACATCCCACATGAGCTATATGTCAAGATCCTGGAAAACAAGTCCTGAAACCTTTTAGGTAAATTCAGTCCAGCTGAGGTGATATGAGCAGTTCCTATCCCACGAGGCTGGTTTCTTGAACTGCCTTGCAAAGGTAGGGCTGTGGGTCCCTAAGGCCAACCCTGGCTGCCATAGTGGCAGAGGAGAGCAGCGGCAGCTTGTGGGTAGCCTGTGGGCTACACAGCCCTTTTTGCTGCTCTGCCAGGCACTGAGGATGCCTTGGGATCTCTGCTGTGGACAAAGCCCTGGCACAGAATCCCTAGGAAGGTATGATTGCAAGGACACAGGAGTACAGTACCAGGCTAGCTGTGCACTCCCAGTGGTGTGGCCTTGGTAGAGTATTTCCCTGCCTGCCTGCAGACTGTGCTTGGGCAAGGGGCATCTGCTGGGAAGCAAAAAGCCACATGCAGCTCAAGGGTCTTGTAAGTAGTCGCCAAGAACAGAAAGGCCAGAAATGCCTTACTGTGGCTGCTGCTCTTGACATCAAGGTCAGCCAGGGATATTCCACTATCAGTCCTTAAACAGGGACATGAAGAAGCTAGAAGCCCATCTCCCACCAGACTGCTGGGATTAGTTCTTTTACTTCCCAAGAGATCAGTTCTGGTGCTTATCTTCCCTAGTGCTCTGGCTTTTTGATGTGGGATTGCAAAGATACTTCACACTAGCACTTGTGATATACACATTGCTTTAAACACAGCATATTGTTTGTGAAATCTTGTAGTCAGGCACATTTTATAAAACAAAGAATGTACTAATGCCATTATTTGTAGCTAGATATTGCAAAGCGTATGTGGGTACCAAGGAGAACATATTTCTAAGGCAGATCCTGTGCCCAATCTTATATGGTCATAAAATTCCCCAGAAGTATCTTTTCAAATCATTATTGTTTTCTGCCTTCAACAGTTCATGAAAGCCCAAAAGAGCCAACTAAATTTCTTTTGAAAGGAATTACAAATTCTGAAAAATCAATAAATACAACTGTATTCCCAGCAGAACATTTTTATACTGTGCCAGACAACGATGAAGATACATTTCCTGTAAACTTAGCTATGACAAAGACAGCTCAGAGACTACAATTTAATTACTAAGATATAACAAGACATCTGGGGAAATTACTAGATCGGCAGCTTTTGGAAGTGTTTATAAAGTGGTTTTACAAAAAAAGAAAAAGGAAAGGAATAATTTTTGTATAGGGTATTTTTTTACTAAGAAAGTTTAGATGTTTATGTGGAATGGGAAGTTTGTCAATATTTTAAAAGAGGAAACAAAAAAGATTATAAAGTAACAGGTAGATATAGCTCAGCAGAAGTATGCTACTTCAGAAAAGCAGGTGTCCTTTCATAGCTAAGTATTTGTTCTTCCTTTATTGTATGGATGACATTTATAGCAGATTCTATAACACAGTGTTTGTTAACTTGAAGAAATAACAGTAGACATTATCACTCTCTTAGCCTTTGAAAAGTTTACTGAGCAGTGAATTTATCATCAATGACATTTCTGTATAAATAGCATTGCTGATTTTTCCAACCTAATCATATGTTCCATGTTCTCACAGCGTTTGTTTTATTATCAAAAGAAGCAAACTAATCCTTGATCTTGTTTTCTCTTTGAATTCAGAATGTTTTCTTTTTCATTGTGTTTTTAATGCTGGTGAAATTCCATTGAATTTATGGGCAGCTACTCTGCTATAAAACTGATATAGTAAAGTATTAAGCTTTCCGACTCAGCTTTTCTTTTATCACCTCAGATAAATAAGACTCTTAATAGAAATACACTCTATTTTTTATGACAACTCCCCCTTGTCTAGTTTGTTGCTTAGAAGCTCTAGTAGATATTTATCCAAAGTTTAACATAATGGTTGTTCACTCCACACAGATAAATAAAATGTCACCAATTTCCTTTATCCTCCAAATTCACTTCTATTCCTCAAAATTTACAGATACTTCTTGTCTTTACCTAACACCCTAAAAGTAACTTTGGGAGGTGTGTGTAATTGGTCAGTGTCACCAGCTCACCTTGCAAGAGCTGCCCAGAACTTTGCAACACCAAAAGTGCAGACTTAAGTTATGAGAGACCTTGTAAGAGGCACCAGTATGAAAACAATTTACATTTATCCCACCAGTAGAAAACCAATTTAGATTCATCCCTCCAG
The DNA here is from genome assembly GCA_013400775.1 of Chaetops frenatus. Taxonomy (NCBI): domain Eukaryota; kingdom Metazoa; phylum Chordata; class Aves; order Passeriformes; family Picathartidae; genus Chaetops; species Chaetops frenatus. Next base: position 79,619 of record VZTR01023631.1, on the reverse strand, counting down.
ACACCAACAGGTCTTCAGCACTCCGATTAATGAATGAAGTGACACTCAGCTGGCATTCAGAGGTGCTCCAGGTTTGCTGATTTCCCAATAATGGTGCCATGAGCGGACAGGAGGAAGGCACAGACCTGAGGCCAATCAGTCCATGAGACAGTAAACTCCCACTCTCCATTCTTTGCACAGTGGCTTCAAGTTTCTGATAACCCAGTCATGTTTCTGACGACCTAGTCATGCCCAGAGAGATCCACAGCCATCATCTGGGCCACTTCAACAAGGGAAGTATAGAGTACCACACAGGAGTGATTTTGCTTCTGGATTATAATGAGTGTTATGTAATCTGGCAAACTCCCTCTTGGTGTCATAAATAGCTGTGGAGAAATCAGAAATTATGACCTTTTGATCACAGCTGCAGCCAACAACCCTCAGTTAAAAATGTGATGCACAAGGGGCAACAGTGGATTGTCAAAACCCCCGCAAACTCTTGATTCGGAGACAATCGAGATTGTGTGTGACATTGGGACACTGGGACCAAATCATGCTGGATTTCCTGTCCATCAGTGGCTTTTGTCCTCACACAAGCAGCATTCCTAAGCAGACAGTCATGAAAACCTTCTAGCAGCATTGTGCCATCAAAGTAGCACAAAGTAGCTGAGTGTCCTGCTGAGTGAGGCGGCTGACCCCCTTCCCTGCCCAGACGCAGTTTTGGACAGATCTGATACATTGCGTACTCAACGTGATATATTCATTACTCATTCTGAGCACAATATAGCAAGTGTTACTCCGTGCTAGGGTGACTACATGTCCTGTACTGAACACTGTAATAAACAGAGTGTTATAACAGCCCTTTGGCAAGAGATTGTGTCTCTCTCAGTCACAGTATCACCATTAAAGCTGCGCCTGTAGGCCTAACCTCCCTGGCTGCTCTTTTTAAGCCGGCAGTCTCTTCTGAAGTCCATTTTCCTTTCTTGTGATGTTATCATTTATTACTGACAAAGGGTGAAAAGCTCAAACATTTGCAAACAAACGTGGTAAGGCAGTACCTGCCCAGAAGATAGCATCATTTACTTTGGATATAGATAAATTAATAGTTTATTCTGAACTTCTGGCTCCTTTATCAAAACTTTATCCACCCTGGTGCTCAGTCATCAGTGCCAGACCAGTTCCATGGGAGCAGAACAAACCCCAGCCTGACCTGTGGGGCAGGAGGGAAGATCACAGCAGTCCCAGCCCTGGTCAGGATCTGGTCCCTGACTGCATTTCACTCTGAAACTGCTTCTGTTTTAATATTCTCACCATCAGCCAAAAGGAACTGCTCTATATACATAATACTTGTTTTCTGGAAATCTGGCCATGCTGAACTGTTGATATGACCTTCTCTAAAATAAAAGGCATCTCTAAATAATTTAGACTTTGTAAGGAGCTGAAAGGGAAACAGAGGTGAATCCTATTTTTTTAAACTTCCATATTAGAAAAGAAAGGCACTTTTAGAGAAAGAGTAAACTTCCCTACAACCTTGTCGTTCAAACCCCTTTCTTAGAGAGCTGGCTTCCCTTTCAAACACATTTTATAACAAAAGCTAATAAACTCAAAAAAATTTGATTGTAACCCATCCAAAGTGCTTGGAGTTTTTGACATGCTTTCACATGTACTTCTTGGTTGCTATAAACAGCAAGTTGGTGTCAAGGTGAGCTCCTCCTGTCTGTTGCCCTTCTGAGTCCCTAGGAGGCAAAGGCACTTCATAGCCTGAAGGTCACATTTGCTCCTGCTCACACATTCTGCAAATACAGAGCTCGGTTTCATATCAGTCAGGGCGGGGGCACTGGTAAATATACGTGTTCTACAACATCAGAGAAGCTGTTACTACTCCAGCACTATATTGAGATTCTCTCAGTGTCCTGACTAATCAAACCATGCACAAATTCTTTTCTGCTTTCAGCTACTGTGATCCCATTTGGACTTCCTGTATACTTGCCGGAGAATAAAATCAAATGTTATTTACAAGAAGATTTGAACCTTTCTCCCAGACTATGTGTGTTTGTGTACAGGTTTTTTCATGCTTTTTTTCTTCGTGCCTTTGCCCTTTAATAATGTTCTACTTGTGACCGCACAAATATGATGCTTTCACTGGGACTACGCTGCTTGTCCAGAAGTTCAGAAGTTCAACCTTTCAAATGGTACATACAAAGGCAAGAAGTGGTGCAACTTGCAGGTGCAGGTAGGAGCACATGAAATTTTAGGCATGCATAAACTGAGGCCAGTGTTGGAGAGAACAGGTCCCACTCACAGTAGCTGTACACATACATACTCTGACAGGCTTCTGGTAGTAGGCAGCTGAAAATGATGAGCTGTCTCAACAGATTAAAATTAAATTCTATTGAAGAAAACAACATACAAAAATTATGTTTCTGTATAATCTGTGTGATTAAATGTTACTTGTTTCAAAGCTAATGTTTCTGTCACTTTCAATTACAGCTTTTGGAAGCTTTATTCTGCATCATTTAATCTCTTTAAATAACTCTCCTGTTCAGCTTTGTTATAGGGATTGGCACGCTTAGTGTGAATACTGCACTGCTACTAACTCCTACAATAACATCACTGACACTGATTTAGAATTATGTTAATCATATCTGCTCTCCATTCATGTCTGGAAGTTGGAAAAAGGAACAAAATCAAACAGAATCACATGCTGGAACTTCTTTAATGATCAAGTTATATTGAGCAGGCTCATGTCAAGTATCTGTGATAATCAGATGAAAATTTAACAATTTCTGAACAGTGGCAGACATTTCTTGTTGAGGAATAATTTTCAAAACTTAAAAAAAAATAAAATTTACTATCCTAAAAGCTGAAGGGTTGAACATTTTTCATTTGGGTTCACCATTTCCAAGTTCGGCGACTAGCACTGAAACGGAGTTAAATTATAATGAGGTTAAACAAGTTACAACTTGTTCAACTAGTTTGAAACTCCTGATGTAAATGAAGTTAGACAAAAATTCCTGTATTTGTTGACAGAAGAACCTCTGAATAAAAATCAGTATAAAAACTGACCTCCATGTCTGCATTTGTGTCCTAGGTTGACTGTATGAAGCTTTTATCCCCATTTGTCTGAATATTATCCCCATTATAATAAGGAAATTACGATTTATGTGCAAAAAGGAAGCTACATTTGTAATTAGCGAGCAAACGGAAGAAAGAGGGGGAGGGAGCTTTGCTAGGAAAAAAAAAAAAGCTTTTTCGCCAAAGGCTGCTCTCCAAGGCGAGCTCTGCCATCTCGTGGGCTGCAGCCCTCTTACAGGGCATTGCCCAGAGTTGGGCGCAGGAGATCACAGAGTGGTATAGGGAGACATGGGTATGTAAAAAACCCCAAAGGACTCAGTATCTAAAATAAATTGTAGAAAGAATTTCAATAACATCAGGGGTTTGAATCATAATTATTAAAATCAGTCTCTTGCTGAAAAGGAAATTATGCCAACAATACAGCAAGGTATGTGGTTCTAGCTGATTTTTCCAACCATTATTCTCGGATTGTAGTTTTTAAAGCAGCATTAGATATAGTGCAGTTACTCAGTGTCGGTATTACTGGATCCATGCAAGTCCCAGTTCCCTGTAGGAGATGCTGTGCTCCAGGCACAGGCCCTGGCACTCTGACTCACAGGTACGTGAACCCGTACTGATCCCAAAGCAGCTCAGGTTGCACCCTGGCAGGCAAGTAGGGGAAGTCCTAGTCCAGATCCTAGTTTATTTATTTCTAACAGAAGGTCACAGAACCATGCAAATCACTGGGGTTTTGGGTTTTTTTCAGCTTGCTGACCTAAACAGAAACCTGAATCAAGTTACAAACAAACAAGGAAAATCGATTCTCTCTTGTGAAACGAAGAGCTAGTTTGGACCAAAATAGTTTGGATCAACCCACAAAATTTCTTTGACTGAAAAGAATAATCACTAAGCAGTTGAAAATAGAAGCTTGGTGATTTCCAGGTGAGAACGTTATTTAGTGGAGGTTCCTTTTCAGAAATGTTGTGCTGCTCTGACTTTTATTGCATTTTCAGGGAGGAATAAAACCACTAACAAATCAAGCCAAAATCAGCAAATACTTTCAGTGGCCCCCTGTTTCAGCATGTTCCTTATTCAACAGCTCTACTCAGACAGCTTTGGTCTGTGACTCAGCATCCTAATTGTGACCTCTCTGGCTCGCAGCACCAAATGGGAAGGACTCTTGGAGAAGTGCAGGGAGACCCCTTGTTGTACAGAGGTTCCAGTGCTACCTTAAAGAATGATATCATCTGGTGACATAAATATATCTGTCACACTCACATATATGCTATTTTAGCCACATCGAGCCACCAACAATTTGCAGGTAACCTATCACTAGAGGAACAAATAGATTTTTAATAGTTACTTTAACCATTTAAACTGAAAAGGCACAAGAAATAAGGAAGAGGAGAATGTCTGTGAAAATGCTGCATTTACAGGGACTAATATTTTTATTACAGAGTTTGACTATTACTGCCTACACAAACATGCTCAGCTCTCAAAGGAAATGGTTCCTTTGTCATTTGTCTGTGACAAAACTAAAAAAAGAATGATCTGGAAGAAAATTCTCAGATATATCAATATGGTTTTTATCACTTAGGGGTCATTTCCAAAGTACGTAGAGAACTTCAAACGTCAGGTGCTTTTGGGAATTGTAACAACTTGTTATAAGACAAATCTCTGAATTTTGAGCTCTTGACAAATGGTTAATGAAAACAAGGAGCTAAAGGAGATGTGCACAAAACATTTGGCTCAATTTTGCTTCTGAAGTGACCAAGCACACAGACAATTTTGCCTGAATTACTGGATGTCACTGAGATAGTTAAAAAATAAGGGGAAAAATGTGCATTTGAACAGATGTTAAACAATATTCTTGGAATTACATTTATCTATTATATATTTTACATGATAAATTAAAGACACTGAAACATCAGAGATTCTAGGTGACATGGCTGTTATAGTTGCTTTACTGTTGAAGGCACATAAAATAGTTAAAGAGCAGCAGTACATAAGGAAGATGGGATTCTGCTTCGTTTATTGATGAATCATACTTCCTTGATGGGGGCTATAAACCAGCCACACTTCTGTGATGATACAAAAATAAGAAACACTATGTTTCTACTAAGTATTTTTCAATAAGCAGTTCTTTTCTTAATACAATAGTCATATGAATTCCTGAGGTAATCCAGATACTGTTAGCTGTAGACAGTTTACATGACAGTTTCCTACGTTTATTTTTATTTTTATAATGTTCATTTAGTGGTATGATTGATGATACGGTTTTGAGGGTGAAAAAGTCACGTAGGTAGCTTGGATAAGGAATACAGATATTTGTTTACTATTAACTAGTGGCAGTAAGGACAAGTCTCTAAGTGATGGGGCAGAAAGTTAAAGATCTCCTGTAGAAAACTGACGAAACCTTACAATTTGATTTCAAATAAAGAAAAAAAATCCTAAAGAAAGTATTTTTCTTTCCTAGCACAACTAGCAGAGCATTTATTATACATAGGACAGTTATATTTTTAATAAGCTGTACATATTGTATTTGTAGTCACAGAGATTTAAACAACGGATCTGCTGGCTCCCCAGATACATGGAATCAGCAGGCAATGGAGTCTACTTCTCCCTCTGTATTCTGTCAGCAGCTGTGTGGCTCCCGCCTTTGTCACTTCAGAAGAACTGGCTGCTCTAGGAAATACAATGTGCCACTGGACCCTTTAAAACATGGCCAGTATTCACCATCATAACATTCATATTGTAGTGGGATTATTTTCATCTTGGAAGCAGAAGCACAGCAAGGCATATTATTTGCATCTTTTCAGGCTGACTGGGACCAGGAGCAACCTAGATTAAAATTACTGAAATTCAACATCTCTGTGGTGTTTTTAAAAGGAGTTTAATGGACTGCTTCCCTTGGTTGTTGACAAAAAGCCACATCATAGAACTGTCCCTGAGTCATATGAGTCTGACACCTTAGTCCAGAGTGAGGACAGCAGAGAAATACAGAAAAGGGCTACAAAGGGCCCACAACACTCTGCCTTCTCTGACTGTAGAGAGGGTCGATTCTGTTTGGCTTGGGGAGGTGAGGCAATGCTTGCAAGAGGTAAAGTCAGGACCAGAGGAACATACACAGCTGCAGACAGATTTATATCACTTTACCTATGGGGAAATGACCTGATCACTCAGGGCAGTGCAATAAAATCTCCTGTTCTATACTACAGACAAGTACTTAAATTTTTGTTAACACTTGAATTCTGCCACAGTAGGAAGCTTTATATGCTGCACATTATTCTTGTGTCAGCCATGATAATAAAACATCCACCTCCTGAATTTTTTTATGAGCAATAATTTATTTTTACAATAAAAAAGCACTTCAGATTATTTTTAAACAAAAACAAACCTGTGAGTATATAAGTAGCAGCAGCTATACCAGAAGGATCTAATTTGTTTTTCTCATCCAGAACCCCATGAAGTGTCATTTTTCTTTTTCACATCCCTGTGCTGTTCAAAACACCAGTTTATAGAGCTTACAAATGCACTTTCCTTTGGAGTCTGGTATGTATTCTCCTGAGGGTCTCAGACAATTACAGTAAAAAATAGACGCATCAATTGCAATATTTTCGCACAGCATGGTATTACTCCTGCTGAGGTTTTAATTTGCCCCGTGACTGCATATATCAGCAGATTTTCAAAATTACATTATAAACTGGTACTGCATTCGGCCTGAAATTTGGCTCAGTTTCTTCTCGTACCAAGGTTTCCCAGACACCAAAATCAGTGTGATTCCCAAGCTCACAGGCAAAGGAACTTGGGATTTTGGATTCAAGAGTAATTATGGAACCTTGCTAGACTGGGGAAGCAGCAAGGGGCTAAAAACCTTCCTCTGCACATCACACTACCACTACCAGCAGAAAGCATTAGAGTTAGATACAAGATGATATTCCATCCTGGCATACTGGGGAAGAGAATAGGGATGGAAACTAGTTGAAGAAAGGACAGAAAAAATCTCCCACCTGTATTTCTGTACCTTGCCTTTGCTATCTTGTCTAAGCCAAATTTTTCAAAGCCATCTCCTGTTATCTGCAAAATCTGTGGGAATTTTACTCTACTTGAAGTGACATGAAGACTGCTTGAAACATCCT
>VZTR01023631.1:49471-70381 GCA_013400775.1 Chaetops frenatus | reverse complement strand
ATCCTCCATTCAAATCAGTGGGAACACTTGAATTTACATAGATTTGAATTAGATTGCATCTTTGCATTTGCTTTTACTATAATAAAGAATCCCCAGCTGAGGGAGCTGGGTTTGTTTAGTCTTGAGAAGAGAAGGCTCAGGAGAGACCTCATTACTCTCTACAACTCCCTGAAAGGAGGTGGTAGTGAGGTGGGGGTCGGTCTCTTGTACCATGCCTGCAGTGAGAGAACCAGAGGAAACGGCCTCAAACTGAGACGGGGAGATTCATATTAGATATTAGAAAAAAAATTTGACTGTTAGGGTAGTCAGGCATAGGAATAGTTTGCCCAAGAATGTGGTGGAGTCACCATCCCTGGATGGGTTAGAGAGGCATTTGGATCTGGCACTGCCTGAGCTGGTTTAGTAGCTTAGGGGTTACAGTGATAATGCTGGGTAGACTGGATGACCTTTTGGTCTCTTGATGATTCTATGATTCTATAATTCTATGTTATTAATGAAGACATTAAATAACACTGGTCCCAGTACAGAACCCTGAGGAACAACACTGACATCTATCAGGACTCTGAGGTGTTGACCACTACCCTCTGGATGCAACCTTTCAACCAGTTCCTTATCCACTCAACAGTCTACCTACCAAATCCATCTCTCTCCAACTTAGAGAGAAGGATGTTGTGGGTGATGTGTCAAGAAGTTAACAGAAGTTCAGATAGATGACAGCTCTTCCCTTGTCCACTGATGTTGTCACTCCATTGAAGAAGGCCACGAGGTTGATTAAGCAGAACTTGCCCTTGATGAAGTTGTGCTGGCTGTCTCAAATCACCTCCCTGCCCTCCGTGTACCTTAGCACAGCTTGCAGGAGGATCAGTGCCATGGCCTTCCCAGGCACAAAGGGGAGGCTGACCGGTTGCTGGTTCACACGGTCCTCCTTTCTAACCTTTTTAAAGATGAGGGAAATGTTTCCTGTTTTCCAGTCACCAGGAACTTCATCTGACTGCCATGATTTCTCAAATATGATGGGGAGTGGCTTGACAACTAAATCAGCCAATTCCATCAGGACTCTCGGATGCAACTCATCAGGTCCTATAGACTTATGAACAATCCTCAGGTGGTCATGACCGCGATCTTCTCTTACAGTCAGAAGCACTTTGCTCCCCCAAATCATGGTGTTTCCACACAGTTTCAAACCACCTTTCACAACAGACAAACGTGATAACCACGACACTACAAACTCTAGCTCCAAATGAAACTGTCCAAATGAACCACTATATTTTAGAAGCAAATAGTAGTGATTCTAAGCAGGATCTGAAGACAGCCACAAAACACAACATAATTTAAAAAATACTGGAAAAAGAGCTACATTGTTGATTTCCTTCTAGGCACTTCCTGAGGCACTCTGTCTTCTAGGGGATTTTCAAAAAGTTTTACAGAGCAATATTGAAGGGTTCCACAGGCTAACATTTCGGTCAGAAAGACAAACTTCTGATGCTCAATATTTGACTACAACAACAAGAATTCTCAGGCTATATGTTGTTAATGGAGTGATTTTAAAACCCAGGATTTCCTCATATGACATATAAAAATCAAAGCTGACATTCAGACAGATCAAATATAAAGCAACATTTAAATGGAACACACTTTGGAACAGAACAAATAATCAGTCCTAAGTGTAGATCTACAGTAATTAAAAAAAAAATCTGTTATTACTCCCTTGACCTGTATCTCCTGCTCAATAGCTTCAAACTATTTCTATAGAAACTTGTAACTTTTACTATGCTGACAAAGAGTAAATTTTGCTAATTAGATCTGCCCTCCTCCTTTGCAATCCTAATAAAGATGACTGAATTGGAGAATAACTTATTCTAGCATGCCCGTGTGTTTCTTAGTTACCTACAAAATAATTCCAAGGCTTAAAAAAACATAAGATTCTAAATTAGAAAGACAGCAGAACGACAGATAAAATCTTGTTTTGATCTCTGATCAATACACGATACTACAAAATGAAGAAAAAGCCCTATTCTTAACCACCCACCTATTTATCAGTTACTGCATGGGAAGAATGATTTTTTCTGATCTTTTTGGGCAATCTGCTTACTCTTTTATGTATAAGATATAAATAGCTTTATTTTTCCCTGTTTAATAAATTTAGTTGGAAATAATTAAGTTTACATAAATAATTAATTAATCAACAGTGTTTGATTGTTGGAAACAAAAAACCTTTGGACAATCCCTTTATTCTGAAGCCAGGATGACTGACACCAGCACATACAACAGGAGAACAGAATGCATGATGCTATATTGATTAATGATGTCAAGATCCTGCACCATATGGCGTTCAATGATAAACACAAGATGCAAAAACAAAAGGGAGAAGAAAGCTATGACACTTTACCTGAGGGTGCTTCTGTAACATTCAGCAGAACAGCTGGATTGCCCAAGAATGAATATTCCACTATATTACTAAATATATTGCAAAGTTAGTAAGATTTTAAATCTAATAAATCTAAGTTCCTTTGTACATTATAGATAAAATCCTGAACCTATAGAAATCAACAGCAAAATAACTATTTCTTTCACTGTGATCAAAATCCCTCGCATTTCTATATTGATTTAATAATTAAAGCTTTTGATAGTACCAGAAACTTTAATGGTATTATCTTTTAAATTTACATATCTGACTTTTCTCATGGGTTCTTTGACTACAGATACAGGATGGACTTTGCATGATCAGTAAAGCTGATTAGCTGCCTTCTGAAGCCAGTGGAAGGTCTCAGAATTGTTTTGACAGTCACCAATTTGATAAAAACAAGTTTCCTGAAATAATAATATACCTCCTAGAACAAGATGAAGACTATAGATGTCTACTAAAATAAATGAAAATTTCTATTAGAAACAGAAGAAAATTTTCTGTTTCAATATTTACCATTAATGAGATTTAGATAAGGTACAGCCTCCAAGATAAGCTCAGTGATATAGTCCAGAATGTATTTCACATCTATGTCTTTGTCTTTTTAAACAGTCTTAAACATCTAATGCCTATATAAGCTTGTGAGTTCACAGTTATATCTATGTGCAAATAAATTTTCCTCTGTGATACTGCTATCATGTTCTCTCCTTGTTGTTTATTAGCGCCATTTGTTATGTCGCATTTAAAATTAGATTGGGAGATATTTGGAGGAGGGATCATTAGCAGGTTGCAATCAGAACTCTAATTATGCTGCTACTGGAGGGTGCTGAGGAACCCATAGCTGAGTGAACAGATGTACTCATTTTTAATAGGGAAGTCATGTCATAGTAAATAACAGCTCTATTTTCTAGAATATGGGCCTATTGAAGGATTTGCAGGTAAAAAGTGGTAGCAGAGCTGAAACTGAAAAGCCATGACATATCAGACACGGTAAGTGCAGACACTTCATGCTGCTGCTCAGACACTGCACACTGATGCAGAATGCAAATAGGCCCAAGGCTTCCTCCACCGGCTACCAACAAAGCTTTAGAAATGCAGACTTTCTGGAACAGATAAACAAAGTACTGACAGGATGAGTTACAAGAGAAAGGAAGAGTTTATTGCCTGGCAGTGTTAAAGAATTACAACAGCTTTTTCTGGGGGCAAGATAATTTACAAGCAGAGGCACTAATGGCCTAAAAAGCCAAATTTCTGCTTCCTAGAAGGAACAGGCTGCTCTGGTAGAGTGGAAGAATAACAGAAAAGTTAGAGAAGAGCCTACTAAGCTAAGCAGGAAGCTTATGATGATAAAAGGCCCTAGGTCTTTAGGTGCTGAAAAAATACACAACTTGATCTGTCTGGACTAAATCCCCACAGAAAGCAATGGAAAAATAATGAACAGTCCAAGCAGCAGACTCTCTATGTCTTGAGTTCACTGAATTCATGCACAGTGACAGAGATCAGACCGAAGATAAATATGGGAGAGCACTGCAGCTGGACCAGACAACTCCAGCTCAGTATCCTGTTTCTCAGAGCAGCCACAGAAGGTACACAAGACCGAGTATAAAAGTAGGGCAAATATAAAGTGGTAATTTCCCTGGACATTCTCCCAAACTCCAATAATGCTGTTTTAGGGGCTTTCTGTGCCAGATGTAGCTTCCACAAAGCCAGTAAACATTGCAGCTTTTTCTTCTCTGAGTTTATGTGGCCCTAAGGTTCTGCAAACTTTTAGGCTCCCATCCTGTGTCAAGGACTTCTATTGCATAACTGTGACCTGTGTGAAGGACTGCAGTCCTCTTTGTTTTGAACCTTTGAAAGTGCTACTTTGAAAGTGCCCCTCAGTTCCCAGGAGCAACATAAGCACTCTGCTTGCTGTGCTGAAGGTTTTCCAGGAGGCTATCAGCAGGCTGGCCAGTGAGTACTGTTGGCTACCAGGTCAATACAAGTTGCACAAGACTCATGTTCCTTTACATTGTTAAGTGATAAAGGCCAAAGAAAGTGTGTCAGCACTATACCCCTGGTCATGCATACCAGCCAAGACTAAGCATGTTCCTTGATGTCATTTTGGCCCATTCTACTACTTCGTAAGCCAATGCCAAGGCACACTCGAGGACAGCACGTGCTGTTCCTAACAGGCAGCATAGAAAGACTGCACCACATCCAGCTTCCTTCACCCTCCCTCCTCCTCCAGCACTGCCCTTGCAGGCCCTTCACGCCCCAGAACATGCCATATGCACTCATGTCATACCCCAGGATATGTGATACATATGTCCACCTCATGCTATCAAAACTTTACTCTGGTAAACAGAGAGTTTCTGGAGAAAACTAGGAAATTCAAAAGCTTTGGTATGATCACTGATTCAACAAAAATGTAATTACTCTACAAGGGAAAAGACAAATTAGGAGACATGAGCAAGGCTCATGTGGCCTGAATAAAAGAGATTCTACAAGTCTAAGTTATTGATTTTATAGGAGATGAAATTATGATAGCCAAGATGTGAAATATTACTGTGTTCATAAAACATAGTATGTAACCTTTGAATTTCAGTAAATGTATGAAAACCATGATTTAGGACAAACAGTGTGTTCTGCCAGTGGCACAGGATAGACACAGATATGGGTAACATTGTTTTCTAGTAACTTACTTTATAGGAATGCAATGGAAATCTGATTTCTATGTGCCACATTTATTGCCATCTTTGGAAATATAACAAGAAATGTTCAGAGGTGTCTGAATTTAATTTATTAGTATTCAAAGCATTATGAATTCAAAGTAGATGTTTATCATCAAGATAAAAACTTAAATTTAAAAAAATGTTATCAAATGATAGAAATCTAGAAAAGTTATTATCCTCAAATTAGTTAGGATATAACAGGCAAAGGTATCTAGGATGTAACTTCTTTCCTGTACACTCATCTAATTTTTTGCAAACATGCATTATTTTTCATTACTTGTTTGATTGTAAAAGTAACTCAGATCAGTAAAAAAATTTCTAGTTCAAATTCTGATGAGAATGGAAGCAAAATGCCCACATTTAAAAATAATCCTTAGTCCACTGTCAGCGACATTTACCCTTGCCTAGAAAGAGACAAAAAATATCATATATCAACATCTTCACAAAACTGATTTCTAATTTTGGACAAGCACCAATATTTCTTTGTATATTTATATACCTGAAACACATCATTCTTGAAAGAGCTTATGGACCAGTTTCCAAAAGGCACTTGTGTGACTTATGTAGAATACACCCAGAAAAGAATGCTGAATATTTCTTAACTTACTGAGTCATGTTCAGAACACTTAAGACTGAAGCTCAAATCTGCAATCCTTAGTGAGCAAGAGCTTCCTTTCTGTTCCAGCTCTGTTATGGNAAGAAGAAACCACCTGGGGGTTGATTTTGATTCTGTTGTCTTTTGTTAATAAACTATTTTTTATCTTTGAAGTTTAGGCCTGTTTTGCATTTCTCTTAATCCTTATTCTCATAAAACCACTACACTACACTCTCGCCTGGTGTGAGCAGGCGAGCAGGTGAATGTGAAACCGCTACATTAAATGGTGTTTCTGCCCGGTTTCGAACCAACCCATGACAAAACTGAGAAACATACATGCGTATTTTAGTCAGTGACCTTATAAATGTCTGGGGGAAAGACCTAAAATACATATGAAAATAGCCAATGGTTTTTAACAACACCTTCAGTAGAAAAATGGGCATGTACTCAGCACAGCTGAAGTTCATCTGAAGAATGGATCTGTAACTCTACATGTCCCCAGACACGTTTGAATTTATGTTCAGGCTATTTAAACAATGTCAACTGCCTCCTTATGTTTTTCTATTACAATAAACTATGCTGCTGGAAATCTTGCTTTAAATGTGTAGCTGGACAATTTTTATTGTTGGGAAAAAAAGGGTCTTAGGTTTGCAGAGCTACACACAACTGAGGCCACAGAGGGCAGAAGAACAGCAAGACATACCTCACCTTTTTTTTTCTTGGCTTCTCCAGGTACATTAGAGACTAGGGAAGCTGAGCAGGGTCTGGTTCTTAGCAGCAGGATTTGGAACATGAAGAAGTACCCATTAAATCAGAGCAAGTGCCCTGAGTTGGTTTTTTAAACATACCTAATCATTTTCACCTTTCCACATCTTTATGAAGGGCTTTTTAAAATCCTTTCCAGATGGGCAAATGTACAAAAGACTTTACGGTAATGACTGATGCCCAGGATGTATCCTCCAACTAAATACTATCTCCATAGCCTTTTCCAGAATACTTCAATGGTTGTAAAGAAGTATCTTCTCATGCCTTTTTTACCAGATCCTTGCATGGAAAACTTCTATAAGGTTTTTATTACTTTAATTTTCCAGATTAAATAAAGGATTGTAGGATAAACCATCAGACTCTGGAACAAAAAGGATTTCTTGGTTTTACTTCTCTTATAATGAAGCAGTCTCTTTGGTGCTGCTATCCACATGAGATGGGCTTATTTTAGATTTTTTTTGGCTGTCACCATTTGTGTTGTTTCTTCCACTGTCAGATTCAATCTGCATGACATCAGCATGTCACTGGTAGAACAGATGTTGTTTTATTATGGTCTTTTTTTTTTTTTTTCCCAGCTTTGTAATTAGTGATCTAGTCTTCCTTGATATACTACAAATTACTTGCAGCAACAGAGGTGCTCTGGTGAGGACACGGGGATCATAAGCTAGAGTGACAGCCAACATAGTAGCAGAGATCTGTTGAAATATTTGAAACAGAAAAGAAAAATCTATCTCAGTCAGATAAGCAGCCTGAAGGATCAAAGGATGCCGAAAAGTCTTCTGTTTGAAAAACATAAGTCATTGTACAGCAAAATGGTACTTGGACCTTTTAATGGCTACTTGGATTGCTAGTACCAACCATGCTGTAAATATATTTAAAAGGTCAGTATAACAACGCTCTAATTTGTTCTAATGCTTCAATAATTGGTTCCTAGCTGTTTTTATATTTTTTTTTTTAAATTCACATATGTACATATATTTAGACTCAGGACACAGGTCTTAGAGTTTTGCTTCAATTTGGGTATAAAATGGAGCTTCTCTTACAGTACCTGACATTGTGTCTCTTGCTAATAACATGGCTGCTGATAGTAAGAGGTTCAAAATGCCATTTGTAGTTAAAATCTCTATTTTGAGATATATTGTCTAGTTTATTCATGCAGAGAAGTCATTTTACCTTTTGACCTTTCTGCTGGACTGAATAAAATGAGTGGAGACATATTCTAAAAGTCTTTGTGTTTGAATGAATTGTGACTGCAGCTGAAATTGCCAGAGTCTCCTGTGTTATTCACATTAATTTGTTTGTAATACAGTTGGCCAAACCTTTCCATTTTAGATAGTTATTTCATTTTGTTTAGATTTATAGTGAAGTTAAAAAATTAATGAGGCAGAAAACTGAAGCATTGTAGAGCATTTTAATCAGATATAAAGTAGCAACTGCAATGCTTCATGCAGGCCCAGGTTTTAAAATGATAAGGCTTTTACTTAACAAATTAATTTTGTTCATTTGCCTAATTACTTTCTATAGCATGAAATACCTGAAAGTTTAAGTATAAGCCAATACATAAACACCTTGGTGAGGTAGGGCACAATTTTCAAGATTTTCTTCTCAGGATAAGAAGATATCTTATGTAATTTTAATAATAAATAGAGCTAATAAAAAAAGAGCCTAGGGCTTTTCAGAGATGCTATGTCTTCCCTCCTTCATCTCTTCAGGAGCTGAGAGTATCTAAAAGACTACTGCACTGAGTCCTACCCACTTAAGTCTGACCTCATGAAAAAAGGATTTGTTTCCACTGGTAATTTAAAAACGTGGAATACCTGGCAGAGCACTTGTTGGAAGCTGGAAAGAGTTAGCAAAAACTCTCTGGGGGCTGGAAAAACTATCTAGGTTATAAGGAGTTATCAAGAAGTTTCAATTAAGTGACATTGATAGACACAAGAAGAGTAGCACATCATTCAGAAATTATTAAAAAGTCAGGCAAATGAGTTAAGGATCTGGAAAAGTATAAAAAGGCAAGTAATAAATACAGCTAACCAAAGAGAATACCAAATAAATTAATGGTCAAATTCAGAGATTACTTTGAAGACCAGCAGGCACGGAGCAGGGAGAACAGCCACAGACGATAAACACTGTAGACCTCAAAATGTAAATGGAGAAAATGGCAGAGGAACAGGCCATCCTGTGCTGCTCGGTGAAAGATAAGCACTGGGTAGGATATTGCTGCTGCAGTTTTCACAGACTCAGTCATGCACCAGGGCAGTGCTGTCAAAGCAGTACCAAGACAATCATGGAATCGTTTAGGCTGGAAAAGACCTCTGAGATCATTTAGTCCAACCTATGACCCAACACCATCTTGTCCATCAGATCATGGTGCTGAGTGCCACATCCAGCCTTTCTCTACACACCTCCAGGGACAGTGACTCCACCACCTCCCTGGGCAGTCCGTCTCAGTATCTAATCACCCTTTCTGTGAAGAATTTCTTGGTAATGTCCAACCTAAAACTCGCCTGGTCCAGCTTAAAGCTGTATCCTTCTGTCACTCTGCTGGTTGCCTGTGAGAAGCTGGCCCCCACTTGGCTACAACTCTCCTGTCAGGTAGTTGTAGAATTTGCTAATTCATGGCAATCTGCAAATAAAACTGATTCACAAATGTCTGTGGGAGCAAGTAATGTAACTATTTCAGACAAACAGGTAACATGGTATTTACTGATGAAAGTGCTCTACTACCTCGTACTGCCCCCTACCCCAGCAGGTTTTTGTGATCTTCATGAGTAACTCCGATGTCTGGGTTAGTGCAGCCATCACCTGCATTATGCTTTCTGACTCTGTGAATAAACGTGCACACAGACATAATGAAATATGAACAACCACATGAACATTTAATCTACTTTTTTGTTCACAGAAATCATATAAACAAAAAAAATTAGGCTGACACATTTCAAACTATTCATGTGTATAGATATCCATGCTTCATTACTTCAAGGAATTCTACTTTCAAAGAATATCACTTGTGCATACGCTTTATTTATTAGGGCTACAAGACAAAGAGCCAAAGGAGACTGTATCTATTACATACATATTTTTTGTCCAAGGCTCAGGAGGAGCGTCTGTCCCTACGGAAGGAC
Organism: Chaetops frenatus; assembly: GCA_013400775.1. Classification (NCBI taxonomy): domain Eukaryota; kingdom Metazoa; phylum Chordata; class Aves; order Passeriformes; family Picathartidae; genus Chaetops; species Chaetops frenatus. Next base: position 60,778 of record VZTR01023631.1, on the reverse strand, counting down.
AAACCCCGCAGTTCTAGCGAGGCCCGGGCGGGCGGCCTCGGGATCCCTGCCTAGGCCGGGCCGGGTCGAGCCTGGCTGGGGCGCGGCCGCCTCGCTTCGCTGCGGGAGCCGCGGGGGCGGGGCCGCCACCGGAGTGGGTCCCTTGGCGGCCGCCGTAGGCAGCGCACCTCCCGCCGCCGGCCGCGGGCTTTTGGAGCGCCATGAGCCTTTGGGCGGACAAGCACCGGCCCGGCGCCCTCGCCCGCCTCGACTTCCACCGCGAGCAGGCGGCGCGGCTCCGCAACCTGGTGAGTGAGGCACGGGCTCTGCCCGCCGCCGCGGCGCTCTGCCCTGGGCCCCGGCGGCCTCCAGGTCCTCTCCTCCCCGCAGCGAGAATCCCCCCGGAGTCGGCATTGCGCCTGAATAAGAGGGAAAACTTTACTGCGCGGGTGTCCGAGCATTGGAACAGATGGCTCAAAGGGGCTGTGAAGTCTCCGTCACCGGGGAGAGTCGGGAACTATCTGGGTGCAATTCTGTACCCTGTGCTCTGGGATGACTCTCCTTGAGGGGGGAGGTTGGACCAGTGTGGTCGCTTCCAGCCTGAGCCGTGCTGTAATTGGGATTCCGGGGCCGTAACGCTGCTCCTGTGGGGCCGGGGTCGGGAGCTTTTCCTCCGTGCAGGCCCTGGCTTTCCCTGCCGTGGGAAGGTGTCCCGGAGGCATCGCGCCCTGCCTGGAAGCGAGGCCTTAATGCCGAGGGAAAGGCTGCGAGGGAATCAGTGGCTCGACTCTTTCAGGAGTGGTGTGCACGTGTTCTTCCTGCTGGTTTCAATGTCCGTGAGAACAGGGCTTGGCTTCTTTGCCTAAAATTAGCAGAAATTTTTGAGGCGCGCAGCTGTTAACGAAAGTCAGGACTGCTTCCCCTGCCAGATATGCCGACTGGCACATTCACTTCCTCAGGGATTGGTGATATCTAACTAACGTAAGTGCTGACTGTGTTGTATGCTCAGACGTGCTCCAAGTCATGCTTTTTAGCTTTTCAGGAAATAAGTTCCTGAACTTGTGTATAGATATGTACATTATAACTGTATTTATATATATGCTAAATATATATACATAAATAATATGGAAATATAGATATCTACTTTAAACTTTGTTTCAGACTTTTTTCCTGTGTATTTCTCGCTGCTGTCACTCTAGTAACCATGGGAAGCATATAAATGCTGGAGTGGGTCTTGGGGATTCGTTTTGTTGTTGGTTTGCTTGGGGTATTTTACAAGCAGTGAGATGTTTGAAGTTAAACGAATTGCACATGGTCTTCAGGAAAATGTGATGTTCTATAGGATATGTTGCTACAGGAAAGCATTTCAGGTGTTTTAATTCTAATTGCTATGTTGTGATGGAGCTTGAAAAGTCATTTAATGTAAACTTGGTTGAAAATGGAAGGATAAATGCCATTATAAAGAAAATACTGTTGTAGCTAACTGACCTTGTTGCTTTTTGTTCAGGTTCAATGTGGTGACTTTCCTCATCTGCTGGTGTATGGACCATCAGGAGCTGGAAAAAAGACAAGAATAATGTGTTTGTTAAAAGAATTATATGGTGCAGGCGTGGAAAAACTGAGGATTGAGCATCAGAGTATAACGGTAAAAAAAAACCTCCCATCTGCTGTGAAGTAATGTGGAAATACTGACATATTTCTGTTGTGAGGCCTTTGTATTTATTTGAGTTTTAAAAATATTTTTTTTTTTTTTTTGCACTCAGTATCTTCAACCTTTTTTATGTAGCTAATCATACCAGCTTGGTTATAGGAGCAAATTATTTTCCAGATGTTCTTTAGGCCTTCAAGATGTGGGGTTGTCTGTTGTTTTCTGTGCCTGGTTGGCTGTTGTTGTGGTGTAGTTTTTTTGTTCAGTGGGGTTTTTTTTATTTATTGTTTACAGTTCAGTTTAGCAATAGCATCTCTGCTGTTGCTATTTTACAGGCTGGATGATGTGTCAGTACTCCTGATTTTCTTTGGAGGTGGGACTGGGACTGCAGGAGATGAGCAAGTCTATATCTCAGGAGTTCTTTGATCTCTGAGACTCTTGGTTTGCCTGTGACTTGCACAGGTGTAAACTGTAAGAGATTTTGAGAACACTTCCTGAAACTTAATGCGTTTATTTTCTATGTAGGCACCTTCTAAAAAAAAGATTGAAATTAGTACCGTTGCAAGTAATTATCACCTTGAAGTTAACCCAAGGTAAGTGTGCAGTAACAATGCCTCACTTTAAAGGTAAGCCACTGGCCACGTTGTCAGTACCTTAAGCCTTTGTGTATGAGGGACTGATAGCCTGATTTGTTGCCTGAGCAAGTTAGGTAATGGTTTATGAGTTTGATCTGCAAATGAAAGCAGGGAGAAGAATTTTAATTGAACAACCCTAAATTAACAAAAATTTGGATTGCTGTATACTAAACGCAAAAATGTTCTGTTTAACTGGCTACATAAGCATGCTTATGTTGAGGGCTGGGTAACAGGAACAATTCCGGATTGGCAGATTTCACCATTTCAGTTGAAATTCAGAACTTCTGCTAGACCTAACACCTCCATGTTGTTAGTTCTCTCACAAATACAAAAATTAAGGAATTTGAAAGTAAGCAAGGTTTACCCAGTAACTCTCCAAGTAAAGTGTTTAGAGCATGGGAAAGACCACCACAAAATACTGTGGATCCTTGTCTTGAGTGAGGTCAGATATTGATTTAAACAATGGAAGCTGTAACGGGAGCTATCTCCATCTTTGGCAGTTGTGAAATTGCTGGTGATAGTTCCCAGACCCAAAGCAAATACTTGCATTTATCTGAAACCTCATAATGTTGCTTTAAATCACAATGAGTATGAATGTCATTGTGCACTGGGACATGTTGGTTACTGCTAAACCTTAGCTCATGCTGCCTTGCATTTTAGAAGTTTTTCTTTAAAAACTCGTTCTGCAGCTAATCTGTGTATTGATTATTGAGTATCTGCTGGTGTTCTAATACAGGCACAAATAATTATCAGTTAATTACCAATAAAAACTAAGAATTATTGGTAGTCACCAATAAGTTTTGAATATGTAATTTTGATGATAGCAGATACGCGACCATTCAATCTTCAGCTCTGATAACCTGACACTACTAGCAGTTTTCCTGTTACTCTGTATAGGGTACTTAGAGCTTGAAACATAAAATAACTATATTTCAATTTAAATACAAAAGTGCTGAGTTTGGATTAAGAGTTAATATCCTGATTCATAGGCTATAAGTGATCAAGCAATTGTCATGTTTATGTCTGACCAGACAGTAAACCTCTGTGCTGTGCAATGGCCTGTGAAGTTTGACTGAATTATAACATGGTGAAGTCATGTGCGCCTTTAGTAACATAGAATGGGGTGAATGGCTAACAGGGAGAGGAAATGAATTTCTGGGAAGGACTGCAGAATAAAACCCCACATCAGTCCTTTGAGTCAGGCATCCTATTATGTTGTTAGGCTTAATTGTTCTTCCCATAATGAGTAAAAAGGTACACATTGTGTGTCCTTGTTCAAACTATAGGTAACAAAAATTTAGATTTCTTTTCTGAAGAAAATGAGTTCTATTTTAATGAATTAATAAAGCATTTGACAATGGTTTTACTACATTTGAGTGAACTACTACCAGCTGCACCTGCATAAGCTTTGGGTTGTTTTTATTATAGAGGAGGTAACTTTTAACAAAGTATATATGTATTAATTTAATTCTAACTCAGCCACTTCTGAATTATTTTGGCATTCTTGCTCATTCAGTTGACCTAAGGAGGATGTATTTTATATGCAATATAAAGTTGTTTTAAAACAAGATTTATTCAAACTCCTGGTACAGTGATGCAGGAAACAATGATCGTGTGGTAATTCAGGAGCTCTTGAAGACAGTGGCGCAGACCCAACAGCTTGAGACAAGTACTCAACGAGATTTTAAAGGTGAGTTAAACAGTTGTAATCAGTCAAAATACTTTTAAATGTGGGCGTTTTTTTCAGAGATTTCAGTTCACTGTTTTGTTTGTACTTGTATATTTCATGAAGATTGTACAGTCAAAAAGGCACGCAGGTTATCTTAATCTTTATTTTCCTGCTTGTGGAACCATGCTGCCTTTTTCTGTGTGTTATCACTTATTTTGGTATTACTGCTTGTATGTCAAAAGTATTTTTTTCTGAGAAAGATTTGCTATTAGTATAGGTGTTTAATGTTTAATCCTTTTTTTCAGTGGTGCTGTTAACAGAAGTTGACAAACTTACTAAAGATGCTCAGCATGCTTTGCGAAGAACAATGGAGAAGTACATGGCGACCTGCAGGTTGATCCTGTGCTGCAACTCAATGTCAAAAATTATAGGACCTATTCAAAGCAGATGCCTGGCTGTACGAGTGCCTGCTCCCAGCATTGAAGATGTATGCTGAAACAGAAGCAAAAATAAGTTACTTAAAAATTCTTATTAAATAAGTTCTTGCTGTGGACTTACATTTTAGTTTCACATAGTGATCTAGTTTTCCTTTCTGCTGAATGATGTGCCAAGCATGGCTTATGAAAGACTGGTCCATCTCTGGTCCAGAAGTCTTTTTAACAGGAGAGTCTGTAGGTGCTGAACAGTTTGCTAAGTGTTGCACTCCCTGCTACCTGTTTTCTGTCTAGATCTGCCATGTCTTGTCCAGTGTGTGTAAGAAAGAAGGCCTGACTCTTCCTCAGGAACTGGCTCAAAGGATTGCAGAGAAATCAGGTAGAAATCTTCGGAAAGCGCTACTTATGTGTGAGTCCTGCAGAGTACAACAGTAAGTCACTGCAAAAATTAATGTAAATTATATTGTCAGACACATAAATGACCTTGCTTCTAAGGCACTGTTAAAATAGGTAGCAATTTGCTTTGATTGTAATTTCTAAAAAGATATTATTTTGTAGGTATCCTTTTACTGCTGATCAAGACATTCCTGAGATGGACTGGGAAGTTTATTTGAGAGAAACTGCAAATGCTATTGTTGGTCAACAGACACCACAAAGGTAGGCAAATGCTCATGTTTAGAGCTATAAATTATGTTTTTGGTGTACTCTGCAACCTAAAAAAAAAAAGTGGTATTCAAAATTGTGATGTCTTCAGTTATGTGCAATTTTCTGTTATTTCTAGTGAAGCTGGTACTTTGCAGCCAGAGGAGTTGAGCTTTGAAATTGGCAGAAAAGGTTAAATGGGTTAAACTGAAGAACTGTTGTTTTTCCCTGTTGAAACTTAATAATCAAAAGTGACTGTAGGCTCAGTTGCCTGTTGTGTGGGGGGAGGGTGGATATGTATAGTTGTTCTGGTTTATTAGTGTTAATTAAAATTTTTCTTAGATGATCTTTAGCATAAAGCACCTCTGTAAAAGAACTGGAAGTGAGAAACAACTGCTTTTTTTTAAGCACATCAGGAGATGACCTCTGTATTCATCTCACTGTCATATCCAAAGCCTGATCCTTTTAGTCTGTTCCATGTATTAGTTATATGAGATGTCACTTAATTTAAATGCTTGTAGCATCTGCCCTCCTGTTATCAAAAGCTGGGCATTGGCTAATTGTGTCAGTTCTGCCACCTAGTTGTCTTAACCCTTCTTACAAACAATGAAGACAGAAAAACAGCATAAAGGAACACTCTGGCTCTAATAAATTGTTTGTGTCTCCTCACTAATCTTAAGCATGAAAAATAACTTAAATTATGAGGAAGAATTAAAGGGAAACAATCCTGAGACAAATTATAATAGCCTTGTAGCTTCTTTATTAACTGAGACCATTGTTACTAGAGTATGTGTCATTTATCTTCTGAATAAAAGGTGATATGCAGCCTTTGAATTGAAACTAACTCATTCAATGCTTTTGGTTTTAAAATAACACCCAGAAGCAGAAAGTAAACCTTGCTTGGATCGCTTCTTTTCCTGCAGTGTATTTCACTAGTTGTGGGAACACATAAGTATGCTTTGGGATCATAGCTCTCATATTTTGTGGTGTCTTTTCCACAGGCTTTTAGAAGTCCGTGGACGGCTTTATGAACTCCTGACACACTGCATCCCTCCTGAGATTATAATGAAGGTAATTCAACTATCTAGATCTTAATGTGTTACAAATTTTAATATTGTGACAGTCTCAACTAAAGCTTTGTTAAAAAAATACACCAAAACATCACAAATTATCCAAATTTTGATGAAAAGCTTTGTCCTTTCCAAACAGACTAAAACTTTTTCTGTGGTCAGAGAAAAACAGCATCATAGCTGAGTAAAAATAAAGGAAGACATTCTTTGTTCCCTTGACTTCTCAGGCCAGTTACTATATTAAAGTATAGTTGATGATTTTGGTGGTCTTTCACAGCATTAATGATTATATGAGTCTGTGGGCTAATCTTGATATGACTTGTTTTCTTTTGTAAAAGTATTATTGTTGTAAGTTCAATATTTGCTGTGTCTTTGTGGAGAGGTGTCCTGAAGGATGCTACACCATCAAGACTATTCAAAGACAGGTGTGACCTTGGGAGGAAGAAAGCAAGTGGGAGGTGCATGTTTTTATTTTAAGTGGGATGAAAGGATGCTGAAGACAGCTAGAGTAGAACAAAGATCAAAAATAATATTTGCAGCTTAACCGAGTAATGTTTGCTTTGCCTTCAGACATAATTTCTTTTCACATTAACTGATTTCTTCTTTCTGATGGTTTTGGTACTTAGATGTTTCTTTAACCTTCCTTTCTTAGAGTAGGTTGGTGGATCCTGCATTGCTGTGTTTGAGAGGAAAAAGGTGCATGTTCTCTACCTACTCCATCTTCATAAACTTGAAATACTAGAAATATAAACATGAAATAGTCTAGAGATACTTCTCACTTAATCCTGGTTGTTTTAAACAAGATGGAGTTGCAATGATTTTATTGCTGTCTCTAAAAGAATGTGTTTTGGGGTTTGTAATGATTAAAGTATTGCAGTCAAGTTGTCTTGTGCGTCGGCACATAAATATGTTCAAATATACAGATGGAGACACTTAAATTCTAAATAACCCTTTCCTTGTTTTTTATTGATGTTGTTTCTCTTTGTGCTTGATGCTGTCAAGATAGAATTAAGTGGTTTTAATACACTTGCTGTCTTGATAAGAATTCTCCTCATGCCATGTGCCTACATGCAGTAGAGGTTATAGTATTTGGAGATGAGGTTAATTAATTTTCTTTTATTAAGGCATAAATTATGCAAGTAAATGATTCTTGAATATCTTTTCTATTGGATTAATGAGTGAACTATTGGTTGATGCTTGGCTGTTTTCTGAGAAACAAGGTTATCCTCTTAACAAAAAATACCTCATTTTTTAAATACTGCCCTGTTTTTTTCCTGTTTTAGGGTCTCCTGACAGAACTTCTAAATAACTGTGATGGACAACTGAAAGGAGAAGTTGCACAGATGGCTGCCTTCTATGAACATCGCTTGCAACTGGGCAGCAAAGCCATTTATCATCTGGAAGCATTTGTTGCAAAGTTTATGGCAATTTACAAGAAGTTTATGGAGGATGGTCTGGATGACATGATGTTCTAACTCTGATGCCCAAAGTCATACACAGAGTGTTGCTCCAAGATACCAATGATGTTGCAAATATCTACTTGTCAGTGCTTAATTACATGTGGGTCTAGTTCTAAGTCAAATATTTTTATTTTGCTATTTAATAAAACAATGTTTGTTCAGCTTTAGAAACCAGATGGGTTGTTTGACAGCCACAAATCCATCTTTAGATCCATACAAAATTCACTGGCTTTTCAGAAAGATAACACATTGCCTTGGAAGATGTGTAAGATCAGAGCTGCTTTGCAGTATTTGTAAGCTGACATTAAGAAGAGAGAACACAGATGGGTTGGTTTTTGTTTGTTAATCACAGATGGTCAAGGCTGAAGAAGAAAGGTGTTCTGCTAAGTTCCACCTTGAACATGTATGTTCTGCCTGCTGATCTATACATCTTAGTGTTTTTCTGGCTTCTTTTTTTAGCCTCACTGCTTTCTGTGGTGTGCTCACACCAAATATATTCTGTTTTGTTTCTTTGTAAACAATTGCATTGAAATTGTCGATGAGCAATACTTTTGTGTTGCTTGTAAATCACATGGAATACCTTGTTTAGAAGGATTATACCTGCATAAAAGCAAGTCCATTTGCTGTCTGACACTCTTGGGTTTACCTCAACCTGCATAATGCTGTTCAGGTAAAGGTTATTTCTTTGACTATTTTTTAACAAAAAAAGTTTCAGCTTTTAACAAATATTCTTTCTTCTCTTAAACTGATATGTGACATTTTTTAAATGGCCAAATAAATTGTAGAAAATATGAACAAAAATGCTGAAATGGTATTTTCCACTGTCTGTGACTGCTTAGGTACATTCATTTGCTTTGATGTAGACATCTTTCAGAAAGGTGGGATATCCCACACACACTGTAGGACTGAAGGGAACCACTGAAGTTAAAAAAAATCCAAACAAATACAAGCAATGGGAAAAAGTGAAAAAACAACTTCCCAAAATAATAATAGTAATAGAAAACCAACACTACATGTGTTGCAAGTCTTTCACATGTAATGTCTTTGTACTGTGGTACTCTAAAAATGCCTTTTGTTACTTCAACATGCTAATTAGGCTCTTACTAGATAGTATTTAAAGCTTAAGTTAGTTTAATACTGCTGCTGTTCTCAAGGACTTGAGGGTTCCATGTGGGGTGTTAAGGCACAGCTTGCATTCACATTAATTCTCAGTAAGATGGTGCTGCCCTGCTTCATGCTCAGCTGGGCTCCCGAAGAAGTAGAAAAGGAGAGGTTTTTCCTTCCATGTGCTTGTCACCCAAATCCACAGCACTGGTAGCTTATCATATTGTGAGTGTCTTCACTGTCAAAAGATCCTGGATAAACATTAAGTTAGTCAGTGATAGTGGAAAGGAATACTTAAATTCATTATGAAGTAGGGCACAACTGTAGAGGGGGCATAATTACTGCACGTAAAAACTGCCCTGCTCTGGCTGGAGCCTTGTCTTATTAACGAAGTAGAAAAGGAGAGGGAGTCTTTATGATTTCCCTACTACTGAAGCATAGTGTGTGATAAAGTAAAAGTGTGAGCTCAAAGGATAATGAAACACTTCCCCCTCCCCAAAAAAACAACCCCCAAAGGTAATGTGGGAGAAGAGGAATGTATGCAGGGGGTTGCAAAATGCACAGGGGCAGTGCTGCTGTGGAGGATGGAGAGGCAGGAGCTGCACTGGAGTTTTGAGAGGGGTCAGAGAAGCCACTTCCTGTGTTAAAAGGCCTCAGCAGCTTTGTCTAGGAGTCTGAAACCCCAATATTAATCTCTGTAGGTGTTCTTACTGCTTCTTGTTGAAGTTTCATTTATATCCTTTTCTACCTTGGATGAATCAAGAATTGCCAAGGATGGAAAAATGGTGTAATGACAGGATTTCTGTGAGAGAAAATGGCCATTACTCTCCCTTAGAGCCAGCATTTCCTCCTGCTGGTACTACTCCTGCCTCTTGTCTTCCGCAGTCTAGAACACAAATTTAAACACAAGGGCACAGTATCTTACAATTCTCTGCACATATCTTTCCTTACTAGTAATTTTTCAGGAAATTTTGACTTAGTATCTGTTGAGGCTGAAATGGACTTGGGGGAGAGAAATTCTCTGCTATAGCCATGAAGTCCCTTGCCTGTGAGAAGCAAGTGCATTCTCACACACTGAATCAAAACAATCCATCTTCTCAGGCTAACTTTGTGTCAACATAAGAGCAAGAATGATAACAACTCACACCTGCAGAAAACAGTATGTGTGCTCTCTCATAACTGGTTAGATTAATTGTTTATACTTTTTAGCTATGGTGTTATGGAGTCAGAATAGTAACCAATGGAATATTGTTTGTCGTGAACTACGCTATAAATTGTGTTTGGTTCTCAATAAATTGGCCAGTTTGCATTTGAAGAAAAGAACACTGCTTCGTGTCGTTCGTGACTCTACAGTGACAAGTATCCATAACAGCCTTCAGGGGAAGTGGTCATGCTATCAAGCCTGTCAGAGTTCAAGGAGTGTCTGGATGTTGCTCTGTCATGTGGTTTACTTGTAGTTTGTTCTGTGAGGAGCACAGAGTTGGATGCTGGATGATCCTTAGGGGTGACTTCCACCCTGAGAAATTCTGTGATGATGATCAGTAAGTGTTGTGCTTTCTGGGAACATTTTAGAGGCCCACTGCTTTAGATGCTGCTTCGCCTTCCTTAGGGGTAGTTGCAGCTCATGCTTAGAGGCAGGGTGATGCAGAACTGCAGTGCTGGGCTCTGCAGGAGGAAGCAGGGATCCTTGAGCTCATGCAGGTGGCAGTCAGAAATAAAAAGTTTTCTGCCATTTTTTCCCCTCATGGGGCTCCCATGCAGATCCTTTTACCAGAAATACAGAATGTTAGCCTGGCAAGTGAGCGTCTCCTGGGATGGGCACAGCTGCCTCTCCAGCCTGGAATAGAATCACAGAATAATTTATGCTGGAAAAGACCTCTAAGGTCGAGTCCAACTGAGCCTGCACGCACACGGCCCAGCAACAGTGCTGTCTTGGACCGACACTGAACACGGAACACCTGCCTCGCAGATCAAGTGGGAGAGGCAGTGCAGAGAGACTCCTAAACACTGACTAGCACAGGACCAACCTCTAGATGATCCATTCTTCAGCTGATTTCATCTTTTAGGACCTGCTTAGAATTGCTGCTGAATTGCATGCTGAGGGGATTACCCTCGCTTTCATCCAGTGACACCTCCTGCTAGCTGGAGATGAAAACTCCAAGCTGCTCCCTCCCATGTGGGACTTAAGGACTGAATGTGTCTGAGGGGTTGCAGAGGAGTCAGCACCATGCTAGCACAGAAAGCCAGAGGTGAAACTGGTTTAAAAAAGGCATCAAGAAACTAAAGGCTGCAACTACTTCTGTTGAAACTTCCTCTGCTCTGCAGAGATCACCTGTGCAAAGGGTGAATGGTACATTCATACTTTATTCCCCATCTCTGAAGTCCAAGTGTTAACTCCTGGGAGGTATGTTATTTAAAAATTTGACCACTATTGTTGAATGTACCTTGAAGGCTAATCAAGAGTATGCCATGCAAGGTGCATGTCAGGAATTAGTGGCAATTCACAAAATGGCTAAAATTAAAATAATTTGCCATTAACTTCAACACATTGAGAAATTGACTAATAATTTTCGCTGTTATCAAAATTGAAATTAGTTTCTGTCCAAATTAATGAGAATCCCTGGTGCTTACTCCAGGTTTCTGGTTGTGGTTTGTTTTTTTCATTT
>VZTR01023631.1:0-49361 GCA_013400775.1 Chaetops frenatus | reverse complement strand
TTTTTTATTTCTTTTTAAAGCCATAGATATTTCGCTTGTCTGAAAATTGACCCCACTAACAGTAAAACATTCCTATAATGAGTTGTTTGTCTTCTGCAGCTGTGTACTGTGTGTGTGCTGAACTTCTGGAAGAATTTGTATGCTCTGATTTAGCAATCCTGGAGTTAGTAAATTGTGTCCCAATCATTTGAGTGTTAGGAGGTGGATTTGGCACCTCTTCAATAAGGATGAGGCACCAGTTTCACCACTGACACCACTGGTCCAGCTGTGATTCTCCTAGCAGCCACCACCTCTGCCCTGGCACCTTCTTGGAGCCGTCTCCAGTTTGTCCCAAGACATGGAATAGGTGTGTTGGTCTTTCTTATAAGTTTTAACCTCTTTCCAAGCCACTGTACACAGTTATAAAGTTTGGGCATGGAGAAGTTGAAGACTGAGAGCTGGAGATGTACTGTGCTGCTCTCTCTTGGCTGACCTGATGTGTCCCCAGGTAATTTTTTCTTGTTTTTTTTCCCTGGGACAATCTACTTTGCTGTATGAAATGTGATGCTTTTAGTTGGCAGTCTGTGACGACTAGTGAATGGCACAGTTTCACTATAGCTAAATGTTGCCAATGTGGGCATTCACTGCAAGCAAGCTGGTGTTCTTTTTTAAAACTTGTGATAGTATGTTCATGTCAAATGATTTGTTGTGCCAAATTATGAAGACAAGACTTAGCTCACTCCTGGCCACAATGAGATATGAAAGGCATGCTAGTAAAGCATGTGTTTTGAGAAATCCGTGGAATATTTCCTGTGCTTTTTACCACTTAGAATCCTTCAGCAAAATGTTATTTCAGTCTTGAGTGAGAAGGAAGGAAAGAAAATCAGGAGCCTCATCAAAAAGAAGAAAGAAAGAATCAGAATGACAAAGCAGGCAAGGACAGATCCTGGGGGAAGACAGGTATACTCATTAATTGTATTTACATTTCAAAGACGAGTCACCTGCGGTGTTCTCAATCATACCCTACACTTATATTCCCTGCCATGCACCATGAATAATAAATGCACTTTTGAAGATAGAGTAAATGACCAAATAGGCTTCTTCCAGTTTTAATTTTGTGGATTACCTTAATTTGAGAGGTCAGTATAAATGCCTATGGTAAGTGACAATTTTAGGCCAGTAATTGCTAATTAAGACAGAAAGCAAGATGCTGGCTAAGGCACTTTCAGATAGATCACAGATAACCTTGCAGGAGCTGATAAATTCAAACAGAATGCCTCCTTAGGTGATAGCTACCAAATGATAGTTGGAACAATTTTTAAAATTAAAAAGGATGAGGGAAAAGGATTTATGAAACTCTTGGCTGTATTTTCTCTGGAGAAAGAGTTTTGATAATAAGTGGTGTTAGCTGTTTGCCAATTAGCAGACAATTAGAAAAAAGACATTTACCCAGCAGGCAAACATCTTTTATGATAGACTCACAGACATCAAACCTGTTTATGCCGAAGGAGGATAAACTTGGTTGTGCTCACAATGCCACCTCTGCATGGGCTGGGTGGGACTCAGTGCGACAGTGCTTAATGTGGCAAGCACGGAACGGAAGACCCCATGCTGTGCTTGTGATCCTGGGGTGCCTGTGGACGATTTTCCAGAGCTCCACAGAAAAAAATTAGAACAGCACAGCAACTGTCTGTGGAGAAAACAGAGATCTCAACATCAGGGAATTTTATGGGACCTGCAAATCAGAAAAAGTGAAAAAACATTAGTTTTATTTATATTAGTGTCTGTAAAGGAGATCATCATCGATAGATCAGTTAGGGTCACGCATTGGAAGCTTTTCTGAAAGTGTTCCTTGGACAGGTATGGACTCAAATGACCATAAATTCAGAATGGTGGATGCTGTAAGGTAAAGCAGAGATAAGACAAAAAACAGCAACCTTTCTACAAAACAGGGATATGTGGTCAGCACTGCCTGGAGTCAGCGCTGCCTGGTGAAAAGGTAGAGGGGATGGATGATAAATCTGTCTGAGTATTTAAAGCTGAGGTCCTCTCCAAGCTCCTTTCTCAAGCAATGGAAAGAGATGAACAGGTGCTGAACATGAGCTTGCTAGTCTCAATGAGTCTGCAAGGTGTATTCCATTGTTCATCCTCTAAAGGAACTGTTCCTTGCCATTAACTCCACAGGCAATGAAGGAGTATGAAACTAGACCTGTGTGCAGATCTACTGACTCGAAGCCTAAATGAAGCCAGAAAAAATTGTATTTTTCTATTCTAGAATCCAACTCGTAACAGCAAAGAACAAAAGAGGAGAACAAATTGGGATCTAGTGTTGCTCAGGAGTTTCCCTCCTATATCCCTTGGCATGAGATAGTGCCTACCCTGCCGACGGCAAATGCAGTGTTGTAGAAATTAAGGAATGCACTCGGTTTTGCTACTGGCATCCTAATCAAAACAAGAATTTCAAATAGACCTTATGGATTTATAACATTTCTGACATGCATAAATGTGAAGATTTATTAAAACATGATCTTTTCAAACAAATACTTTTTTTTTCTACTTTGAGGGCTGTGTCTGGGACCAGTTTCTTTTGCAAGGGTCTGAATTAAGTCTGATCTCAAGAAGCCCAGAGGCAGCCATTGTGAGTGCAAGGCATCACACGTGGAAGTAGGTCTAACCCATGCCTTAGGCAGAAATTCCCTACAGAGGTGGCCCTTTGCAGTTAATTACATTCAAAACAAAGTAACTCCTTGTTTGAGGCGAGAGTTGCTTTTAGAGCTGCTAACAGTTGCCCAGAGATCAAAATTCCTTCCAGCTAGGCTAGTATTGTCCCTGTGACATGGATCTTGTTTGGAAACAGCTGGAGCAGGTAGACAGGGGTATCAGCATTAGGAGAAATCTAGTGGTGACTCATAGCACCCAAGGGAGTAAACTGGAGATGATGAGCACCTTTCACTTAGGGAATGTTGTAACAGGCTAAAACCTTCTAACAGGAGTAGTCAGGTTCAGTCAAAATACTGTGTTAAAAAACTAAAAACTAAAAAGTAAGTATCAGATGTTCTTGAGGGCAAGGACTGGCAGCTACCTTCAGAGGCATTTTTCTTGTGCACCTTGTGGGTAAACAGCCTGTTGGACCAGGGGACCAGACATGATGGAGGGGCTCAGAGCTGCTTTGGACTACAGAGATGCTGTTAGAGAACGGTATTAATAATGCTGAGGTTGTTCAATCCCCATGTGGGCCACTCATTTAAGAGTTGGACTGGATTATCCCCATATGAAATGAAGGGATTGGTCATCAGAGCTGAATAGCAGCAACATTTTGTGGCTGAAAATTATTTTCTTCTCTTGCACAATGATGCTAATATTTAGGGGGAAAAAGGAGTGCTGCAGAGGCAATCACTACAGACGGAGGATGCTGATTAGCCTATCTAGTTCTTCCACCTGAGAATACAAGATCTACTATGATGGTACCATGGAAGGAAGTAAAGGAAATGTTATTACAGATATTATATCCAAATGGAATTAAAGCTGCATTAAAAACCAGAGACTACTGCACTTTTTCATGCTAGGTCTGAAAACATGATATACATCTGCTAGTGACAAGCATGTAAAGAACAGGCAGGGGCTTATTTCTCAGAAAACAAGTTTGATCTCTGACTTGCTGCTTCATAAAACCATGGAAACGAAAGCAGAAAGTAGAATTATGGACACACATTAATAAATAACCATCAGCAAATAAGCTGTGTTGTTTGGGATTATTGTTTATTTTGCTTCCAAATATTTACTTTACATTGCAACCTTGTAAATTGTTGCAGTTTCTTTATCTATAAAAATCAGGTAATGAAGCTGATCTTCTTTGCAAAAGGTAAATCTGCAGATAAAAGCATATGTAAATAAATATTTTCTCAGTTGTCTAGCAGTCGCTGGAACACTTCTCTGCTGTGCTCATTCACCATACAGATTTAAATGAGGTACTAAATCCTTCTGACTTCTAATTTTATTGACAGGAAGAAAGAGCAGTCCTTAAAACATGAAGCTCCCTTTTAAAACTGTGGTTTTGAGGGGTCATGTAGTGGCATACAGGGAGGCAAATAGCTCTTTGCTTCTTTGGCTGTGGCTGCTACAAGGCAGTGGAAAGATCTCTGGAATATGACAGTGTCATGAGTTACTGCCTCTGCCACAAGGGCTCTGTACACCCAGTGATTCTCATAAAAGCCAGTCTGTCTCATATGACTGGAAGTATCATATGGGCTGACAAAGTGGAACTGTAATAAAATGGTGTATCTTTCAATTGCTTCCCACAGTATGTTACATCAAGTGGCAGAGTACAATAAATTTTAAAATAAAAAGTTGACATGAATGATTATATAGTAATAAATAAGCAACTAAGACTTTTAATGCACACATAAAAAATAATCCAGCAATCACCTTCCAACTGTATTTTATCTGTTTTCAAGCAACAAAACACAGCTGGCAGCTGTATATGAAAAGGAATCAGTGTGCTATAGTGTGCTCAGACTGAAATAATAACTCTGGGAAAAATTTTCAATAAAGATGTATTTTAAGAACAAAATCAAAGAAAACAAAGTCAACGGAACCTGAGAGTTTCAAAGCAGTTTTTTTCCTCATACATGCCCTTCTTACCAAAACAAACCCAAGGCTATAAAAATTTCAGGAAAGATTTTCAAAGGTACTGAGCCTACAAAAGAAAGAAAACCTCTAAGTATTCCCTATGCATGTCAATAAAGGAATTTTTCCTAGAACTTCCACACTTTAGTGTTTGCTGTGATCATGCACCAGTTGGTGTGGTTGAAGTACAAATGCATAGCTCAGGAATATGATGCAAATGTGGCAGTACCTCAGCCAGGCCCCACCAGAACCTGTCTGGTGTCAGCTACACATGATCAGAGCACTCACTTTTTTCTGCATAGAAGAGCCTACTCTGCTCTTGCTCTGAGGTAGCAAGAAAGGTCCTTGGTTTGGGTGATGGTCTATTTTAAGTTGTTGTCTGACAGCTAATTCTTTCTGACATGAAATCAGGTCAGGTAAATACACTCTGCTGCAACCATGAGGACTACCTGGAGCCACAGGGAGGTGTACAGTTTCTTGCCCTAATTCTGAATAGCAACTTCTGAAAGCCTTTGAGTAGCGTGGTGACATGGGCAGCACAGGTCTAACAGCCACTTCAAAAATGGTTGTATTTTAAAAACTCGGTTTGCAATGTAGAAAAAGTGAGAAGCACATTATAGAAAGCCATGCTCTTATGGAAGCTGACAGGCTGGTCAGAATTTCTCAGACATCAATCATCTGCAGCATTTACCTGTGAGAAACTCAGCACTGGCCAGAAACTTTCTCATTTATTTGGACATATTATTCTCATAGTTTGGACAATATTGCTGTATATCCGTGAGAAAGCAAGCATCAACAAGAAGCAAGAATAATAAACACTAGATGAAGGATGCACACCTGCACTGGGAGGCTGTTAATCACTTAGAATTGTTTTTGAATGGGTGTTGTTAGCACGCAGCTAATAATGTGAGGGGTGTTAATTTGGGAACCAATGGGATATAGCACAAGTGCGAAACACTCTCTAAAGACGTCCTGTACAATAAAGAGCCCCTTGGCCCTTGGCCTTTGCTTTGCTTACTGGACTTTGTCCGTGTCTTTATGTCACAAGTCTGTCTCAACAGTGACGTGCTCCCTGAGTTTTTTTCAACTTTCCCACCCCCTTTTTAATTCACTCAACTCAACGCTGTAACTGCCATTACTAACAAGCCCTTCTTGGTGCCACTGCTTGCCCAAATCTAATACTGAATCAAGTGATCTTGAGAACAGAGACCATCTCAGAGATTCCTCTGACACTGCACAGTGCTTTTTTCTCCCCTCTGCAGGATGAGCTCCTTGCTGTCCTGCATAGCTCTGAAGTCCCATCCAACTTATGACAGGGTGGTTTCAAAGCCAGTTCTTTGTCCTTGTGAAGAATTGGCTTTTGTACTCCATGTTAGCAAGGCTCACCTGAGGAGCAGGAAGGAGGTGAAAGTTTCTAAGGAACAAAGTTGTCTTGCTTTTCAAATCTTCCCCATTTTTGCTCCATTGCCCACACATATATAATTACCTGGCCTCCTACTCTCAATTTGTGAGCCATCTCTTTTATCACTTGCATGCGCCTCTCTTCCAGTTGAAAAATGGTGTATCATTAGAACAGAACAGATGAGGTGAATAAGTAACCCTTGAGGCACTAATGAATACAGAGTATAGGGACAGGTACTGGCTCTGACACACTGGAAGCCGGTGGTTTGCACCACAGGAATACATCATTTATCTTCTGTTGTGCTATGTGTGGTTGTACCACCTTTATCATCTCTGACATTGTGCTAACTTTAACTCTAAAGGGTCCCTACCACACTGACGTATTTTAAAAAACACATCAGAATTTAGAGATGTTGAAAGACCAGACATCTGGCAGGCTGGCAATAAACAACAAAATAATCTTCTTTTCTCAACGAATGGCTACCACCTGGTCAGCAGCAAAGCAATCTGGAATGTGGAATCAACATACCGGTGAAAGACACTTGGTCAACTAACATTTGTCTATGTCTTCCTTGTAACAAACACACATAATTAAAACAAATAATTAGATAATCTCACTCCTGTGTGATACCCACCCCCTGGCAGACAAACATGAGAGATGTGGAGAACACCTCATCAGTTGTATGGTGAAACTCAAGCAACACAGTTTCCCTTGAGTCAGAACCCAGTCAAAATTTCACTCTCATTTCAATAAAAAGTTTTGGCTTTTCAGAAAGGGCAATTGGTCTCAGACTTTGTCAGGAATTTGCAGAATGACAGTGCTGCAGGTTGCTGCTGCTCTCAGGCTGAGCAGCTTTGGAGCAATTCAGAACAAACATCCAGGTTGATTCAGTCTTGGTGCACAGCAGGGACTCCAGCAAAGGTCCTGCTACATCAAGGGAATGTTAAATGAGAATTAAATCCTGTAATAGTGTTGGAAAGCAAAGGACACATATTAAAGACACTGAAACAAAAAGCAATATAATTAATGATAATTATCCAACCTTGTCTTTCCCTCAGTGAAAATGCCTGTGCTACATTTCTACACATACCACTTCAGGTTACAATGACAAACCACCTTTTGGTTAAGCTTTTGAAATGTTGGCTTCCACAGAAAAATAATATATCTTTCAAGGAAAAATAAATAAAGTGCAGGCTTGATACCTTCTAGAAAAATAAGTATAGAAAAGGCTAGGAGAAACTCTGTATGTGTAGCCTCTAGGTGCCTGTCAGGGCACCCATTCACCATCAGATACATTTTGCCTCAGAAAAAGAGACACCTTACAATTAATAGAATAATGCATGTAGTTCAGCTGTCATAGGAAAACACTGCAACGAGTGATGCGTTCAGAGTCTCAGTGACAATGTAAGGATCAAAAGGCAAACTTTGAAGAAACGGACGTTTTAACATTCAGTTATTCAGCTGCTCTGCCTGTAGGTTTCACTTGTCTGTTATCAACAGAAATCAATTCCAAAAGCTTAGGTCTTCTAGCAGTGGTTGAGATGTTGATACTGAAATATTATGGCCTTTATAATTAAAAATGCATCAAGTATCTTTAAGGAAATTACAGTTTATTAATATAATCTCACACTGAACAAAACTTTGGTGTTGTCAAGATAAATTTGTCAGATAACTTTAAAAGCCGTGGGTGATGTATTCCATTTAAAAAATGCATAAATCTAGGAAACAGAGCATTCACATTGGGCAACATCACACTATCCAGAAATCACAGATTATCATGTGGATTACTGCACAGCATTGTTTTTAATCAAAGCCAAGACCACCATAAAGTCACATTCACTTAAAGCAGGNAAAAAAAAAATTTTCCTTTTCCTTGATATAAAAGTTGTTGTCTATTGAAATTGTTTAAGCTGAACAAGTTGCATTGTGCAGCATAAGTGCTGCTTCAGAGATGGAGCTGAGCTGGTAGTGAGACACAAACACCAAGGCCTGACTGCAGCCCAGCAGTGACATGAGCCTGCTTCCCTCTCCTCCAGTGGAAACAGTTTAGATCTGCTTCTCCTGCAGCTCCTCTCATACTGATGAGTCAATGGCACTGGAGATGATATTTCATTAATCATAGGATAGTTTGGGTTGGAAGGAACCTGAAGGTCACCTATTTCTAATCTCCCTAGCATGGACAGGGACACCTCCCACCTAGACAAGGTTGCTCAAAGCCCCAGTGATCTGGCCTTGAACGCTTCCAGGGAGAGGACATCCAGAACTTCCCTGGACAATCTGTTTCAGTGCCTCACCAACCTCATCATAAAATATTTGTTCCTATTATGTAATATAAATCTATCCTATTTAAGTTTAAAAATTCCTTCTCCGTCTTTCTTTCAAGGCCCTTTAATTATTGAAAGTCTGCAATAAGGTCTTCCTGGTTCTTCAGTGCTACCCCTAGAACAATTTTCACCAGTAGTTCAACATATTTTAAGGCAACTTTCTACCATCCAGACACAGTTAAACAAGGGTCCACATGCCTTGAAAGTGCATTTGTCATAATTGCTGGTACTTAAATGAAAAGTAGCGTCATCCTAAATTGCAATAAATACAGAAACTTGCAGGTGGTGAAAACCATATCAGGACAGAGGAAACTTATTCTGAGTCAGAGCAAATATTCCTCCAGCATGGGGCTGTGGCAGCAGCCAGCACCAGAGGTAGAGGGAAAAACAAGGAAGAATAGTGATGCTCTGTCCCCTTGCCTCCTGAGGTCAGCAGCTTAAGAGCTGTACCTGATAGCCAGGGATGGATCTGCCCTCCGTGGATACTTTCTTGGACTCACTTCTACTTCTGATTACACAGATTCAGTCAAACTAACTTGCAATTTCATTATATATATTTTTAACTTTTTTTTCTGATTTAAATCTTACCCTGTGGTTCTCCTGTTGCAATAAAGCACAGAAATTTAGTCCTTATTCACTAATTTAATATAGTTTGTGGATTCCAGGATGCTATCTCCCTCAGGAGCAGTATGAATTATACACTTCCTTTAAGACGCTTTTGTGATGACACTCTAATTAAATAGGTAAAGAGCCATAGCCCATTAATCTGTCCTCACACATAATCAGTTTGTACCTTTGATCACTGTAAAGACCTTTACTGGTTCACCTATATCCTTCTAGAGATGGAGAAAACCTGAATTTCATGAAGTATTCAAGATATGGGTGCATGAAGTATTAATCTTCTACCATTCTTCTGCATTCTAATTTTTGTTCTTCATATTTGAATACTTTTTTGACCAGGTTTAGTATTTTTCAAGGCAATGAAAATGTGTCTTATGATGATTTCAATACCTGTCCTGAACAAGAACAGTGGGTACCACTGTGTCTAAACCCTTAGTTATTTGTTTTTTCTATGCACATAACCTGGCATTTATCCACAAATACTTTTCTGAGATTTTGCAACCAGTTATTAGTTTCATGTGAAAATTTTTCTTGCAGCTCCTTGCAGCCAGTAACCCTGAATAATTCTGTGTCACCAGCAAGCTTTATCATTGGCCTAGTAATTTCCTTTGTAATTATAAATTAGTATCTTTTGAAGAGCAGCCTTTATATAGGTGCCATACACATACACTGAGCATTTGGCATTGAGTCCTTCACCACTTTCACACTCCTCTACCAGCATTTTACCTTTCTGGGTTTCTCTTCCAATTTGCCTTAAGAGTTTCTTCCTTTCTGGTAGTAAACTTTTATGCAGTGAATTTTTTAAAGCACTTTTGCTCCTAGCAGGTAGTTCGATTACACTCCCATTAAATTTAGTGAGAGGATGTGGTTCTTGCACAATTACTTATTGATGTGGGCCTGATGCACCGTTTCAGACTAATAAGAGGTTTTCCCCTTTTAGGGGTTCCCAGATTAATCTTTTCAACAGTTTTTGTCCCCCTGTTGTACCATTTACACAACCTACATATGGAAAATTGTGGTTTCTCAATATTGTGTTTTATGCCCCCACTGCCCCCACAGTCTCTTTTAATAATCTGTGGTCATTTTGTCCAAGTTTATCAAAGAGTTGGTGATACATCCTTACTATTACACTGCTCTCCTTTGTAGCTTTCCACCTACTATTTTTTCTTCCAGAAGTTTATCCTCATGCTATTTTTTCTACAGAGGAATATTTAAATCTTTTTTGCTGTTATGTAAGCCTTGCAACAAAAGGCAGAAAAAGCCCTTAAGGGCTTTAATGAACATGAAACATCAACGAACATTATCATATTAACCAAAATCATGCCATGGTGATGAGGAAAAGTAGGACCACTTTCAGTTTTTCAAACATCCAAACAAAACATTGGGGAAAAAAATTGTTTGGGTTGAGTACAAGTGCTTGACCAAAACCACTTACAGCTCTGCAGCAGCAAAGCCTTGCTTCATGGATTATTGGTTGTTTTAAATCAAGCATCGTTTTCATTTTGGCAATACCTTCCTCTACCCTACCAAAAAGGCAACCCAAATTAATTTTGTGTCATGTACTGCTCATTCCTACTGCTTTTGTTTAAATTGAAGGCTGAAAGTTTTTCCATGGCTGAAAAATACATAATGCAATTTTATATTTTATATAGAGAAGGTGAGGAGGAAAGAATGTTTCAAAGATTCCTCTCTTCTTCATTTCACAAGAATATAATTAATTGCTCCTTCTTTTAATTGAATACTGTGACTAATCCTACTCAAAGGGATTATTTAGAACAAGCAGACAATGCTAGATACATTTTTGTGTCATTCAGCTGTCTTCAGAGAACAAAACTGAAAGCATCAACGACTTTCCTGAATTTTTTACAAGTCACTTTCAAAACTAATATTTTAGGTCAATGATTTAATATAAACCCTCTTAAATGGCAAAAAAGTGATCTGTGTAATCAGAAATTGCTTTCCTCTGTTAAATTTTTTTATTGAAGTTAAAACCTTTTGGAGGGATTGGAAATTTGGAAAGTATTTAAGGATCACAGAATTTTTATCTCAGAAGCTCTTTTGTATATACTATATATACAGTTCAGATGCCACTTTATCTCTGTCATCTGTAATAATGGGAACAATTGGAATGTATATAAAGACATGGTTCGAAGCTAAATGTTATTTTAGTCTCTCCATTATGGTGATATCAAAATAAAAAGGAGAGGAAAAATATTAATATACCAAAGAATTATTTAAAAGCATTACTGAATAAACTTCAAACAGTGTTTCCATGAAAAACCTTTTCCTGCTGAAAAGAGAACTCGTTAATTACTTAGGATGGAAAATTTATTCATTCTTTCATTTTTGCCCATTTATGGTTAACATTAGGAAATAAGGATGCTGCCTTTATAGAAACCATAATAATTATGAAATTTAATTAACTTATTTAAGTCTTGATTTAGGAATCATATGTTTTATTTTAAGCATTTGAATAGCTACACAGTTTTAGCTGGATTACATCTGTGTTTATTAAAGACGATTCTGAAAGGTTTGTCATGGCAGCATAAAAGTGGGGACGCCTATATCTAAAACCAGCAAAAGAAGGTAATAAAATAAGCTGAAGTAGAGCACTCTTCATCAAGTCATCTGTCTCCCCTGCTTTGTGCCTTCCTCGAGGTGCCTACCCTGGATTACTTCTCTCCTCTTCCCCGCACAGAGGAGTGTAGCTTTTCCTGGAGCTGCTTGCCCAGGAAAAGTACTTGGGGTTCACCCAGCTGGGCTCTCAGAGATGGCTCTGTCTGCCTTCAAGCACCATTTAATCGTGCTTATATTCTTTATGTTAGTTGTCATTGCGTAGAGAGAAAATACTGCAGGCAGCTCCTGTCTCTCCTTCCCTCATAGGTGTGCTTCTACATGCTGGCCTACAGGATTAGGCTCCTCTTCCACCTCCTTTGGGCTATTAGGCTGCAGGTTTCAAGGGTTGATGGTGGTGGTTTCCCCACCTGTGCAGGTGAGTGTTGAAGGAGTGGTGCCCATCCCCAGGGAGTGAGAATGTGGGTTTGAAACCCCTCCAGCTGTGGAAGGAGGTGAATCAAGTTCTTTTGTGTTCTGGGTGAATGTCCCGAGGACTTGGCTGTACTGGAAAGAGAAAAAAAAAGCAAAGTCTGTGTAACCGTCCGTGAGACACCAACCCCAAAGACACCCAGGTGCTAGGGATCTTTATTTCCTGAAGAACGTACAAATGCGCACCCAGGTCAGGTGCTCAGACGCTGTTCTGGATCCATTCTGGATCACAATGTCTTACTCAGTAAGGCAACAAGCTTTTGGCAGTACAGCATGAAACGCCCCTGCTAGGGAGCCCTGCTCTCAGGTAACAGCACAATCCTGGCAAAACGGTGATGTGGAAGCTGCTCAGCCAATCCCCTCCCACAACCACAGCCGTGTTGCTTTGCAGCCCAAGAGAGCAGAGGAAAACAGCCGAACGCGGGCAGGTTGTGCAGCTGCTGAGAAGCTGTCACCTCTGTTACTGACACCCAGCAGCCGGCCAAGACCTTGCAGCCAGGTAACCTGTTGTTAAGAACATATAGGTGAGATTTAAGACAGATATACTGCCAACATGGTGACAGTGATAAGGCCACAGATTGTGGTCTAAAATAAATTATTCTATTTAAAAGTGATAGGCAGGCTGCTGGCTGTTGTTGTGAAAATTAAACTAAATATAAGGATGTATCTGGAATTTGCACCAGTTCTGCACTCCAGTAACTTGAAAGAGCAGAGTGAACCATAAGGAAAAGAGTTCCTTCTGCTGCAATATTTTTTTTCCTAAGTAAAAAAAAACCCAAAAAACCAAAAAAACAACAGAGTCTAGTTTTCTGACCTGAACACATCTTGAGATAACTGTATCATACACTGGAAATAAACTTGGGATATTTTTGATAAATCAGTTATAACCAGCATGACAATATCAATGCAAGAAACACAGAGCTCCTGATTTGGTTAAGTGAGATAGAAATCCTTGCTGTGGGTGATAATTGCCTAAACAGACAACACTGACAGCTGAATGAGTCCAGAGAAAAAAACTGTGGAAATGACAGAAGAGCCTGCAGCTTCTATGGAGCTTCTTTCCATCTCTAAGAATTTGTGATTACTAGCTTGAAAATAACTGCATTATTCACTTCAAATAGAACACTAACAGTGGTGAGTCCAAAGCTGAAATCAGGACTGGCAGATGTCTCAGAAGCAGCAGAGGTACTCTGTGGGTCACCTCATCAAAACAGAAAATCCCACAATGGCTGGTATTTCTCCTGTGCCTGTAAGACCTCTTGTGATATTCAGATTTTGCAAATATTTTGCACATCTGACTTCCACCAGGAAGGAGGGTTCACTGCTGTGAGAGGAGCTGTATTAACGTTGCTAGCAACTGGTTATAGGAGAGTCAATGGATTTTTCTCAAAAAGCTCAGATGGGCTTTACATTACAATAGATGCAGAAAAATAGAGGTTATTAATTTTCTATCTCCATGGAAGACTTAAACACTTGGCCCAAATATGACCCAATTTCCTCCAACCTGCTCTTAAAATCTTCTTAATATCTGAGGTAAATAACCTTTGCTGCAGGGTAAGATGAGTATACATTTTTTTCTTCCTATGTCAAAGAACAGCTTTCTCTGAAAGCCATTTATGTATTTGAAGACTATTATGTTTCCTTCAGTCTTTTATTTTTTCTCTTTCTTGACTAACCAAATCAAATTCCTTCAGCTTCTTCTAATAATTTAAATTTCTAAATATCAGTTATTTAAAATGTCTCAATACAGATTGCAAACTTTCTAAGGCATGGTCCCCAAAAGCAGATAGGATATTCCACATTAGATCTCAAACACACCAAGCGCAGGAGAGTGACTCATTTTTCTGACTTCCATGAAACTGTTAATTGTGCAGTATGCTCTCTAGCAGCCATCAAAGTTATTAATTAAAATAATGTGTAGAAATAGATGTAGGGTGGCTCCAAAGAGCTTACCCTTTCAAATGAGTACTGTGTGGAAAGTGAACCACTGATCATTTTGAGAATGATTTTTTTATTCTATTTCCTTTGCTCTATTTACTTATTTTACTTGCAGCATTGATACAAGAGTCAAGATATATCATGTCTTCTCCAGCTACCCTGTCTATTGGGGTGATTACCCTGTCAAAAACAGAAAACAGATTAGCTTGCTCCTGACAAACCCATATTGGCTGTTTCCCCTTACATTAGTATTCTGTAGGTTTGAACAGCGTAGCTTTAAATAATTTATTCTATTTAAATTAGGTTATTTAAATTATTTATTCTACTATCCTTTCATAAATCTGAGTTAGCCTGGCTTCCCCTTAATGTTCTTTCTCTCTCTTTTGGAAACAAGTATTATATCTGCTTTTCTTCACTTGCTGGAGATTTTAAATATGATCTGCTAGTTCACAGTAGTTTAAGATTAATTTCATGATTTCCCAGCAATTTGTGTAACCAAATACATATAAATATTCTTTAAGATGTTGTTTTACTTTACATAGTCCAAACTCTTGTTCTCTGGTTAAAATACTCCTAACTTGTTGGTGACTGTTTTGTAAAGACCAAAGAAAAATGCAGGTTTCCTTCTCATCTCTTATTAGCTCTTAGTTCTTTTTTGTTTTCCTCTTGCTATATATACATTTATAAAACCTTAGTCTAGTTCTTATTCATGTTGTTTTGTAGTCGTCCTGATTTTGGTTCTTCATACCATGCCATGTAATTATTAACAGGCATGTTTTTTGCTGATTTCTTTTCAATTTCTATGGTATTAAAGCCTCCCTGTCGTACCGGACTTCATTATACTCTGCTTTCCACTGGGACAGAGTTCCTGTTGTGCCTTTAGCATTGCCTCTTTAAGGGAATTTTCTGACCTCAGTGCCTTCTTGTTGGAAAGTGTTAAAAAAATTTTAGAAAATAATCTTGACTGATCCTTTGGAAAAATGGAATATAGGAGGACTAGCAGGTAGTGGTGCCATACCCATCTGACAAAACTCTGTGTTATGCAGTAACCCGGGCTGCAAGGAAACATGAAGTTTCTTTATGGCATAAGGAAACTCTGTCATTATGGCAAGGCAATGTTATGCCCATAATAACTGGGACAGCATTGCAATGTAACTACACTGAGATCTGATATTAACTCTTGTTTCTTCTTGCTCAGTATCTCTGAATTTTCTGAAGACAGAACCTTATAGAGTAAGGAAACTCTCCCAGAGCTTTTATTTGGACTCTTTTTTTTTCTCCCAAGTGACCCTTTCACTTTTTAAATTTTAAGAATTATACTATTTGCAGTTACACAGACTATTTTCTCAGAGAGCGTGAATTAGAACTATTCATGTTTATGACCCTTAGGTTCACCACACTTTTTCTTTAAAACTATCACAAGACTAAAAGATCGCAGATTAAAGCAAAGTTAGTTTTCATATATTGGTATTAACACCAAGGAATGCTATTTGATGCTCTTTACACCAGGAACCCTTTTCCCCACTAGGCTGAAGAGCCTGATCAGATATTTCAGTAACATGAAATAACTTTACTGACTTTATCTGACACTTAATTGGAGAGGCAAATATGATGTCTTCACCTTTGCTTTTGCAGGGCAGAAATTTCATACCTATGTTAACAGAAAAAGCTTCTTCTTCTCCCTTGCCTGTCTCAGAGTACAAGAGCTCAGTATACACAAGACTTTATTAATTCAGAACTTGATTTTTCCATATAAAAGAAAAAAACCCACCCTGACAGAGATAAAGCCATGATAAAAAAAGTCAGTCCTGCATTATGATTTGGAACAATTCCTTAGCCAAAGGTTAAACAAGAGCTCCAATCCTCTTTGCTTAACTGCAAAATCCTACTAATTTCAGTAATTCAGCAATGACTTCATCATGTTAACAATAAAAAAATCTATCAGTATGTGGCAAATGGGATGATTTCTGTTTTTTTGTGGTGTTAAATCTCAAATAAAATTAATACATTGAGAAAGTGAGTATGATTTCTCTCTTAAGGCAGTGAAAACACTGTGGAATGAATTGCACATACTCACAGTGCAAATGTGTCTCCTTGAACAGAAAATTAAGCATTTGAAAGCACCACATTTTAAACCTTTTCTCATATATCATGTCTATCTTTGTTTCTTGTGAGGTTACTCAATTCCTGGAGCTGGCAAAAAGTGCTTCATTATACAATACTTCATTATATGCAACAGGTGAAAAGTGCAAGTCAAAATCATCAAGTTAGGCCAGATCCTCTGCTCTCCTTTAGACTCTTCACAAGTACTCCTGGGGCACAGCCTTTACATCTTGTGAAGATTGCTGCATACCATTATCAACAAATCTGACTTGTCCTTCACTTACCCTGCATTCCCAGAAAATGCTAAATCACCTTTGGGCACAGGATGATCCCTCTGGGCAAAGGATGTGAAAAACAAGTAATAAGGACTATTAGCTATTGGTCATGTTTCTTAAATTGTGACTGAAGAATTTTGAGGTGGTATAGCTGAGCCTGGTTCCCAGCCCCGCACGATGACATTGCAGTGACAATAACGCAAACTCAGATTTCCAGATGAATTTGGACTTGAAAAGTAAAGTCCTTCAGGGCTTACATGAAGATCATCTGAGACATGGAGAATAGGATGTGCCAAGATATTCACTAACTTCAAGAGATGTAAGACATTAACATTTTGCTTTGATTTAACAAGGCTTGGAGACCTTCACATTCCTTCAGTTAAGAAAAGGAAAATCAAGTTTGCTGAGCACTTTAATTTGTTTTGTTTACAGTACTGTCCAACTTTTAATCAATATAGGCTTAATACCAAACTTTTAAAAGGTAGTTAAGTAATTCCAAGACTCCTAAAACAAAAGAACTCTCAAAATGTAAAAGAATAAAAAGCAGAGGCTAAAGCTAGCATTCAGTATTTGTTTTAAATGTAGCCAAAGGCTCCTCCACTGTTAAATTAGGGTGAAAATGGCACCTAAACAAAAGGAAAAATCTGACAATAAATGAAATCTGAGGTTACTCAATTAACATTTTTTGATGTGGCAGTGCTGAAGTAAGCACTCCTGCTTGATTTTTCAATTTTTCATCAGCTCCTTGTTCTTTCTCTACATTATGTCCTATTTTGCTGAAACAGGTCTCTCTGCAGGCAAGGAAAAGGTGACTGATTTGGCTAAAAACAACTTTTCTTTTTGCCAGGTTACTTTCCAGCTGTATCAGTGTCATGGTCATCCTTCTTCATAAACACAAAAATGATTGTGCTGGCTGACAAATCATGGAACGTGGGAGTAAATCCAGTGTTTGGGAAGCTTCAGAAGGATATAATATTGAGCTTTGAATATGTTCAGGGTTCCTAAGCAAGGCTTGTATCTTCTTCCTGACAGAGACAACATTTCAAATTTCTGCCATGTTGTAAGACAAAAACAAGTCTTGCTCATTCTGTTTTTCACATTGTAGTTGTGCTTCAGCTAGGAAAAACGTCATATCTATGTGACTTACCCATTTTGTAGTTTTTCACTGCATT
Organism: Chaetops frenatus; assembly: GCA_013400775.1. NCBI lineage: Eukaryota > Metazoa > Chordata > Aves > Passeriformes > Picathartidae > Chaetops > Chaetops frenatus. The sequence goes on along the minus strand of VZTR01023631.1, from coordinate 31,876 downwards.
TGCAATAATACACATTTCTTATACACATTTCTAATACAGATTTGGCTGGTCTACACAATGCAGAATATTCTGTTGGTCACTGAAAAAATCCCAAACCTAGCACACACAGCAATGCCAGCCTAAGTGGTTTAGACTCTTTATAAGTCTGTCCTGTAGCCACTGGCAGCACATAGAACTTACCAGCAATGGACAGGACAGTGTCATAGCTCTCACTCCCACAAGGCAGACATGAGCTGTGGCAGACCACTGCTTCATGGCCTCTAATTTGAGCCGATTCCACTGCTGGGAAAGAGCAGTGGCAACCCAGTTTATCAGCTTGAGAGCTGATGTGAAGATATTTGCCATTCCTGCAGCCTGCAGCAATAACGAGGAGGAGAAAGGAAGGACATTCGATGTTGGTACAAAAGAAAGATTCCTGCCATATGCCCTGAGGTATACCATTGACTGGCCTAGCTTGAAATTATTCACCCATTTTAAAGGAGATAAAATTTCAGTGGAAACCAGGTTATTTTTTACCTTCACAGTAAAACCAGCACAGACTGCTCTCTCCTGCCTAGCAGCTCTCTGCTGTGTGATGGGAGGTGCTCAAGTGAGATCACTACAGAAGGCCATTTACCTTGGCCTGCCCAGCATGTACGAAATAAAAAATAATTACGGTAATGATGCTACTGCAATTCTGCTTGTAATAGACTCAAAATGCTAAGTGAAGGCATCTTGTAGTGGGAGCACGGCACTGCGTTATTCCTGTGTATTGAAATGGTGATAGACAAACTAGGCTGGTGAGTAATTAAGTCACTATTAGACTAAACCATTAAATCCATTGTCTGCTGTTCTAACTGCTGCTAATTGATGTTACTATGACAACAGGGGAGTTTGTTTATTTGATATCTCCATGTATTTTCCTTTTCATAATGGAGCCTGCCACATGGAAATTGACATCTTCCCAATTTGAAATACTTGTGTTGAAATAAAGGCAGACATCTTTAGATAAGAACAACTTTATTGTCAGCAGTAATGTGGATCTTATCTAAATTTTTAGTAATTTCTTTGCAGACTTATCCGGATCTTAACACAAAGTGCATTTTAAAATAGACCATTAATTTAAAAAGCTTGCCTTCTCACTTGCATTATAAAATTCATAGTTCATCTTAAATTCGGGGAGGTAAACTCACCAGGCTAATAAAATAGTCTGTACCTTGTGCAGATTTTAGTTCACTTTGTTAAAAACGGGAGGCGAACTCCCAAATGCAGCGATTTCAGCAGATTTTATTGTACAGCCTGAAGCGAGCGGGTCGCGGGCCCAGCGCACGCCGAGGCCGCGGTTCGCGGAGCAGGAGCCTCCGCGATCAGCGCCGAACGCTGATGCTGCCGGGCCGGCGCTGGGTTCGGGACCCCTGCCAGTCAGCGCCGACTGCTGCCTGCCGCGCCGGCGCTGGGGCTTTCTCTGGCGGCGAGCTGTCCCTCGATGTTCTGTGGGCGATGGAATGGCGAAAAGGACCCCCGAACTTGATTCGGGGCTTTTTTATGCAGTTTTTAGTCTTAAAAACGGGAGGGGAACTCCCAAATGCAGTGATTTCAGCAGATTTTATTGTACAGCCTGAAGCAAGGGGGTTTCGGGACGAGCACACGCCGGTGTCTGTGGGAAGCAGAGCAAGAGCTCTCCGGGCAGCGCTGATCGCTGGTGTTCGGCACCAGCGCTGGGTCTTCTCTGGGCGGCTGGAGCTGNTTTTTTTGGTTTTAGGGGTTATTACAATTCGCTGCAATTCGTTAACTACAACCCTTTTAACAATCATAAAGGTTAATTATTTATCTGTTGCAACTTAACTTTTTATTAACTCTCTTTCAATTTAATTAACTTGCATTAACCATTTAACTCATTTCTGACAACTTCCTGTTTATGGCTATGCTTACATCAATATTAACCTTGGTCAGAGCCCAGATTTTATCTTTAAATCTCTTTTTAAAGAGAAAAATAGTTATTTAGGAGCCTTTCAAATATTTAAATCCTATATTTAGGTTATAGCCATCCCATATCACCCATTCTGAAACCCTGCATGTTTCCCTCCCAGGCCCCTCAATCTGTTATTCCACTTGAATGGGAGATGAATTTGCAGCTGAGCTGCAAGTAGAAGTCTGCTCTGAATGACTTGTCTAATATTAACTGCTGGTGCCATCTCCTAAGAATGAAGGAAGGATGTCCAGGAAAAAGCTGGAGCTCTCTCAGTCCTTCCCACGTCTTACTTAAGCAGCAGCTGAGAAGAGGTGCTGTGAGACCGTGCCACCACTTGGCTAACGTTAGACTCTATTTTCCAAAGAAAAAGGGTAGAAAGAGGACTACCTGGGATTTATATCTGGAAAAAAACTTCAGGACTTTTTGTATGTTTGACCTTTGAAGGGCTAGGCTCTTGTATGAACTGAGCAAGAGCTACTAAAAGGATTCCCTCTAATCTGACACCAGACGCTGCTTCCCAGGGATGGAGGGGCAGAGAAGAGTCCTGCAGGTGGATCCCTGTCCAGTGCCATGGCGCCACGCTTGGCAATTGTACTTTATCTGAAAATCATCTCTGTCCATGGACACCACAACAGTTTGGCAACAGCCTGAGCTTAAATTACAGCAATCAAGAAGTTGAAAGCCTGTGACATTGGTAAAAATTCGATGTGATGGTTCTCTGTGTGTGTTTTATTTGTCCATATTGTAAACATTGTGAAGTCTGCCAAGATCTGGTACAAATATGCTTCCCAACATTAAGACTGATAAACTGGGAAAAGTATATGGTAAAGTTTGAGTGACACCCAAAAAGCGTCCTAGAGAAAGGGAGGGAAGAAAAACCTGCACTGTAACTCTTGTTACCAAAGTACATTTCCTTAAGTTAAGCAGTATGACATTGTTTATTTAGGAGATAGTATTTCCAAATATTATGTTGCCATTAAAGAGAAATTGCTGAGGCTTTTAAAGGAAGAAAGGCCATCTGTTCTATGTTTTTATGTAATGTGTTGTTTTCTCATACAAATCTGAAAGGAATTTTATGACCTTTAACACAGTGTTTATTAACTTGCTTATATTGTACTTAGAAGCTGTTAACTTTTGCTTCATAAAGTCTTCCAAAGTTTTTAAGTCCACCCTTGAAAAAGATATTTTCTAACAAGCCCATTATTTATAGACACATCTTTAAAAATGGCAGCTGAAAATGATGATAAATATCAAAAGAATCTCAGAATCTTAAACAAAAGCTCCAACATGTGTCATTTGTCTTCTGCTTCATTCAGCACCCAGGAATATCCATATCTACAGACTTCCTACTGCACAATTCATTGATGCCATGTGTTATTATGTGGACAAAAATATTTTCAGCTTTCCAAGAATCCATTTTCTCAGCTGTTCTGGGTTGGCATGGTAAACAAATATTAGTAATGCCCCGAGGAAAGCCCTGTGATATTAAGCATAGCTGATTTCCTCCTAAGCCATTTTCAGTTCAATGTAAAGTTTTGTACAAACGGTAAAAATCTTCATTGAACATATACTGGCCATGACAGGATTTCATTAAATTATTGAAGATTTGGGCCACCAAGACAGACTGCTCCTGCTCCACTAGCATGATTCTAACAACTCTATGCAGAATAAATTCTCCGAGGCAAAAGTATTGATGGCAGAGCCTCATCCAAGATCTCTGCACTGTAGGCTGGCCATTAATCTGACTTCTGATACAGTCCATACCTGGTCCTTGTTTTCAAACCTGCGCACATTTTAAATCCTATCAACTCAAAAGACTACTGTTCTACATTTTCCTAGGCAATAACATCACAGAGAAACACTGGTGCAAACTAAGCCAAAATTCAATCTTGCAGCAACAGTAAGAATCTAACTCTAGAGGAGGTTTAGTTATGTCATTTATTTATCTGAAAAGCTATGCTGGGATTAAATCTTGTAGCCCTTGGTGTCCTCTGCCATATCAGATATTCAGTCAGCATTACTGGGAAATTGCCTGGATCAAAGTGATGACAAGTATTGGAGCGAGATGAAGAAATTATTTGGAAGTTCATTGTTACAGTGCAGGGGCTGTCTCAGCCCCTGGCTGGCCTGTCTAGCACAGACCTCTACCAATCAGGCGTAGCACATGTCAGGCTATAACCCCAGCCAATGAGATGGCAAGCTGCCAACCTTTAAAACTTCTCTAGATAAAAGGGGAGGTCACAAAATAAATCGCTCTTCTGCTGCTGTTCACTGCCACGAGGTACGTGTCATCCTTATCTCCTCCCAGACCCTACACTGACAGCTCATCACTGTTCTCTTCATTGTATATGTTCCTAAATAACAGCCACTCTAGAAACACAGACAATAAAAACAAAGAAAAGATGTAGTAGTTGAGTTGCCTTGTTTTAGTCTCTCCCACAGAGCAATGCATATATTTTTAGTTTCTAGTGAGGTTTAGAGCCATCACCTTGCAAGCACTTACACAAGTGCTTAACTCTGTGTGTGCAAACAATACCACCGACTGACTATAGCGGGGATATTCCAGGCACAGAGTTCATGACATGCATCAGTGAGCACAAAACTGGCTCTCTTAGGCAGAAGGATGATTTTTTTTTTTAATTGTTCCTCATTATAACCCAGCTCTGCTGTAGAAGCCAGTTTTCTAAAAATGCCTTCAGAAAGACCCTGATTGAAATAGCTGAAGTGTTTTACTGGGGATCATTTCAAGAGGAACCTGATGTACTATCAAATATACAGGGAAGGGCAGGAGGAGACTAGAGAAGGAAAAGGAAATTGCTCTTTGGAAAAGCTGCAACATCATTTCAAAGCTTTGCTATTGCTTCATTTGACAAGGGGAAATAATAACCAGTGAATTGATGTAAGATCACAGGAGTGAAGAGCACAGAGCTGTTTAACTCTAGCACACACTCAGCATAGCTTGCTTAGGCTGAGGGACAGCCTAGGATTTGCTATTACCTTGATACTTAACTACCAGGAGAAGAAAGAAGGTGCATATCAAAGCACCTAGCAAGAGAAACCACACAGCAAGACACCCTTTCAAATTAAGGCACAAAAATGTTTAAATGCAAGAAACTCATCATGAGATGTGTGTAATGCAGTGTCTCGTCTGTGAAGGGAGAGAAACAGAAGTTGCAGGAGCTATGATTCTCACCCAGAATTAAGAAAAATGCCATATATTTTGTTTTAAAAGAGCAGCTCCAGGAGTGGGGTAAATGGTCTGGACTCTCTAAAATTTAACAGTCCAGTTCTGAAAGGCACTATTAAAATAAATTTTCCATAAGGTTCTTTTAAGAAAATAACCCTCCCGGGAGAGGCTGGAGGGAAAGAGCCATCAGATTGATTCCCAGCAGCCACCAGCAGTCCTGCTATGGACATATCTGCCTGGAGAGCTTCAGTGGATGTCCATCTCCCAAGCTATAAACTACACAATGCTCAACAACTCTCCATTCAATGCTTTTAGTACAGTAGGCTGAAACCCATATAAAATAGAGTCCACTAGAGGAAGAGAGGAGAGAGATGTTTGAGGGCACAGACACTAAGATTAATAAGTAAAAAATGTTCTGACAATCTTAGGACCCACACCACAGAAGCAAGGAAAAAACCCAAAACTAAGATTGAAAAGCAAACAGGGATGTCCACCAATCTTGCCTAGGGGAAAATGATTTCTAGGGGAAATAACCACCTGATTTATACATGCCAGTCTGAACCTCAAAGACTTCCAGTTCCTCTATCATCCCCAGCATTCTTTTTCTTTTTAACAGGGAAAGATAAAATAATCTGGAAATCTAACTGTGCTTCAGGACAAAGGACATTTTCTGCCCAACACAAAATCAGATATTTGCTGCTGCATGTGTCACACAATGGCATTTAACACTGCTGTTGTTTGCTTACTTGCATAACAAAGGCTTTGGGGAATGCAGATTTTATTTTTTTTTTAGCACACTCACCCCTGCTTTTATGTGAGTTTTTTTAAAAAAAGCATATCTGTTCATCCAAGGCTGACTGGAAAGCAAAGAGGTACAGAGCAAAAGTTCAGCCTTACTGTCTGTCACCTAATCTTCAGCTAAATTTGACACAACTTCATTGAAAGCGAAATTAGAGTTTAAAAGCCATTGAAAACTTCAGAGCTTATAAATGTTTATTAACCTCCTGAGTACTGTGAAGGCTCTGACTGTTCATGTAGGATGTGAGCCTTGTGCAGGCTTTGCCTGATGCTTCTGAGAGCCCTTACACCTCACAGCACTGCTTCTCGGAGGGAACCACAGGTAGCTGGTGGAGGAAACTCTGGCTACCACATCCAGAACAGGAGCTCATCCTCTGGCTGTGGCATGGTACCTTCTGCTGTGTTCATAACGCCCTAAATTTATCTTTGAATTTAAAAATAAATTGTTTGGGACTGTTCTGGTTTTGGCTGGTAGAGTTAATTTTGTTCCTAGTAGCTGGTACTTTGCTGTGTTTTGGATTTAGTACAACAGTAACATTGATAACACAGTGATGTTTTACTTGGTCCTGAGTAGTGCTCACTCTACCTTAAGGACTTTTCAGTTTCCCATGCTCTGTTGGAGAGTAGGTGCACAAGAAGCTGTGAGGGAGCATGGCCAGGGCAGCTGACCTGAACTGGTCAAAGGGATATTCCATACTGTGGAATGTCATGTCCTGTGTGTAAACTGTGGGGAGCTGATTGCTGCTGGGGACGGGCTGGTATCAGACATCAAGTGATGCATCACTTGTGTTTCTTGGGTTTTATTCCTTCCTCTACTACTACTATACTACTACTACTACTACTACTATTATTATTATTATTAAAATCTCAATCATTAAACTGTTCCTTTATCAACCTCTGAGTTTACTCGCTTTTACCCTTCCAGTTCTCTTCCCCACATCCTGCTGGTGGAGAGGAGTGAGGGACTGGCTGTGTGGTATTTAGTTGCTGCCTGGGATTAAACCACAACAGGAAGAATAGGCTTTCTAATTCTAAATAATGTCATTCTTTGGGTAACACCCAATAATGTCAGTTTAACTCAGCAGCTTTGTGGTTCAGCCTAATAGGAGAGAATAAACTGAATTGGTAATAAGCTTGCTTTTGTCAGGGACAGTCTTCTAGAAGGATGTGTCATCAGAAAGCTCCCAGATGGAATGAGTAATTCCTGATTTAAAAGAAAAGCCTATTCTTCCCCTCTGCCCCTGAGCACTTGCAGCTGTGGGGGCAGCCACAGGACCCAACTGCCTGGAGCAGCACAGTGCCTCTTGCCAAACCCTTGCCAGCTCTGCCAAGGTCCCTCTGGCCCTTCCAGAGACCCATGCACATGGAATATGCCATGGGAAAGCTGGCAGGAGCACAGGGGAAATGGGGCTGGCTCTGAGTTGTGTCCCAGTACCACTGAGCCCTCCCTGATGCTAGCCAGAGATACAAAACAGGAGCTGCCAAGCTGAGCTGGGCTTCTTCAGAGACACTATTAGCTTAAGTCTTACATCAATTAGTGCCAGCAAATGACATAACAACTGCCCTATCATAGCAGAAAATCTAAAGCAGTAACACCAGGCCCACACTATTTCTAGTACCTGTAAAAGAGACTATTAAACAGGTTTTCCAAATAGATCACCAGTTAAATGAGTATTTTTCTGGTGATATATTTGTAAAACCTGCTTAATCCTTCTCCCTCTCTCTGTCCCCTGCACCCACAGCATTACCATCTTATACACAGACATCCCATTATGACTGCACTGAAATAGCTTGCCTGTGAAGCACCAAATCTTTGTGTGAAACACAGCAAATATTCATCTGGACCTTGTTAGGGTCTCTTCAGAGACCTTCACCAAGTTTGTTCTTCCACCAGCAGCTGCAGCCACCACAGGAACACTCTGCCAGTCAGATTATCAGCCTCTACCCCTGCCAAGCAGATAAGAGGAGAAAAAGACAGGAAAAATCAGCCTTAAAGCCCTTGAAGGACAGTTCCCATGAGGTGTCAGAATCTGGGAAGACTGATTAACAGAAAGGGATATGCAATATGAGGCACAGAATGGCTATGAGAAAAAGAGAAATGAAAGAACTAGATGGGAAGAAAGTGATAAAAGTGAACTTTATAAATAATAAAGATGGAAAATGAAGAACAAGGATGTAAGTGAAAAAGAGAAGACCAAAACTGAGAAAAAGAAAAGGGGATAAAAAAGCAATAACAGGTAAAGAAACTTCAGGTTAGTATTTCAATTAATTGGCTTTTGTGCATTTTTCCCAGATACCACCATGCACAGGCACAGCACCATAATTTGACAGTTAATCAGCTATTTGTGGATTCCCCAAAATGCCCTATTAATATTACTACAAAGTGGTGAAACCTTCCTACAGCCTCCCAGTTTCTGCAACACATTACACTAGCCTTATCCTCACTCTTTTAAAGGGCTGAGGGGCAGCAGAGCTGCATCTCTTCCATTTTCCTAAATCCACCATTTGGTACATGCCTTTCCAAATCCTCCACACACTGCAAGTGCATTCAGGGACGTGGCTACATGCAGAAGAGAAGCAGGAAAGAAGAACTAGAAGGGAAGGATGGGATCTGTGAGACTGAACCAGTGCTCACTCAGAAAAAGGCACAACTTTTGGAAAATCTGTCATGGGAACATGTTCAATTAATTCAGGTAATGAACCCTGAAGGGCAGCCTCACTCATTGCCAATACCCAATACAGCTCCCAACACTGCAGGAGTAGGAAGGGAGAGAAGCCCACCTGAAAAGGTCCAACGTATTTTGAAGAGGAAATGAGGTCAAAGTTAACTCCAGAGGGAAGATGGTGGTGCTATTTGGGTATCATCATAAAAAGCTGGAGTGTGAAACCGGATCCATAGTCCTGGATTCTGAAGTGCAACCTGGCAGCAGGGTTGGATGCTATGTGAAAAGTTTTTGGCCCTTCAGACTAAAGAAATTGCTGAAACTTGAAGACCTGAGCTACACAGTGATGCCCTTTGTGACTTTAAAAATTTGAATTTCGGTTGTGACATAAAAACTCGTTTTACCAACAGTTCTGTAATGAAGGCAAAACCTGTTTGAGGAATTTGGGACTCTGTGTACCTAAGTATTAAACTAAATATTAGTTTAATTAGTTTAATTAGTTATCATACTGCTAAAACTGATGTAATTTGGTAGAATCACCATACCTAGTGGTATTTAAAAGATGTAGATGCAGCATTTAGGGACATGGTTTGGTGGTGGACATGGCAGTGCTGGTTTAATGGTTGGACTCAATGACCTTAGAGGTCTTTTCCAGTCTGAAAGATTCTATGATTCCATAAGTATCAGTGTTAGGTTCTTGGACTTCTGATTTGTTCCCATGGTGTTTGCACTACCCTGACCTCAGGCATCACCAATCATGAGATTTCCCTTTATGTCCTTGATGCCTTCACAAGCAGAGAGATGTCTTCCTGCTCAGTAGCCCAGATCACAACGACACTGTTTGCTGATCCCAGCCCTTTGGAGGTGTAGCACTATAACACATCTTTCCTTAGGAACCCCTAGCAAGTCTCTAAGTAAACACAATACATGAGGAACAACATCAACCTCAGAGCAAAGGAGGAAAGAAGCAAATCCAGAGCCTGAAAAATAACAAAAGCAGACACATTCTCTTAGTCCTATTTGGAAAGAAAATTGATTCCACAGTATTTGAAAACTTACTGGTGGAGTGGAGGTGTCACCTCTAGAAGCTTTGCTGCTGTACCAGTTACAGCTTACTCTCCTCAGCTGCATTTGTGACACAAAATTAATGTCTTGCCCAATTCATCTGACATCTGAGGAGAATTTTTATAAACACATGTTGGCAACAGCTATGGGTAATAAACCAATCTTGCATCACCATCACAGCTCCCTCTTCCTGACATGGAGCTGTCACTGGAAGGGGGCTAAAGTAATAAAACTTCCCTTGGAGATGCATCTGTACATCCCTTAGAATGCTGATGCTGCTCAGGCAACTTCACCCTAAAGGAGGCATAAGAAAATTCCCCCCAAGAAGATTGACTCTGCAAACTCTGCAGTGTCTTAAAACAGATACATGTGAAAACAAAGGCAAATATAATGATATAACTTACTTACAGTGCCAAGTGTATATGTGAATCCATAAAATCCTCACACTTGGTGGTTTTCTCCTAACTAAGAATAAGGCATGCCTGAGAGAGCATAACGGTAATTGGATTAAACTGGATTAAATGTTTTAGTGCTACTTTACGCCATTACAAAACTGACATGATTATACAAATGGAAAGCATAAAATTGGAAGTATTAACCTGAAGTTCTTGTAAATTTAGAGCTTGATTCTCCCTGCTCCAAAGACCTTGAAAAAAAATACATATTTCTGTAAGTTGCATTATGGCTGAACCTTCCCCACCAAGCCTGAGGTACTAAGATGGGACTGTACTGGGAACAAAGAGGAGGAAAGATTTCCAGCACTCTGCTTAAGGTTATGCTTATGCATACAATTTCCATTAATAAAGCTAATATTTACACTCAGAATTCCAACCTTGAAGAAGTGAATTATGTTTAGAAAGATAACAGTTTATAAAAAAAGTCAATAACCAATGAACTGCATTTTAATTTTCAATGTTTTATTTAAAGAGTTATTTAAGGGGAAGAAAATAATAAGATAAGCCTTTGGCCACTGAAGGTCTGAGTCATTTTAGAGATGTAGATGCAAGTAGTCAGCAGAACAAAACAGTACATGATACCATTTCACAGTTCAGGGACTGCTGGAAACAGAGACATCATGTGAAATAATTTTCAATATATAACTTTCTGTATAATAATGAAGAGACAAAGAAAGAAAGAAAGAATCAAAAAACTAAAGGAAAAAAACCACATAGTCAAGAAATCACACATTAACCACAGCTCAGTGAGTTGGTTGTTGCAATGAGAATTCCTAGAGAAAACTTGATTATCCATGGCATTTTCCGAGAAAAATGTGGTTTCAACACTTTTTTTTTGCAAAAACTCAGACTATTTCCTGAGTGCAAACTAGTACAAGACTTCCTGAGTGCAAACACAGTAGCATGCAAAGAAAAGAGATAAAACAACATGAACATGCAGCTGAAACACACTGGAACTAACCAGACACCAGGTATTTTTCTGTAGCAGAGCATCACTCAGCTAGCCTTGATATAAAAAAGTCAGAATAAATTGCTTACATGCTGTAAATCTGGAAGTCTGATAGTCTGTTCAAAGTGGCTAATTATGTGCTTGAAAATACATGTTTTTGTTCTACCCAAATTCCCACAATTTCCAGTTTGGGTTAACAGACATGGAATGTTCTTACTCTGTTATTTTCTGTCCTGACAGACCCTATAGTTACAGTAAGGATCTCAAATAAATATGGATTTTATAGAAGAGTCTGATGAGGGTATAAATAGACCTGCTTAGGTTTTAATGGGATTGATATTTCTGGGCAGTGTTAGGTTAATGATTTGACTTCATAATCTTGGAAGTTTTTTCCAACCGAAATGATTTTATGAGTCTATCTAATATGGAATCCAGCATGGCTACATATCCCATGGGAAAGTTTTGCTAAGACATCACTGAAGTATCATATCTCCATGCTTTCATCTCTTGCTTTGGAGTAAGGAGATAATGCTGTGGAAGAGTGGGACTGGCAGCCTGTCCAGCTCTTAGAAATCCCTGTGAGACACTTTGTCCTTCACACAGACCCTGGTGCACAAGGTTATGGTAGAGTGTGGGCAGTGCAGGTAGATTTGTGAGATTCCCTGCTTACATAGTATTGTACTCTTATTCCTTCTTCTCCCCATCTTGGACTTGAGACAGTGCAAAAGTTGGATTCAGATGTTAATCACATGAGAATAGCTCAAGCATCTTCACTAATGTAGTTTCCAATGAACTAGGAAGGAAAATACTGCCAGTTGCTCATGTTGGTGACTTTTCCACATGTCCCTGTGACAGGTTTCACTTCCTTCATGTACAGACTCACAGCTTTCACTTCTTAATACTACCACATCCTTGCTCTCCAGCTATAAATGAGCACTGCCATCTGTGCCTGGTAATCCTTTCTTGCATGCATCTGGCATCCCCTTACAAATCTGTGTTTTTCAGATAGAAGCAATCTATAGCAGCACTGGTCATCTGCACTCAAACACATGTCATCTGATCCCTGTTTATTTAATAAAGAGCTTGTATTGGAAACCACTGGCAGTAATTCAACAGTGAAGGACTGTGGATTTAAGCACTATGGATTTACAGTAAGTGGAGAGAAAACCAATCTAGTTGGTGCTTAAATGATTATGTTGAGTCCTGCCAAGTGAGCTGAGAGAAACCCCCTCCTTGCAACTCTCCTGCTTAGCCTGTGGGATATTTGCCAAAGGAACATGGGAGCTCCTTGTATCATATTCCCTTCTGAGGACAAAAGAGCAGAAGAGAGAGAATAGAAATAAATTTATTTTCATTAAAACTTCATTATTGCAAACAAGGCATCTTATAATAAACTGCGTGAAGTTGCACAGTTTTAGCCAAATGGAATGGTGTGCTTAATTGTGTTACTGACAGCTGTGGTTTTGGCACAGTAATAGTTAATTTCTTAACTTTTGATTTATGATCATTTAACAAGGTTCTCTTTTCCCCCCCTCTATTCCTACTTTCTTTTAATTGCAGAGTCTGAAAATAAAATGAGAAAAATAAACATCAAAGGTATGGAGGCATCATCAGGTCCTGAAACAAAAGCCAATAACCTGGTTTCACATTAGTTTAGACCATCATTAAAACATCCCATCAATTTAGAAATTGTACATCTTCCCAGCTTAGGGGAGCCCTTCTGAACTTCCTGAGGCATCTCTCCCTACCCTTGCATCTTCTGCACTACTGCATGTACTTGCACAGTGCATGCCAAACACACACCTCTGAAAAGGCAGATAAAAAAATCAAAATGATAGGATGGCTATGATGCAGCAGGTGAGACTGTGAGAGAAAAGAAAATTGCACGCATAAATAAATCCACAGACAAAATTTGGGAAGAGATGGGTAATCTATGTAAGGGCAGGGATGAAAAAGCAGTTGTCCAATATACTAGGGCCCCTGTGGGAAAAAAAAAAAAAAAGTGGTGCTAAACTTTGGATTCTACAGAAATCCTGAATAAGATACGTGTGTGTGAGTGATGCTTTGTGGGGAGAGCTGTGCAGCAGCCCAGGACTGTGGTCAGGCAGGCTTTGAATGTCTCTAAAGATGGAGACTCCACAACTTCTCTGGGCAACTTCTTCAAGTATTCATCACTCTTACAGTAAGAAGATATTTCTTGTGGTCAAGTAAGTTTTTTGAGAAGTGTCTGACTCTCCAATCTTGTATTTATATACCCTAATAAGATACCGCTCTGAACTGAAGGGACACATAGAAGTATCATCACAGGATCTGGTCACAGAAGCATCACCCAGGAATCAGAAAAGTGCTAAAGGCATGGTTTATGTAGTGTGCATGTGGCCAACCTGCTCCAAGAGAAGCTCAGCCCAAAGTAACATGGACACAAGCCAGACTGCCACTTGACCTATGGGTCAGGAGCTGCTCCCATGACTTCTTCCCTTTGGCATTACAGATATAAGCCTCAGGTACACCCACAGTGTGTAGCTGTTATCTCACCCCCTGTGAGCTGACCGGTTTTCTCCAAGTTTTACTGCTATATAGAGGAGGCCTATAATGAAGGGGGTAAAGAGCAGTGTTGGTTTAGGGGCTAGGGGTCAGTACATCACCTTTTAATTAGCAGTGTGGATGCAACTGAATTTTCAAAAGATCTGTTGTTTTCACAGAGGATATCCTACTAACTTAATATTAGACACTGTAGAGCAGAGAGGCTGAGTGAAGCCATCATCTCTTTGATGAAGTGCTCCGAGAGGTGCTGTAATTGCTCTGCTGATGTTGGGAACTGACATTTCACATTGCCCTGAAGTCTGCTCAGGAAAAGGGTCTGCCGTTTGTATCCCAGGGAGAAGAAGATTTCCTTCTGGCTTTCTCACATTTCCTTCTGGCTAAACTTTCTTCCACTCAGACAGCCAAACACTGGATTTAAGCAGAATGGAGGTAACCATTAGAGAAGCGTATCAAGCGATGCAGTATTAACATGGAAGGAATCCACAGACACTGTACAGTCAGTGGAAAGGCAAAGGCACTGAGTTTAAACAGGAGAATCCAGTTTTCCTCACTGACACTGAACTGTGCAGTTCTGTTGAGTTACCTGACCCACTCCCCCTTCCTCCTTGCTCTCCCCACCTTGAAGCAGTAATGTGGAAATCTGGTCTGTGTACCAGGGCCCCAGCTAAGCAGGAAGGATTTCATTGTAAACAACTGCAGCCCACTGAAATATGCACATCCAACCCCATAGAAGCTGGTGAGAATTTCCACAATGAATTCCAGCTGCAGCCTCTCCTTGCTGGTTTTACAATGCTCAGTTCATCAAATTTACAAGGGCGATATATACAACCTATTCTGTTCCTAGAGATAGCTGTGGGATTGCAGTGAGCCCTCTGATAATGCTAATTTTTTTCCTGGATCTAATACTTGAAGGAAGAATAAGGACTGAAAAGGTAGGAGAGAGTGCAAAATAGCTTCCTGCCTCACAGAAAGGATCATGAGAATTTAAACAAAAATATCCTGAGCAGGATTTACTAAACAGCCACTGGCTACAGAACTTCCTTTTCTGCAGCTGCTTTCAATAATGAAGCTTCAATGCCTATTGTTTTGTTCCTTATGTACAAACAATTCCAAATGGTTGATTTAATTATGCTGAATACATAAATACAAGTACATGAATACAAAGCTGTGAAGTCACTGGCCAGAATTGCTTCTGACAGTACAGAAGTTGCAAGGCCCCAGTCTCACAGACCTCCAGAATTTAACCTGTCTGCAAAGAGTAGTTTGCACAGCCCCCAGGTTCTTCTTTCTGGGATGAAAACAGACAAAATGAAACTCACCTTTCATCCTAAAGAAGATGAAATTTTAAAAACGCCTCAGAAATCCAAAGCCCAGAAGCTCTTTTCTGCTACCCCATATAACAGAAAATGGCAGCTTGTTTGCTATTTCCTTTTAATTTCAGAACAAAACAAACCACTATACAACTGACTTAAGACCAAAAAAAAAAAAAAAAAAAAAAAAAAAGGGGGGGGAAAAAACCCAAAATATTTTTTTAAGCCAAACAAAAAAAAAACCCCTCAAAAAATAGAATTAAAAAAAAAAAAAAAAAAAAAAAAGAACAGCTGTGGGTAAAATCCTGAATTATTGTCTTAAGCCAAACCAAACAAACATGATATAGAGAGAATGGGCAAGATAAAAGGGAATCCATAAAAATTTCAAAGCAGTATGGAGCCACTTGTGAGCTAAGGTTTGATCTGTGTCATGATAATGTAGTGCCAAAATAACCCCTCCAATTACATCAACAGAATTACTCTGGCTCTATACCAGCATGATTGGAGTCACAACCTGGCACTGAATGCATTTGTAATTAAGCCACCACTGCCCTTGCCATACTCCTCAGGTTTATAGATGTCCTAAAATTGTTCAGTGAGAGGTAGTAATATCCAGAATATGGATATAGTTAAAGATATTAGCCAAAATTCTCTGGGCCAAATCTTAAAACGATGGAACTCCACCAATTAGTGACTGACATGATCTATGCATCTGCCCCTCTGTGTGTTGTTGCATATCAGTCAGGGCAAGATGGGTCTGCAGTGATCTCATCTTGCCAAAGTACCAAAAAAATGTAGTGAGAGCAGTGAAAGTTAAATATGAGGTCACCAAAGATCCAGACCTGGGACTTTGTATATCCCAGCAAATCCTATCCTTTGGCATGCATTTGAGGAGAAGCCAAAGGTAAAGAGCACGTTTTGCTAAGTGAGCTTATGGGGTTCTTCTCAGCAGAAGCCTGGGCTTGACTCAGGGTGTCCCTTCTCTTCTGGTGAGGGCTCTGTAATTCTCAGCCAAGAAATTGACTCAATTCCGGTCCATGAAAGCCTCAATGTGTGAGAGATTTGGAACTCATGCAAAATAAAGGAGCCCTGGCCTTGGCTGCTGTTGTGGAGAAATGGTGGGTGAGGGAAGTGAAATGAGATATCAAGGTGAATGAAGTGCAGGATAAAATGGAGGAGACAGAACTGTGGGAAGTTGAGGTTCTGTTTTCTGCATCACGATAGGAAGAAGTAAATCCAGTATTTGCATATCTTAAAGGATCTGGCCTACCAGTAGTACGTCAGCTTTCCAAAATCTCTAGGCCACCCAGAAAGAGACTGACTCTCCAGCTATTGCCTGAAGAGTGGTCCATGTCTTTATATCGTTATTTTTCCCCCCAAAACATTCCAATGGGAAAGTTCCATATCCTCATCTGTTAACTCTTCACTCTGTATAGTTCCATTTGGCTGAGTTCAACCAGCCATGGTCATTCATTCCATAAGGACTCACTCTGGGAGCAGTAGCTTTGTTCTTGTGGTTCCAATGTCACCTAATTACCTCCTCATTTTCTACAGTAGCTAATACCATGGTTTGGTTTTACATTTTACTTTTCTTTTAACTTCATAATTTTTTCCTAACACTGTTTCAATTGACACTTGCATGCTTTGGAAAATTTTTTATCTCTGCTGTCCCAAGCAGTTTCAGCCAAAGAAAGAAGAAACAGGGCTGGATGGCTGATACCCACCACTGGCAGTGGATAAAGGTTGTCACAGTTTAGAAATAGTACAGGACAATATGCTCCTGTTACAGAGAGCAGCCAAAATCTCTCAGCAACCTTAGCAGAATATGAAGTAATTTTACATTACCATAAAACCTACAGAGTGGTCACCATTCCTTTCTGCCCAATTCAGTGATGTTGGCACAACTTAGCCTAAAAAAAAACCCAAAGAAGGTCACAAAGAAGTCCTTATAAACACATGAAAGTGGTGTGATCTGTAAAAAATATATTTTTATATACGAAATGTATTTTTGAGATACGAAAGTAAAAAGTTACAAGTCACCTTCCACTATAGAATCCTGAACATTAAGTTTTAAAGTCAAATGAATTTTCTAAAATGGTTTTGATATACAAATCACAAAACAAAACAAGCTTCACAACAGGAAAGAGAAAAAAAATAATAGGAGTTATTACCGATTTATTTCCCATGAGTGAACTTGCTGCCAATTCCCCAGTCCCTTTACATAAAACAATATAATAAGATGAGAAAAACATAGTAAGAAATTCATTCTGAAATAAATACGGTTTTAAAAGTCAAAGTAAAGAAGGTCGTTCTGAAGCCAAAGGGAAATTTCAATGTCCCCAACGGAACTGATAACAAAGAATGGTAATCCTGCTTGTGCAATCTGTCCTACTCAGTATCCTTGGCCTAAGCAATGATATAGGATATAGGGTGTCAAAAACTTAGTAGCATTATATTCTGAAATTAAAGCAAAAAATAGCAAAAGAAAATATCTCATACCATTTTCTCCACATTTTTGTCTTCATTGGAACAAGAAAAGACAAAAGAGTAATGACCAGCTGATGAATAAAGTGGCCTATATCTTCTTGAATGGCAAAATCACCAGAGAAGTTCAATGTCAAAGCATTTGCTCTATGCAGGATGTCGTCAATCCAAATTACCAAGGGAAGGGAAAAACATTTGCTGCTTAGACAGATACTAAACCTGCCTAGAATCTGAAATATATGTCCCATATTAGAACAGTCATTCATGCTCTTCAGAAGAACTGCCCCTACTGTAGCTCTGAGATGAAACCAGGACAATTGAAAATATTTATAAAAGATGGATGTGTTTGATATCATGACCTATAAGAGCTTGATAAATCATTAAAACTATCAGTGTCCATTCAGGAGATGAAACTCCTAGTGAACTATGGCAAGACATGAAAAAGATATTTTTGTAATAGTAGAATATAGATGTTCCAGATCTGCAAGTCATTTTAAGGGTTCTCATTTCTCTTTGAAGGACTCTGGGAAGAAGGGAGCTTGGCCTTGTTGCAGAAGGGTTTCCAGTAAGGTGCTTGGTCCCACCTCATGGCTTGGGCAAATGCAGCGTGCCTATGCCTTTGTATCACTGCAGAAGTGAACTTCCACGGCAAGAATGACCTTGGCAGGGTTGAGGTTGCATGAGGAGGCACAGACAACACTGAATGGAGTACCTGCAGAACCAACTAACAATAGAGGCAGACAAATTTGTGGGACCATAAGTGAAAAAATGAAACAAAGAAAGACACCTTTTTCATCCATTTCTTTCAACTATATTTTAGAAAAACCTGAAATATCTCTTAGCAGTAAAGATTCTGAGACACATGGATGAATGGATTTGATTCCACTAGCACAGAGCACTACTATGGATGTAAATCTGTGTTAATTTTAAGATGGTCTGCCTTTCAGTATAATTCATATCTTTGGAGGCCCAGAAAAGTATTTTATAGAGAGTAAAGGTGCCTTTCTTTTAATTACAAACTATAAGTTATGCATCTGGAAAACTGAGAATGCTTAGAAGTATAGTTATTCTCTAGTGACTACCAATTTTTAAAGCACCATTAACTGGAACAGCTGAAATAAGATGAATTTAGATCATATTATGTCAGTAATGGCTCATAAACATTTCTGCAGTCCCCAGTTCATCCTAGAAACAGAGCAAGTGCTGCACTGGCAGAAGCCAAAGGTGCCTCCTGCCTGGAGGTCTGGTTCTGATGGCAGCACAAACCCAAAACCTGGGGGGAAACCCATAGGTGACACCATGACAGCCCCACAGGAGGAACAGGAAGAATGTCTCTGGTCTTCTGAATTTCTGGGAGAAACAATCTTTATAATGACCCTACTTAGAATCAATTTGGGATTGCTCCCTGTCCTTCCCCCCAGTTTGAAAGAAACCATGAACAACCACAAAAGGCAGTCACATGTTAAATGTCACAGAATATGCTTAGTGATATGGTTAGTATGTATGTATCCGGTATGCTTTCAAAATAAAAAAAAAAGTTTTATTTGTTTAAAATTAATGTTACTAATTTTATTGGCCTTTTCTTTTATTTTTACTGTACATGGTATTTTTCCTGTTTGAAAATATTCACTATCTTTCTACAAATATGGGCTACTTCTATTCTATTTTATGACATACTTTTTGTTCTTGTTTCTACCTGTTCTATATGACTTTTTACTGTGTAGCATCCTCTGTGTCTTGCTGTTCTATTCTTCCTGGAAGTATAAATGCCAGGTTTATTAAACTTGCTGTGTCACCATCCCTACACAGAAGTATTTGGGGCCCATCTCATTGATGCTTAAAGTCACATCTCATTGATATCTATGAGAAAATAATTGTCCTCCAAATCAATCAAGGTTGGCCAGGCAATAGGCTTGTCACATCAATAAGGAGAAAGCTGTTGCCCAGCTGTTATATTTAGAATATTTATAAAGAAAGAAATCTAATCATTTTCCAGATGACTTGTTCTTCCCCTGCTCCCATCTCCTGCCCTGTGCTCCTGCAGTTTGCTGCTTCCCATCACTTGTGTGATTCTGGAGGGGGCTAAAGCAGGTTGTCTGCATGTGGTCAGGTCGAAACCCTGGCAAAACAAACCAACCAAACAAATCTCGCTGTTTTGGCAAGGTATAGGAAGACCAGGTACATGCTGACCCAGTCTCAGCAGCCAAAAAACCCACCAGCCTCTTGACTTGTGTCCTGAGGATTTGGCTGATTTACAAACATGAACTAAAGAGGCAATTCTCCAAACTGATCAACTAGTTAAAATATAAGTTAAAATATTAATGCAAATTCTTAGTTTGCCTTGTCATCCAATTACTTATCTGACAGGTTACATTTAGGTCTACAAATGTCACTAACATATTTGCCTACTGGCTATTTAACCTGTGAAAGCATTTACCACTGTTTCAGCTCACAGGACAACACACCATGAGCTCATCTACAGCCTAGGGTGGACAGTTTATTACTGCACACATTTTTTTATATGGGCTAGTCTGTTTTTAATATATGACAAGACTTCATCACTCTGTGGTTTCTAAGTTTACTCAAACTCCTCTAAAAACTTTTATCAAACCTTTTCAGAAGGGTAGAACTATGTCCCTTTGTTCTTCTTTCCACAGTAAATTGAAAGTACTTTCAAAGAATACTAAGACACTAGAGAAACACAGTCTTTCACAGCTGGATGTATTCTAGTTTTCATTTTACCATCCCCTACTACTTGGCAAAATTTTTGGGAACTGTACTTTTCCCAGAAGCAAAGCAGATGCTGTGAATTCCAGGTGGATGATGGTGCAGGAGGACCTGAGAGCACACATCACAATGATCATACCTGTTGATCAGAGGAGGTTATTAGGTTATTTTTCACTGCCTCTCTAAGCTTAGTAGAATCCTTCCACGCAGCAAAAGCAAAATGGAAACTCCTGGGCTTCAGCTCAGATACTTGGTTCAAATCATTGCAACCAAGCATCTCTTTTTTTTTTTTTTGGGAGAATTTTCTGATCTTCCTACTGTAGAACATAACCATTGCTATGAAGGAATTCTTTCTGTGCAGATGTAAGCCCATCTTTGTTTACACCCTGCCACTTTTGAAGCTTGCCTAGGGGCCATCTGCTTGAGCAGGCTGATGTACAAAGGCACTGAATCAAAAGGAGGCAGCAGGGGACTGTAGAGAGTATGAAGTGACTTCCCAGCCTTATCCCTGTCTCCCTGATGAGCAATATGCCAAATGAAGGCTGGGAAATAAGTACAGAATCCATCTTGACACCACAAAATACGAGGCAGTGTTTAGGCCACTCTCTGAGACTGCTGCTGACCCAGAATTTTCTCCCCATTTCCTTTGCTACCCTGCCTGCCAGAAACCCTGTGCTGTTTCTTGAATCATCGCCCAGGCCACCTTCATAGTAGACACATGCACACAGCTCTCTGCTGATATGAGTTATAAAATATTCGTTCTGATGCAGTTACACAAGGGTAATCCAATTGTGCTGGAAATTGAATAACTGAATTAGCTGAGCTAGTACAGTTTTCCTTCTTTGGGCACAGCACCGTGCCAAGGAAAATCCCAGTTCCTGGAGCATGGCCATTCACATTTGCATGCAAAAGACTACAGAGGTGAATTGTAAGCTCTCGTTTGTAGCTTGCCACTGCTCTGCACAACAGGGAGCCAGTGCATGGCCCAGCACCCTAAGCACCCCAAAAGCACTGCTGTAACTATGCAACGATAACTACTAATGCTAGCAGGCCAAGTAAAATTCATTTTAGCCTCTGATTTTATACAGTGTTCTGCTATGCATTTTTTAGAAATAATTAAAAAAAATTCATACTATTCACCCAAAATCAGTTAAACAGTGCCCTCTTGTCTTTGGAATACACAGACAGGTATCTTTGTAGACAGGGACCAACAATGTAAAACTATCCTGCTAGAGAAGAGGTCACAACATATCAAGGATGAACACCACTGATTCTCAAAAGTGTACTGATACTTCACCTCTGAAATGCTGTAGATGTAGAAATGCCACTCACAGTGTGGATGAACACAGTGAGGTATTATCTCAACAAACTGTATGACTGAAACCTAAATTTCATCTGAATACTAATGCTGGCATTTTGTTGACTTTACAATGCAGAGTTCTCTCACTCCCACTATCAGCTCAACCACCATACAAATTTCCTTTTGTGACCTCACGTTCCATAACTGCTGTGAACTCACGTTCACTTTCCCTTGCAGGAAATCACATGCATTTCAATGCTGGCAGCAAGCGAGGTCTAACAAATATTCTGCTGCAATGAGATTTGAAATCTGGACTTTGAATGCTTTCATCTCCATATCCTATCATAGGCTTTTTCACAGGAAGCTTTAAAATCATATGTCCCCTTTGCAAAAACACAAGAAGAATCTCTGAAGGGTGTGAAATTGCAATTAATATTGGCTTCCAAAAGTTAAGTCAATTGGAGAAAGAAATTCAGTTTATATCACCTTTGCAATAGGATGATGATAGAAAAAAATCTTAAAAAATGATTTTGAAAGAGAAAGAAAAACTTCCTGTGTTCTCAGTTACACGAATGAAAACCCAGGAGTATTAGAGTTTCTACTTCAAGTTGGACAGGTAGTATGAAAAAAAATACAGAATCAATATGAGTACTGTTCTCATTATGAAATGATAAGAATTTATCCCACACAACCAAATCCAAGTTCTAATTTAAGAAGTAATCCCTCTTGTCACAGATAATCTTGGTCAGTACTTTAACAATACCAAAAGTCCTTATGGGGGAACTGTTACCTACAAAAGTAGGGAAAGATTGTGGATGGAATGTGATGTATTTTGCCAATCCCAGGCTCAGAAAAATTCCTTTTAGGATCACAGGACAGTTTTCAGGGGTTTTCAGGCTGTGAAATACTGCAAAACTTCTAGAGCCTAGCAGAAAGGAAATGCAGCTTACTCCATCCTGGCCTTCTCCTATGCTGTTCCTGAAATTGAGCACCAAATCTAGAGAACAGAATAAAATTCAGCTCTATGAATTTATGAATAAATAGGAATGATTTTCATCTTTCAGACTCTTTCTGCCCTCCCTCCGTGCCACTGTGCCTATAAAGCCCCAATGTCACTTCAGCAGGCAGTAAGCTGTGCCTGAACTGTATCACAGGCACCAGTATCATGCCATGCTTACAGTATGCTCCCCTTTTATGCTTCAACTATTATATGTGTGTGTAAAAAAACAATTTTCTACTTTCTATTTCATATGAACCTCATAATTTCAGTGGTCTACTTGTTCCACTGCATCACACACACACCTATATCCAGGCCATGGTGGGCAGAAAACACATGAAGGTGCCAAATGATAAAAGGCTCAGTTATAACTGCTGGTCTTGTGGTGAGTCTAGATTTCTTTCCTCTAACCTCACTGAGTTCAACATGCATGCTGGAACATGATACCTGGGAACCTGGTACCTGTCTGCCCCTTTGGTTAAAATCAGATAGCACTTGAAGAAATTACTGGGGAAAGAAGACAGTACAACCGTTTCATGAGCTGCGTATCCTTTGGAAATCAGGAAATGAAATAAGTAATTGGATTCTGTAATAACTGACTTTGTGTAAGTGTGTCTGAATTGATCCAAAGGATTAATAATTGCAAAAACTGGGAAGGAAAAATTAATGAACCTATATATTTTTCCGCCCCAGCTCTTCTTTCTTTGTTTAATGTAGTTAATTTGATCTTCAGGCAGGTATACATTTTAATGAGCTGTTCCAGGAAATCCTGTAGATATTTTGGGGCTGCTGTACATTTTCACCAAGGTAACTAAACTCAGAAAATATATAAATATATATTTTGTCTCACTATTTTGCTTGTTTTTCGCGTCTGTGCCCAGCCCTTCAGTTCTTCACATCTGCATTCCTGCACCAAGTCTCCACTTCAGAGGCATGTTCCCTAAAGTCCTAGTTCCTTGAAACACAGTATTTTTTTTAAAAGGCAGAAATGACTTTGTGGTCTGACAATTGAATGCCTGAGGGATTTCTACTGAACTTACTGTGTGAATGTTGACAGAATCAGCAGGAGGCAAATAGAAGCTTTACTCTTCTAAACAGGGCCATGGAAATGCCACTGTATTTATAAGATAACGTATAAATCCCCAAACCCTTTTGTTCATTGTTCTGCAAGAACTTGCTTAAGCAAAACTCAACAAAGACCACTTGTGCAGGAGTTCTCTTAGATTATACCAACAACAGAGGAAAAAAGTACTGTGAAAGACACATTCTTTTTCCATAATTTCCTTGTTTTCCACTATAATCATTTATGCCTACTGAAGAGGAAGACTGATCACTCACAGGTGTATAGTTAATGTTATGTTAAAGGTAATATATAGTAAGGTCTGCAATAATCAGTCACTGGACTTTCATTGACATGATAGGAAAAATCATGACCTTTGAATACCTCATTGGCAGAGATCCCAGCGGTGAGCAAATCCCTGTGCAACCATGCTCCAGTTTACTAAAATACTCTAGTCTCATCTTCATTCAGAGTACATGGACAGAAGGGGTAAAACAGCCACATCCAACTCTATTAATTCTTAAGTAAAAGCTCAACGCCAAGCAGAAGATGAACAACTCCAGAAAACTACACAGTAAACATGGTGAGAGAATAAGAGGACACAAACAAGTGAATAAACAACCAAGATTAGATTAGGATGGATTTGTACCTCATTCTGACCCACTTCTTCTTGCAAAACAGGATCAATTACTTCAGACATGTTTTACGTGTGCACTTCCTGTCCCACTGCATGCTTTCTGCCATCTTACTTCATAGGCAGAAAAGAGATACAAAAATTGAAAAGAAATGCATGCAATTCCTCATCAGAAAAAGGCTATGGGGCATAGTGAGATATGCAAGACCTTTGCCATTTATTCAAAACTGATGACCAAATTTACATTTTGCATCTATGAGCACAAACGTACAGAGAGCAGAAATTCAGCTGTACACACACACACACAAAAATAAAATAGGAGTAATATGCAGAAGCCTTACTGTTCTGAGGACCATATTAAGGAAGGATAACATGGTGTGTCTCCCATCTCTTTCTGGGTTGCATATATAAAAATATGTCTAGCCCACTTCAGCTCCTTTGATGCAGAGAAGCTTGCAGCAGTGTAATTGAGGGTATGTCAACACAGTATTCACAGGCATAATTTTAGATTGTATGGATACACGCAACTTTTAAAATATGTAGTTCATGTACTCAAAGCACTGTAACTGTGGATAGAGTTCAACAAATATTTTCTGACAGTGTTGCCAGAAAACACAACTACTGAAACTCTGTCCAGACTGGATGTCATTTTAGAACCCATTCAACCCAATTTTCTCTCCAAACCTCAGATAAACTAGCTGCAGAGAATTCTTTTTTTAAAAATAGGATACAACTCTCTCTTTGGGATATTCTAACCATAGTACTGTGACACCATATTTAGCAGCATTACTTCTGCAGCCAACAGCAGTAAATCAAATGTGCTTGAGCCCATGCTAACACTGAAGCCAACAGATAGCAAACACGTGATAGCCAACAGAGACAGAGCAGCCGTCCAAACCCTCTTACCCCTCCATACTGGATGGCTGGACCCATACCACTGAGACAGTTCCTGGTCCATGCCTGCTCCTGATTGACAGCCAGGATTTGTGTATGATTGCCAGCATGCTCAAAATTGTGCCAGCACAGCTTTGAAGTGAGCCAGAGACCAAGCCAAAGACTGGATCTCTGCTTACTTCTGTTACTTGACTCTTAGATCTTGTTTTGGATAACTCAGGGGTGCTCAAAGACATACAGTGACAGCTTAGAGGAGAGCTCACTCGAGGGACTGTCTGCAGCAGGCAACAGAGGTGTAATTGTACCAGGAAAGGCTTACAACAATCCCAATTTCAGCTCCTCTAACTGCCCTGACACATCTCAGGGTATGTCATGCACCTGGTGGCACACTGTGCACACAGGATTGCAGAAAGCTGCAACACAGGTATCACATAGTTTCAGGCAATCCAAGCTGAAAAGAGAAAGACTCACAAAAGAGCAATTACTTCTTTGGGCCTCAAAAACATCACTTGAGAAGTTGGTATACTAGATCAAGAACAAGTAATCTGGATGTGAGTCAGTTTGGCTCAAACTGCTCTGTAGAACCCTCCTATTAAGCACTACAGAAACAGTTTATGAGGTGTTGCAGAGATTTGGAATAACCAACTGATTCTTCCATTTCGTTTTCTACATCCATGACATCTTGAGCATTCCCTTCCTCACCCTAAAATGTCATCTCTGAAAATTTCACAGCAGGGACAATATGAACTTCAGTATAGCAGTCCCTTGAAATCCTTTACAGGCACTCTTTTTCACTGGACATTAACAGAAGGGATGTGAGGGCCTTTGGATTGTTTGTTACTTTGGGTCAAATTTAAAGTGACCCTCACATCTAGGCCTGCAAGTCTATCTATACCATAAACATCTATATTTGCCCTAAAACATTCTGTTTGGAATGACCATGCTTCCAGCTCATCCTTCAGTTTGTTCTGCTTAGGCTGAAGATTTGAGAATGAGAGGTCAGTAAGTGACTGAACCAAAATCCTCCTCATATTCCTCACTTTTGACCTTGAGTACCTCCCTCTGCTCTCCATATGAAGACACCAGCTGGAAAAAGAGCCAAAAAATTCACACACCACTTGCAAGGAATGGTGGTATTTTGCAGCTAAGGAGCACAAAATGTGGGCTGCTCTGCTATGCATTATGAAGAGAGATACAGATGGTGTAAGACAGCTCACGTGGTTCAGAATAATTGAGAGAGAGCCTCAGGATAGACTTGACATATCAATGCAGACATGTTATAGTTCCTCTGCAGATGGTGTGCACCATGGCATATAGATGTACCAGAAGCTCTTCACCACACAAAAGTAAAAGCTGCATGCCTTCTAAATAAAAACCCCCAAACACAGCAACACAGTTAAAATGAAGCAACCAGTAATCTTGTCACTGAGTCTATTCCTTGACCTTGACAAGGTCCTGACTAAAGGAAAATAAAAAAACATTTTCTTGTATCTTAAGTTACGGACACAAAGTGTTATCTGTTTCCTGGGTACGTGCAGAAGGGAGAAGATTCTCTCCCTCCTTTTTAAATGACACTGAGAATATTTTGTTTAATCAATTGAAGTCTGATGCTGCTACACTTCAATTAGAAGTTCTGATTGTGTTATACTTTTGTTTCATTTTCTAAACCATTTCTACTTTTTCACTACAAAATACTTCTAGCTGCAAATTATTTCTGCATTTCAGATTTATATAGAAATATATATAAACCAAAAGAAGAAAAATGAAAATATGTTCATGCAGCTGTTTCTGCCTATCACCTTTAATCTTTCATGCGCTTTAAAATGTATGCTTCCCACAAAGGGAGAGAGAGATCTATTTTTGCTTTATGTGAATATAAAAGTAATTTGTTGCCATAGCAATATTTTTCAATCCAAATGCTCTGAACACCACAGTTGCTTTAGGTTTTGAGCAAACTGTAACTATCCCAAAGAACCATGTAAAGTCTTATGCTTCAATAACCTTTTCAGTTCCATTATAATCACATCTTTCTGCTAGATATTCTTAACAAAAAATAATTCAATAAAGATGTTTACGTCTATAAAAGCTTACTCCCAGAAATCATTTTCAAAATCATTTGATCTCATCTTATTTAATTTAATTTGCACTAAATTTCTGCAGAATGGACTGCAAAAGAATCTCTATCTGGTGGGCCAAATCCTGAAGCCCACAGTAACAGTGAACAGAGTTAAAACAAGATGTTAATCCCCTGCATGCTCCACTTTCTTAAATTCCCCTCCTCAAGTATTGCTCGTAGTAGGGTTCTCAGAGATGTTAGCCCTGTTCATTTCCATAGCAACCCTCTCCACAGAGTGGAACAATTTTTTAAAATTGTTGCTCTTCAGCCTTTGAAAACAGCAATACCACAAAGACTTGTAGGAGAACGCTTGCAGAGCTTGGGCTATGAATCACCAACAGAACACCATTTTTTTTCACCTTAATTTTGACCCTGTGCTGGAAACAGCAACTTCCATGGCTCTGGGAAGACATTTCATGCGAGACGGAACTATGGAATATGCTGCGCAAAAAGCAGTGCCTGGTTGAAGCTTACTATGCATTCTTATTGCAGTATTATGTTTAAATAAAAATAAAACACAAACCAGATGAAATATGTTATCTTCAAAACCTGAATAAAAGCCCCAGTCCCAGAACACAGACATGTTGGCAGTTTTCCACTATCTTCTACATACACCGTAAGAGCAATTTCACAACATGGGGGTTTTATGTAAATTGAGGTCAACTGCTCCAGTTGATGGTGCTCCCAGGCACAATGACACATTAAACTCCATCAAAACCTCCACACTGGCCACCTGGTGCTCACAGATCTGGTGAAGTTGTCCTGATGTTACCACAGGCGAACCTCTGTGCAGTTCATTGGTTACAAGGCACTGCTGGTGTGTGTGTCCATTTTTTACTGTTTCTGACTGGATGAGAGTTGTGCCTGCCTAACTCCCTTTGTTATTTTGCACACATTTTCACCAGCCCTTGAATGCTTGCTTGTCTGTTTTGCTGCACATTCTTGAGCTGGTAAAGCCTTTGGGGTTATTTATGATCTATCCCACGGGGCCCCAGCCTGGCAAGATTTTCTGTAAAACTACAATATAAACACAAAATAAACATGCTTGTTACAGCCTAGACATGCTTACACTGTATCTTATTTCTTAAAAAAATATATCATGTGCTTTCTTAATCCAGATGGAAATAATAATTTAGTGTTGCATTTAAACTATTACTGTCTGTTTAAACTGGACATGAAAATCAAAATGGTCTTTTTTTCCATGCTCTCACAGCCAACCTGAAATACAGTGTGCATTTTGTTCTTCTAAATTTGATGAATTTGCTCTCCATGGCTGTTCTGTGCAGTCATCTGCACTGGTAGTGCCTGAATGAGTGTTTTATACAGCAGCTCAGAGAGGGAAAGGAGACAGGAGAAAACAGCAATGTAATTGCTAGCCTGAGAAAAGTGATCAGGAAGTCTTCAACTGACAAGATATTTGCAGTACATAACCTGCCATAACATACTTGCCTCAAGGCAAAGTTTCATGGGCAGCTTAGGACAGACTAAACCATTTACTATTGCAAACACATGAGCATTCTTCCGTTCTGTCCCAGTCTGCAAGTTTTTGTGTACTCCCTTCTGCCGGCGTTAACGCAAGATTGGGAAGTGATCTAGACAAAAGCGTTTTTCTGGTTTTGAGTTTGGCGACGTTAGTTTTAAAGTAAGGTCACTTTCCAGATTTGATCATGCAACCAGCCACGTAAGCTCCAGTACAGGAGGGAAATTACCCCTATTAAGGGCATCACACCCAGTGCAATGGAGGTCAGTGAATCCCTGCTGTGAAAGAACACTCTTAACTGACTAGCTTTCATATGGATAGTGTTCTCTAAGGGGAAATGCACAAAATAACCATCCATCAGTATGTGTCAGGCAGTTTACTGCCAGAGGAAATTACTTACAGTAAACAATATTTCTGTAAGACAGGTGCATATTTAAATCACAATTTTACAGATAAGGAAAGAAACTGAACCGAATCAAGTTTTATCCCTAAGGTCAAAGAGGAAATACAGAAAGCATGAGAGATCTCCTGCCTTTTTACAAGGCTCCTTTTCTTTGCATATGCACCTTTTTTTCATGTGTGAGTGCATATGTATACACAGGGATTTATACTACAAAAAGAAATGTGTCTAACACTGTCAATCAAAAATTTATTTCTGTGGTCAAAACCAAAATAACAACAGATTTTAGTAGCAAAAGTGTAAACTGGCTTTTACGCTTTGGATTAAGCAATAAAGACCCATTCCATATTTTACATTGCTGACTCCCAAATGTGTTTTGAAATGTTTTTTAATGTGCAAGTCAAGTAATTCTGCTTTACCAAGGAACAACAGGTGTCAATATTACTGCAACAAGTCATAGTGCTTATTGATACTATTTTACTGTGAAGTTCAACTAAATATCACTTGATATGCAATGAACATTAACTATTTTATATGCAATGGCAGATGAGTTCCAGTTGTGCTTGTATCAAATGTCAGAGTTTTAGAAACAACAGCTAACAATGAGCTTTATTATACCAAATTATGCACTGAAACATTTTCTTTTTGGCTGTCTACTTTCTCTCCACAGTCAGGCAGTTTCTCAACTGGCAAAGCTCCAAAAAGTATGGAGATTCATAAATGCAAATATGTATTAAATAGGCAAACATTATAGATCTGCGTGCACTGAAATATGGATGCTCTTAAAACATAGAAACATAGTTTCCTGATAATGCCTAATGACAGCTCATATTATAAACAGATTTCCTTCTGGAAGAAGAATTAGTGGAGAATACAAATAGAGGGATACAAGAAAATAAAACAAGTATGTTTACAGGAAGGAAAACAATACAAGGGCAAATATAAAACTCCCCAGTGGTGATCATGCTGCAGAAACTCCTGACCATACTGCAGCACAAGGGGCAGAAGGTCTGTGTCTCCAAATCACACTGCTGAGGGTTTAGGAAACTCTAAAGGAAAGGAGAAACGTGAACTTGGGAGCAGAGGGTGGGTCAATGAATCTGCAAGCATGCAGGCTTCCCAGCCAGACTCCTCTGGAAAGATGGATGAAGCCACTGTGAAGATACTTGAGGGGCAGATGTCCAACCCTAATAGACCTCTCCAACTCACTGCTCATTATCATGTGTTAGGTCAGGGCTTTACATTTCATGGGATCAGGGATTTGCTCCTCCTTTTACACAGTGAAGCGTCCATCAAAGTTGTGCAGCAAGCAGCTTCACCAGCTGGAAATAATGGGCAAGAGGAAGATTTTATTCAAACAGGCAAAATACTGGGAGGGCCACTCTCACAGCTGCCTAAAGGCCCTTCATGCCACCCTGACAGACAAAGCCAGGCATGTGGAATTAAGATCCTACACAACAAAGGCAGCTTGGTGTCAGAGTGGCATAAAAATCCACACTTGTTGTCTGTGTTCTTAAGAAGTCTGAGGAAGTGGAGCCATGGGCAGGGCAGGGTGGCTGCTGGTCTGAGGAACCTGAGGCACCTCTAGGAGCCTCTCTCCAGGGCTCAGAAGGGAGTGAACCCTCCCTGGCTGATGGACCCTGCTGCTCTCTGCTGCCTGGGGCCCTGACGCCCATCCTTCCCCTGCAGCTGGTTCTACCCCGAGGACACCCACTCAGCACTCCCTTTTGTGGGTTATGCTGGGAACCAGAAGGCTGGCCATGGGCCCCTGGGAGTCACAGCACTGCTTCAGGGGAGTGACCAGTGGTGTCTGAGCCTCCCTACTGCACAGGAGACACTGCCCAGCCCAGCTCTAGAATGTTCAGCCAATATAAGGAAGTGTTCAGGTCTCAGAGGTGGATATGGAAGAGAAAATCGTGGGCCATAGGGAACACTGCCATAAAGATAAAGTCCTCAGACCTGATACATCTCATGAGCTAAAAGAGACAGAGGATCACACATAGCTCAATCCAGCTCTGGCTCTAGTCACAGTTTCAGCACTGACCTGCTGCACAGAATTGCTCAGATTCATTGACTATCCACATAAATTTTGTTCCTTTCCAAACAGAGATAATGTTTTACCTTCCTGTTAGGTGCCTCATCTTCCACAGAGGAAAAGCAAAATGAATGAATATATATGAATCTTCTTCTTAATTTCATCATTTTACCTTGTATTTGTACAGAACCTTATGCAATGTGGGTCCTTTTTTTTTGTTTTAACTAGGGCTTGCAGGCACTTGCAGGTCAGCAACAGTACACAGAGTTAATTATTTCCTTGCATAGATGCATAATAAAAATTTTTTAGAAATAAAAGTAAAAAAAAAAAAAAGGAAATTCTAGAAGACTGTCTCCTGAGGCAGCCTATTTTCATCAAACACCTTCAAAAACAACTGAAAGAAAAATACAGAGCAAACGCAGTATATGAATAAAAAAAATAAACAGTCCCAGCAGTTATAATATCTATATAAAGTTTTAAAGTCCTGGCCTTCCTTAGAAACCTAAGCAAATAAAAAATACATAAAAAAGATTATATTTTAATTTCACCATTTCTTCAACTACTTATTTGATAGCCAAACATATGAGAAAAAGGTATGCAAACACGCCCCCCCCCCAGGTATACATTTAAGATCCCAATGCATGTGAAGGTTTCCTGATTTAGTAAATTCAGGTGATCCATTCTTACTTGAAGTTAGAAATAAAAGTTTAGTTCCTGATCATGCTAGTTCTGCAAATTCTTGCTTAAGTGAGTAGTACTCACTTATCTAAAATAGGGGTTTAGTCCCTAGTCCATGGGACTAAATTTCCTTCCTTCCTTCCCTCCCT
>VZTR01023630.1:51163-70062 GCA_013400775.1 Chaetops frenatus | reverse complement strand
TTCAGCCACTCTGCCCAAGCCTGAAGCAGTGCCCGGGGTAGTTTTGGCCAAAGAGCAGTACCTGGCACTTGGGCTTGTTGAAACTCCTTGCAATTGCAAGACCAAGGTCAAACGTTGTGTCTGGTCTTGTGTTTTGCTCAGAATGGTATGTGAGCTTATTGGCATTAAAAATCACACGGAATTCATTATGGGACAGATGGAGATTAAGCATAGCTTGATGTTTTTTCTACGGAATATTCAGGAACTACCACAATTCCTTCTCTGACAACATAACTTTTATTTTAGATCTTTATCCCCACAAATGAATGTAAATCATCAGTCTCTCATGATGACTTATTCTGTATTTCATCTGGTGGGCAACATTAGAAGCTGAAAATCAGCTATGATAGCTTTTCTTGCTCATTCTTTTCAGCTATTCAGGAAAACTTAGGCACATCAACAAAGTCTGAGAAAAATTCTTTTTAATTAAAAATTTGAGACTTGAAAAAAGAAACAAGCCAAATACCTGGGAAAGCATGCTCTGATTTTTTCAAGAAGATAGTCATTAAGGCTGCCCAGCCCCTTTCCTTTGGCTAATTTTTGCAAATGAAGTTTGGCCAATTATCTAAATAGAGGCTGGTTTTTGCTATGAGGTCTGAAGCATACCAAGATATGGATTCTCTCTGGGGCTTGATCAAGAGAAGACAGCTGGGGGGACTTTTACTTCACTAGCCTGAATGCAGGTTCCTCATTTTCTATATTCCTACTGGAGATTTTTGTGTCTGACTCTCCTATTGAGATTGAAGTCAGTGGGAGTTATTTTAATTAGACCGCATCACAATATATCCACAGGCTAAGTGCTCACTTTTGTGCCTTTAGTCAGTCTAGTCTTTTGAAAGCAAACCAGATTGTGTCAATGGTGTTTGGATGTGTGATTTTGATCAGTCTGGAATTTAACTGCACTAGTTCATGGTCCAGTTCATGGCAGTAGTGTGGTATGCCTTGGCCCTGAAGAGGGATGGGCCTTTGGCATGGCTGAAGGTTTTATGGAAGGTTACTGGGAGTAGGGGAAGGGTGACCTGATCTTTTCTTTCCATTCTAGGCCCAGAATCGAAATGTTTTTCCCATGGTCAGNTCAATGGTGTTTGGATGTGTGATTTTGATCAGTCTGGAATTTAACTGCACTAGTTCATGGTCCAGTTCATGGCAGTAGTGTGGTATGCCTTGGCCCTGAAGAGGGGTGGGCCTTTGGCATGGCTGAAGGTTTTATGGAAGGTTACTGGGAGTAGGGGAAGGGTGACCTGATCTTTTCTTTCCATTCTAGGCCCAGAATCGAAATGTTTTTCCCATGGTCAGCCATTTGACTGTAAACTTGGCCATATTGGTTTGCATGGTCAAGCTCTGCTGTGTCCTGGCCAGCCTCTTTTCAGGATGATCAGTCCTATTCTTGCTGGCAGGCAACTATTTTAACATCACTTGCTTCTACAGAGAGACTCCTTATATCAGGTCCAGCCTATTTGACAATTTTGAACTAATGTCTGATTTAAAACTATTTTCAGCCTGTAATTACTACAATGAAAATACCAAAGAAATTGATTTCTTATATTCTTCACATTATATTACTCTGGATTCCTGTCTAAGTGCTGAGGGGTTAAATATGATTCATATAATCTACTTTCCCACTAATCATTTATTCAATTACCTATTAGAACTGAGGCAAGAAAGACCAAAACAGGAAAGGGGAGAGACCAACCTGGAGTATATATTCAATAAATGCTACAAAAAACAACCAATCATTAATTATCTAATCAGCATTCTGCAAGTCTTTTAGCCATGATCTCATTACTGTAATTAATTGCAAGGATCATTTTGTAAACAGAGCACAATAAAAGTATATGCAACATAACAGCATCCAAATTAAATCTAAATCCCAGAATGAATAACAGAGAAAGCTGGAAGATACGTCTAAGAGAGGGTGTCATTAAAGGAGATCATATTTCAATGTCAAAATCTGGTGGGCTACTTGTGCTCCAGGAGTAAATCAATAGTGTTACATTGAAAATACTGGGCCAGATCCACTTTGGTGCAATTAATCTCCATTAAAGCTTGGAGAGGTAGGGGTGTCTTCTTAGCTGGTAAAACTGGATTTTCTTTTTGTAGCTTCTGGGACTGGCATATTGGCAAAGCTTCTGTGCTCGGCTAGCATGTTTGCACTGAATAGGCAAGATTATTCATGTAGTGGAAGGATTTAGGAAATCCCTTTCCTTTTAGTAGTGGAGAGGTTCTTGAAGGATTTCACATGTTGAATGTCTTCCCTTTGGCTAGCTTTTTGTAGTCCTTGACTTCTGATAGTGGTAGCCCTACTCTATATTTTAAGACTGTTTCTACAATAAATAATTAAAGTATGCAGACAGATCCCACAAACACCTTCTGGGCTTATAGCAAAGTTATTTTATGATACTTTCAGGATTCTATATTTAATATTCCAGCAGCACAATATTTTAGTGTCTTTTGCCTTACCAGCCTTTTGCAGTATTTTGTCATCTTTTTTTCCTTTTCATTTAATTTTTCATTATTTTTTTTTCTGAGGATCAATGTCAGGATTCATTTAAAAGCTATAAAGCAATATATATATAACAGTCTCAACCACCATAGGCTTGGTTATGCCATTGATTTATTTTCTGAGCAGAATTCCCTGCTGTCTGCAATGGTGAGTTGCTCTAAGATACTGATAGTGTGTATCCCTCTACAGGGAATTTAGATTTAAGACACAACACCTCCTAGTCAAAAAGGTCTGTGTGAGAGGCACATTATCTTTGGGGTAAAAGATGCATTGTACAAAAAGACCCCACCAACATCCCCCCCCTCCACCTTGGCAGACTCTAAACTTTCCCTGGCAGTAAAAATGAGTGCTCAGATGAAGGCTGTAATGTCAGGGAAACCCCTCATTAATGCTTCCCTCTCTCCCTGCTGAGACCTGACAAAGTACTGGGCTGTGGTCCAAGCTGAGTTTCTTGGGACAGGGTAGGAGGCAGGTATGCCTGATGGCCTTCTGTGTGGAGGATCCCCCTCCTCTGTTGCTCAAAGCAGTGTTTGTTTTATCCAGACAGATTGGCCGAGGTCCAGATTTTGAGGAACTTTAGGACCTTGTCTTGCATTGTTCTGTTCCTTGCTAGCAAGTGCTACATGCCTGCCTTGGTGTGGGTTCCACGCCAATGTGTGGGTCAGGATGTGCTTTAGAAAGTTTGCCATGACACTGCCATGTATTTATTGAGCTACTGAGTTCAGAGCATCCCTTAAATCCTCCCTCAAAGAAAATTCTACAGAGGAAATGCAGAATGCCTTGTTAATTTAGTTTTTAATGGTGAATGCCCCATGGATTTCCCTTTGATAATCACGGTTTGCTTCCATGAGCAGGCAAGCAGGTCATACCTTCTTAAGTCTGCAAATTCCTTCAGGTAAAACGGAGTCTTAGCCGGTTCTGTAGATGAGGGGAATACCAAAAAGTGGAACTTTGGCCTCTGCCTGTTTTGCCAGTATATAAATAGTGGAAATACAGCCGAGCCAGAGAACTGCATTTTTTTGTGACTAAAAGAAGATTTTTTAAGTCAGTGACTAATTTTGTTTTTAAAGACTTAAATGTCTTTAAAGCATTTTTTGCTTTGGAAGGGTGATTCTGATGTTTTATAGAGTCAGACTCATGTTTAAATTCATTTGTCCTCAACAATGCACTGCTGCTACATTTAACAAGTGTATTTTAATGGTAGGGTTAAAATAAATGCTTTTTTTTTCCCCCAGTAAAAATAGAAGTGCGCCATCTATATGAATTAATAATTTCCAAAGTAATAAATATTATTAACTTATTCTAAGACACACCGGGATAATATTTTTCTGGTTTTAGACCAATAGCCAATTTTTAGATACGCTCTGTTTGGCACGCTGGAGAGACGCCATAGAGGGGTCTGCATCTTTTTCTAGTGCAGCTGTTAGATCAGTTGCATTGCTTGATTGATGCCTCATGTCAGCAAGCCCTGGGGAATATGTCCACTTCTCTGGCTAGAGTAAGGATGCCAGGACCCTTCACAAGATTATGACATTACTCCACCTGTGCTGAGTCCTTGTGAAGGATGGGTGAGGAAGGTGGTTGGTTTCTTGTGCTAGGAAAGCTTTGGCATGTGCAGAAGTTCTTCATTCACTTTTGGGTTTTGGCAGGCTGGATGTCCAAGTCCTGCTTTGGGTACTAAGGCATTTGGGATTTGAAGAAGAAGTAATGCCCTAAATGTAAGGGTGTCTGTTTATTTGGATTATATGGCATGGGAAGCACTTGTGGTTATATTGACCTTTACTTGTTTGCTGCTTCTGTGCAGTGTCTGAAATTAGATTATTTTTTAAACTTTAGCTGCTTAGGAAGGTTTGGGAAAATGTTAGGTGTCATAAAATATAGGGTGTTTTGTATTGGAAATAGATATTACCTTCCAGGTAGCAGTAATAGCTGTTTTTCCTCAAAGAATTACACTGTACTTTCCATTGGCTTTAATCCTGACCCTCAAAGAATAGATTTTTCCATCTGCATGATAACGGAGTTTGGGAAATAAGCTTCTAAAGGAATAGTGGATGCATCATCTGTCCATGTGGGATTATTAAACTGGAACAGCTACATGGTATTTTGTCAGTTGTCTTCCATCTTCAATTTTAAACACGGACAGTTCAGTTTCTCCATTTACAGCTTTGAATATACTTGAGAAACTAATAAACTGGAATGACAGATACAGAGGGATTACAGGATATCAAGCAGTATTTTCCAAATGGGGTAACAACTGCTATGAAAAAACATTCTATTGTAATAATGAAAGTTATCTTCTTACATCTTCTGCTTGCTGGTCTGGAATCACCAAAGAGATGAGAATTTCTCCGGCAGCAAAATACTCGGCAAATCTGCTGTGGGATGTTTGCCAGTGGTGTTACTGCTCTGAATAACTAATGTAAATAAGCCCCTCACCATTACACTGGGAAATATCAGATGAAGCACTCTCTGCTGCTTAGACTGACATTAATCTTTTCTCTGGAACCTCTCTTTTGCTACGTCTCTATGAAAAGAGTGAGATGTTAGCAATTTTAGGGGCATCTCACCAGGCTCTGGGACAGTGATGAAAGCCATTGGAATGTCCATTCCTTCAAAACATGGATCCCTCTGAGGTTTGTGCAAAAATTAGATAATAGATTGATGGCTGTGCAGAACAGTCCCTCCCAAAGCTTTCATGGGATCTGGGAACACTGCCTCTCTGACTAATGAAGCCTTGCTGAAGACAAGTGAATACTGAGGCCAGGGTTACCAGAGCTCAGTTGCTGAGAGTCCAGGGATCTCAGTGCAAAATGTGCTAGCAATAGCCCTGTGGCAAGTGTGCAAAAAAGAAGAACATCTTAGCAGTGAATTGTATTTGGAAGAATTTACGCTAGAAAGTTTTCCCTTGTAGGGCACTTTAATCTTTGCTGTGTCTTGCTATACTTACAGGCTCAGGACATGAATACTGGTTTTTCTTGTTTGATTTGATTTCAATCTATTTAAAGGGAATCTTCCGGCAAAAATCTAAGTACTTGCTTAGCAACCTTGTATTAATGGCCTTTCTGAACAAAGGTGACCCTGAGTACATGAGTATTTTTCTTTCTCCATTGTCCCTGGTTTTATGACTCAGGTAGGGATGAAATTTAACACAGTTTGCATAGAATTACATAAGTGGATTGCAGGAACACTGCACAATACATAAAAATAAACTAAATTTAACAAGGGCAAGTGATGAATTCTGCAGTGGGATGGGGCAACTCTGGATGTGTGTACAGACTGGGGAATGAGATGGTGGAGAGCAGTGCTGTGGAAAGGAACCTGAGAGTCCTGGTCAATAGCAAGTTGAATATGAGAGTTTTCCGGGCAGTCATGTTCCTTAGTATTTTTCCGTTGTTCATGCAGCCTGCTCTATAGCCTCCCTTCCTCTTAAGGAAGCAGACATGGGTTTTGAAGTTTACTAGAGTTCTAAATGTTTGGTAGAGTTATTGAGGAACTGGGTGTGTTGGGAGATATTTTTCATTTTTAATTAAGACTGTATTATCCTCTGTAATGCATCTGAGGTGGAGAGATAGCCAGGGTGTTTCTCAGCTGAGTGTTTCAGCTGCTGCAATAAGGTGTGCAATAACCTTGCCTGTGAGTAGAAATGTCCAAGTGAGTGTCAGAGGGAGGTGGGACCTCTGTCCTACTGTTCAAATAGCTGAGGGTGTTTGCTAGAAGTGTTCTTTCATATTGGGCACTCAAGTCATGTGCAAGTATCCTGTTATCCTAATCTTCTCTGTAGGCTTTTTTATAAACAGATAATCAGCATTTTGCTTTCTGCCTCAGCTCTCTCATGCATTCTTTATAGTTAGATACCAGCCTCAAAGCCTTATTTTGCTCCCAGAACCTGGAGAATAACAGAATTGTTTGCCCTGAAATAGTGGATATATTGTGTTCTCCAACATTCCTTCTCTTGATAAGGTTGTTTCTCTGGGGATTATCTTCCTACATAGTGGTATTGCCTGAAGATGCCTTCCTGCCCTTTTAAAAGATCTATTAACTAATGCACCTTAAACTTTATTTTCTGAGTTTCCATCCCAGTTGGGGTAACATTATTATGAGACTTCCTGGTCATAGGTTCAGTGTGTGGATGATGGGCTTGGAGGCATAGTTGGACCTGAACTTTGGGCATGGAGGCATGGTCGGATGGATGGACTACTTTTCCTTTTGCTTCTATTCCTTCTTCTTTATGTTTCTACCCACACAGACACTTAGAAATGCTGTTAAGAAAATCACCAAAGACTTTTGCTGAGCTTTGACCCTGTGAATGAAATTGAAATGACAGCTTACTCCTCTGATGGGTAACAGAGTTC
Organism: Chaetops frenatus; assembly: GCA_013400775.1. Classification (NCBI taxonomy): domain Eukaryota; kingdom Metazoa; phylum Chordata; class Aves; order Passeriformes; family Picathartidae; genus Chaetops; species Chaetops frenatus. The sequence continues at coordinate 63,168 of VZTR01023630.1, read as the reverse complement.
TCTGCAACACTGGCATACCTTCCCAGTTGTCAAGAGGTGTGGGAGAAGTGACGTTTTCCTTATGGTTTCCAAATGGATTGTCTACCAAAGACTTGAGGGTTAGTGTTGCCCCTTCAACATTGCTTTCAAACTTCTAAATCTTCAACTGATTGTAGGTCATTACTTAGACTCTAACTGGAGCCTGGTGACTAGTGGGGTGCCATGTAGTCTGTATGGGGATGTACTATTGAGCTCCTTTATCCAGGGGGATGAAGAGGGGGTGGAGCACAGTAGCATCACCTTTGGAGAGGATCTCTAACTGGAGGGCAGGGCTGCCATGCAGAAAGGACCTAGGCAGGGTGGAATGGGCTGCCAGGGGCCTTGGTGCCATTCAACAAGGATTAATATCAAGTCCTGCCCAGTGGATGATGAGTCCTGGGCAATGACAGGGACCATGCCTGACCACTTGGGCAGCAATTATGTCAGAAGGATCCTGGTGTCCCTATCCTCAAGGAGCTGAGTGTGAGCTGGTCCTGTGCCCTGGAAGTGGAGAAGGCCACTGGCATCTTGAGCTGTTGTGATGGCAGGCAATGAAAGGTGGTTGGGTCTTCTCATGTATCCTGCCCCACATATACACACCCTCCTCTCCCTTTCCTGTTTTTGATGGGCAATGTGAATTGTCCCAGGATAAGAATACCAGGTGGGAATTGGAGGAGGAGCTGTCTGAATGCTCAGATAATAAATGCATTGCAGAGATGGGGGATTGCGATAGACTTGGGTACACTTCAGCCTTCCAAAGGGTATAAAATGCTGCTGGAGACTAGGTTAACTCTGAAAACTGGCCTTCCAAAGTTGCAGGAAGCTTCCAGGTGTATTCCCCACCCTGACAGTGATGCTTGCAGGGTACATCCAGACCAAAGATGGATAACACTCATGAAGATGACTAACACTCACTTTTGGATGGGTGAGTAAAAGCAAGCTCTAAAATCAGTCACACAGAGATCAAATTCTCAAGTAGCTCCATTGGTGCTTTGTTATTGTAACTTCTGCAGGGCCAAAGACTGCAAATCTGTACATTTCTAGGCAAACCTACTTATAATATAACCCTTTAGAATATTATGTACTGCATTGGCAATATTTAGATACTGTGTTAACCATGTCTTATCATAATCCTCCTCACAATCAGTGTCATATTTCTTGCACTCTGACTGAGAGTCTTCTCTCTGTTTCTCTGCTACTGCTGTGTAATAGCAGGTGAAGTGAGGTGATATCCCCCTGTCCTACCTGATGGGCCATAGGACCTGTGATAAAGTTATCAGGAACTTTCCTGTTTAGGTAAAACTTCTCTAGATGCCTCTAAAGGTATGATATATCCTAGAGGAAAAAATCTACTTCCAGATCCATTCACTGTGACTTGTTTCTGTTGCTGCCCTTAAACTAATCTTTTCGGGGCTACATGTAACAAATTGGAGAATTGCCAATATTATACTTGTGGCCAATATATTAATTTCTATTTTGTGGTTTCAGTATCTCTCTTCCTCCTCAAACAGGGCCAGCATAAAGTTGAAGCTGTCTCTATAATTCAACTTTGTTTAATGCGTTCCTGCAAGAAAGCTTTTAGAGCATAGCATCAATGCATTTATGGTGGTTCCTCAGACACATCTTACCTGTTTTTTCAGTATGGCACAGAGTCTGTGCTATAAAGCACATGTAATAAACAAGTAAATTTCAGCTCTGCTACAAAAATATTTTTTCTTAAGAAATATCCCTAGGTTTTTAATACATTACAGACCTGAAAATGTAAAATTAAAATATAAAAAAGGAATCAGGGTGGTGTTTTGTTTTTGTTTTTGTTGTTTTTTGTTGTTGTTGTTGTTGTGGGTTTCTTGTTTTTGTTTGTTTGTTTGGTTGGTTTTTGTTTGTGTGATTATTTTTTTTGGTGGGTTTTTTTTTTTTAGGGGAAATTATCCATTATTTGGCTCTGAATATCAGATAAGACTAATTTCTGGCACATGGCTTTTTGAAGGTTTTATATTGCAGGAAAGCTTGCAATCTTCAACACCCTCTCCATTCTCTGCAAACATTTAGAACAGCTATTTTCTCCTTCAGATGACAATTTTTATTTCAAGCAGGCTACAAGAGGTCATTTAGCTAATTTAAGTGGAGATGAGTGAGGGTTGGTGACACAGGCTTGAGAAATCAGGGAGATATGCAGCAAATAAGACTGCAAAAATAGTTGATGAAGTGCCATTGCTGTCAGCATTTGCAACTGTGGATTAAGGTGTTCACATCCTAATTTAGCCTTGTGCTTGAGGCACACCATTAACCTCCTGACAGCTAGCAAAGTGCATGCACTATGGATCACCTGATCCATTCTTTTCTTCCAAATGTTGACTGTTTAAGTGCTGCAGAAGTGTTAAAACTCTCTGGCCACAGGCTCCTGTTCTAATTTTAAACTAGACTGATTATATGGAGATATGGAGCTGATGCTACTGAAAGGGACAGCATGTTGTCTCTGAAATACAGACAATGTTCCCAACTATTGTCACACACATCAACAGCCTGGCTCTCCTCTCCAAGCTGTGTGTTTCAGCAAATTCCAGAATAATAAAAATTCAGACCATGTTATCTTCCATGAGTAATTCTCCTGCTTATGCAATGTTATTCCAGGAACTGTACTCTGCCAATGCCAACAATTGGCACAGATTTTGTTCCAACTCTTGCCCTGCTTTTAAGCAGATTTTAGCTATAGCAGTAGATTATGCTATGTGGGCTATTTGTTTTTCTGTGACAGTTATATGTTAAATTTGATATTTGAAAGATAGCTCCTGTTACACACCTTACATGCAGTCATCTTGATATGGGGTGAATAAGAATACAATAATTTTCTCATGCTGTGCATCAGTCACACAGGTTCCCTGAAATGTTTTAAGTATGTCCTTTCATAAAAGTTAGCCTAAATTCTCAGATTTGATGGGCAGTCAATGTGAGATCCCAAAATCTGGTTTAGTAAAACACGATGGAGAAAGAGCAGCCCTGGGCTGTTCTGCACCAAGGTGATGATAACAGCACCTTCCCTCCTCTCCAGCTTTTTGCAAGTTGATCCCAGAGCAGGTGTATGGTTTAAAATGGCCAGAAAACAGTTCCAGTGGGATTCACTATGTGAACAGGTTAGCTTCAACTGTTCCTGGTTTGTCTTGTTTTCCCCTCGAAGATGCAGAGGTTTTCTGTAATACTTCTATCCTGTCAGTATTTCTCTTGGTGGGAAGAAAATATTGTCTTGTTTTCATTGCTCTGTCTTGAACTTGCTGAAGTTTTTAGCAGCCTCCTGCTGTGCAAGAGGTTTTTGGCTGAGGTGCAAACTGGTACAGATCTGTTAAGTGTAACATTGCTTTCTGCTTTTCAGCCAGCCCTTTTCCCCGTGCTACAGCATGATAAATATTTGCAAGTGCATAAAACTTTTCACTTCTGTGAAGCTTCTGGTTTTTTATTTGGGAACTTGCTGTCTCTACAAGAAAACAAGCTAACTGGTGTATGCCTTGGATTCCTTGATCCTTGGTATTTGATTTGTTCTGGATGGATGCAGCTGCTAAAGTCTTGCCTTAGAGTTTGAGGTCCATGATAGAGTTAAATCCCCTCCTAACTGGGTGAGTCACCCAAAAACAGTGAGTGTTTAAGTCATCCCTCAACTGGGTACTGACTACTGTACCATGAGGAAATGGTCCCTTCCAGAATACCAGTGCTATGGTTTGCAGGCTGAACTTCTTAGAACCTGTTTTTTTGAACAGGACCCTGGGAACTAGGGTATTTCTCCATGTGAAAGAAGTATGGTTACATGTCAGTTCTTGGAACTGTGTGTGTAAATACATGGAAAAAGAAGAAAAACCTTCCACAGGTTCCACCCTTGGAGAATGACTCAGGAGCTGCTAGCATAATGGAATGGCTCTTCCATGACAGGGAACAGTGGGAAATGGTGTTATCACTGCCTTTCCAGTATATTTTCTTTACCATGATCGTCTTCATACACCTGGGCTGTTAAGAATGCTTGAGAAAAGACTGGCAGTCTCTGAGTATGCTTTGGCTCATTCTCAAGCTGTGCTATTCACAGTGCCATTATCCTGAGCCGTGCTAGGGTTATGCCTTACTTTGCAATAAAATATTTCTGGTGATCTCTGCACAGAGGTGTCAGCAAGGCAAGGTGTTTCTTCCAGTCCTTTACAAGACTGCAGTGGCCTGATGAAGGACAAAGTCAGTATTCTAATATCATGTGTCACCTTCTGCAGTGGAAGGGTTTTGCGCTCTTAAGAAACATGAAGATAGAGAGGGGGAAAATACATCTGTTTGAGGGTTCCTTGATATTGAACCATCATTGAAAGGTGCTTTGAATAAAAATGCAAATAAATGGCATTGTTAGTGCATGACCCAGAGTCTGAAATAGTGCTAGTCATTACAGTGATTTTTGGTTTAAGATGGAGATCAGAGAGGTCCAAGTTTCTGTACTACCTTTACAAATTTTAACAGATGGCTTATAATGGTTGGGCACAAAGGACTAGATAAACCAGGCTGGTGACCGGTCACTAGTTCTGCAGGGCTCCATCCTCATCCCAGTTCTCCTCAACACCTTCATTAATAGCTTGGGTGCCATCCCACAGGCAGGAAGCTGGGAGCCCTGGTCCGTGGCAAGTTGAATGTGAGTCACTGTGCCCTGGCAGCCAGGAGGGCCAGCCCTGTCCTGAGGGGCACCAGGCACAGCATCGCCAGCCGGGCAAGGGAGGGGATTGTCCCACTCTGCTCTGCACTGGGGCAGCCTCACCTCCAGTGCTGGGGGCAGTTCTGGGTGCCACAATATAAGAAAGACACTGAGCTGTGAGACAGTGTACAGAGGAGGGCCATGAGGATGGTGTAGGGTCTGGAGAAGAAAACCTATGGGTACTAAAATGTATTATTTAAGGAGCTGTCTATGCACAGACAACTCGTTCTCCACAGTTCCACCTGTGGCCAGCATTTATTAAAACTTCATGCACAGTGCCTTTCAGTGTGTCAGCCTCTGCTTAGAAGTAATAGACATTAATGTGAGTTTCTGCAAGTACTTTTTCAGGAGAGTTCCCATTTTTACTTTCCAACTTGGAAAACAAAACTGTAAAAGAACAGTTCCAATGAAGCATGGCCATGGCTCAGATTGTAGACTAGAAAGAAGATTTCTAACAGTATTTTCCAATATCCTTTTTGAGAAAAAAAAATTCAAAATTTTTCTATAATGCTGTGTTTCTATTCTATTTTTTTTTTCATATTCAGTGACTTTATTATGCTTCTAGCTGCTGTGTCATGTGGATTTCTGTTCTGCTTTTGTGGGACACCAAAGGTGTTTACTGAGGACCTGGTGTTAGGAATCATCCAGGCTGTGATGTGTCAGGTAGAAGTTTCTATAGCGGTTTTGAACCACTATCCAGATTTTTTTCTCATAATATAGGCAAATAGAATCTTAGATTACAACGAGTTAGATATAAAGAGAATATTGCTAAGCTTTTGTACTGCAGGGTTTGTTAGTTTTCACTTTAGTGATCCTTTCATAAATCTATAAGGCTAATGGGGATGTTCTTGATCCCCATTAACTTGTCAATTCATCAGTGTCAAACTAAGAAAAGCCTCTCCAGACTTTCTGACACTACTCCGTATTGCTGCCTCTCTCAAGCCTTTATGATCTTGCATTAAGAGGCAGTACAGAAATGTGTTTTTTAATAAAGATTTAGTCCAACCTACATGGTACAAAATACTGCTGTCTGTAAGGTGTGTGTGTATGTATTTATGTGCAGCTGACCTGAAACATCTCAATGACAAAAGCCACTTCCATGCCACTTTACAAAATATGCTTGTGTCCTTTCCTTCACTTATCACCACCTTAATGTTTATTTTAGCATACCTGAAAGCCCACAACTACAAGTGTTTATTCTCCTTAAATGCCTATCTAGCACTGTTTTACCTGTTAGAGCTATTTATTAATTATTTGTTCGAACAACACTCTTGAGTCCTAGATAAGGCAAGGTCCCACTGAGACAAGTACTGTGTAAATACATAGGAAAAATCCCTCCTTTGAAGAGCTCCAACATAAACTATATTCCTTTGATCAACAATACATGATGGACTGCTGTGCCCATCTTGGTCGCCTCTGAAACTCTCAGCCTTCTAATTTATCCTCCATTTGATCCTGTAAATTGCAGAATGGAGGCCAAGATTGACAAGATAGCTGAGGTGAGAGGAAATAGAGAAGTACAGTGGAAATAAGAGAAAAAAAATGATGGAGTAGTTTTTGTAACTGAGCAATGGCTAAACATTTGAAAAATGACTGGAGATATGACAGGTACATAGTAATAAATTATATGATGAAGGGAAAAAAGGGTGGGATATTACTTCTTCTAGCATTAGAGCTTCATTGTGGTAACCTAGTAGGTGGCTAGTAGGTAAAAGTTAAGAGATAGTTAAAGGAGATAATAATTTGTCATGCAACAGGAAGTTAAGCTGTTGATGTACTTGCCACAGGATACTGGACATACAGAAAGCTTATATGGGCTCAAAGTGTGACTGGACAAATTGATACAATAAAAAGACACTGCAGGAGATTAAACAGAGATGTTTCCTCTGGCACAGGACTGGGAAACAAATTTCCAGTGGGCCAGAAAATAACAACTTTGCTCTCCAGTTTTAACCCCTTATGTTTGCAGATATCCATGTCTAGCCACCGTCTGTCATGCAACATTAGTCCTTTCTGTGACATGGCATACCTTAGCATTATCATTCTGTGATTTTTTTTTTAATTTGCTGTCATCTTCTTGGGGAAGTCTGCTATCCTAATGTAATGGTGGCCACTAGACTTCATTACTGTTAAATTTGCCAAAATTTTTTGCTTTGTGAACAAAAACTGGCCTTTATTGCCCTTTTTTCAACACACAGTTGGTCATTGCTGTAAACGAGCCATTGCTCCTGGGCAGCTTGTCACGGCCAGACTCTTAAACTAAATGGGCATGTCCTTCCTGTGCCAATCCCTCAACTATTTCCAAATGCTATCTCCTGTTGACATTCCTAATGTCTACTGATCCAGGAGGTGCTGTTTCTCCTACACTGAATTAAAAGTAACTACTTCAGCAGTCTAGAAAGTCCTATAACAAGGCTGGAAACAAACAAATGAAGCTAAAAAAGGCTAAAAGTAGGGCTAGATATAAATTCAAGTTGTGCATAAATGTGCAGATAACTTAGGCAATGGATGGGTTATAGTGGTAGATGCATCAAAGGCATGGAAGGCCAGAATAAAGGAAGTTTGCATGGATGCAAGATAGATTCATGGCCTGTCTCTTTTGGACCCACGGAGATAAAATAAGAGAGTGCATGCAGACTTCATTCCCAGGCCAAGAAGCTAGATATTTGGATGCCTCTGTAAAAGGAGAGACTATCTCAGTTGACACAGCAGCTCTATGAATTATTCTTACTGCTGTGCTCCTCTCTTATGGACCTGCCATGCTTGCTGCTTGTTTCTCATTTCCATGTATTTTTGACAAGTTATCACTATTTTTGCACAAGGTGCAGATTAGGAGGGGTACATAGAAATCAGAATAACCTAGAGAAAGATGCAGGAATGTAAGTAATACCAACACTTTTCATGAAAGCAATATCGGTACTGTGCACTGAAGAATATTCTGCATACTGAATACCTTTTCTTCTTTGAGATCCAGTGGGCAACTTTGATGAGCAACAGTACCTGTGGAGACAGTAAAATCATCACAGCTGTCAGTTAAGCCTACGTTAATGTGTCTTGAAAGAGTGATTAATGGGTTTTGACAATATCATTGCATTTCATATTTAATCAGATTATGCATCTGTTAGGAATGGTGCACTCCTAACGCCTGCAGTCAGAGCCCCTGATCTGCATCCAGATCATCATTTTGGCAGGAGCATGAAGCATGGTCTAGGGTGGACTTGTGACAAGTTAAACCTATGTGCTGTCTAGTGTGCTTTTAAAATTGTCTGTGTTCACCTGCATGGCTCCTGTATGTGCGTATGTATGCTCATAGATGCCTTTCCTGGTAAAAATCCCAGCGTAGCAAAGAACAGAGCCTGAAGACAAAGTAAATGGAATATTTTACTAAAGGTGGGGGCTGGTGTCACACAGTGTTAGCACACATATCAGTAGATGTGTGTCTAATGCTTGCTTTCCAGCTCTGCTAGGTGCTTCCTGTGTGACTTCTCTCTAGCTGGCTGCAGTCCAGCCAAAAAGGGTTGCCCTAATTTCCTCTGGATCTTATGTTCATATCTAATTTTGTTGGTAGTGCTTTGATATTTTGGGGCTGTGGAAGGATGGGGACAACATCAGGTACTACAGTATTGAAAGTTTACCTGGCCTACAGAAATATCAAGGCTCATGATTTGAAGATGATCATACACCTATTTGAGAAGCTCTTAAAATACATGGGATTCTCTGCCTGGAAATACATGGAACAAACTGATGTATTTTGTCTCAAGTCTGTTCCAAAACTTATATTTATTATCTTTAAAAATAATTCTGCTTTGAATTCTTTCTGGAGCAAAACAAACTGCCTTGGCTATCAAAACAATCCTCAAGTAGAGAACCTGAGCATAGTATCACAAATACATGTTCCATGAATTAAAAAAAATTCCATGTAGACCATCTCTCTTTGATACGTACAGCATGAATGACCTCCCCAAATCCTGTCAGAAATTTATTTCTGGGGTGTCCTGCTAGGTTGTGCAGTGACTGTGTATAAGGGACTCCTTGTTGGCCAGGAGCAGGCAGGGAGAGGTAGTAGGACTGACCATGGGATGCACAGGAGAGTGCACACAATGGTTTTGGTTTCCCTAGGCACCCAGCAGGAGCAGTGACTGAGCAGCCCCCCTGACAGCAAGTTGGGGGATGTAGCAGGGGATTAACAGTGCTCTGGAGTGAAATAAGTCACTGGTATTCACAGAGTGGGGTGCAACCACAATTCTGACTGGCCTCATTCTCTCATCTTTGCAGATAAGTCTCAGGGCTTAAAAGTAGGCTATGAAAATACACTCCAGGGTGAGTGTGAGCAGAATCCAAGTGTGAGCCTTCTTTGTCAGTTAGGCACTGTCTGCCTAGGATTTGTTGGGCTGTCACCATTGTTACATGAATGATACTCCTCTGCTTAACCTGCTAAGCATACACTTCCCACTCCAGAGCATGTGGCAGCAGGGCTTGCAAGGAAGCCCTTGCATAGGGAAAGATGATTTCTAGTCTCACCTCACTCATTTCTTCTTCCTGTCAGGAACTTCATGGTGTGCAGGGTCTTAAGCAATCTCACACTTCCTTTGGAAGATGAGGTCTCTGCTTTGACAGACTGAGAAGAATTAATTTTCCATTTAAATACCAGCTGTCACCCCAGACTGGTTGCACGACCATCTACATCTGCAGGGCAATTTTTTTTTTGCAGAAAAACAAGTCATCTTATTTGCTCTGTGAATCTCCAAACTGGAGGATTATTGTTTTTTTTTAAAATAAACAATAAGTAGTTAAAAGACATTCCTGTCAACAAATACAAAATAACAGCCTATAATTCCCTTGTCGTGACTATTGTGAAAAGCAGTATTTTATTAAACAGGCTTGTGTCATCTCTTGGTATATGTTTGCCTTCAGATGTGTCAAAAGGTGTCCAAATATCCATGGTCAGATGCAGGGAGATGGTTTGAGGAATAATTATACACTGGTACAACAAAAAGATATCGGTGATTCATAATTTTGTTACATAAGTCATCATTCCCATTGCTAGGGGAGGGGATTAGAATCCCTTGTTCCACGATGTTGTCTCAAAAATGGTCTTAAGGTTTTATTCCATGTTTCAGTACTTTCTGTTGTGTTCTGGTTATGCAGCAAGTTTGGAACCCTGATGTGGGAGATCCTGTTTTAATCTGATGTGAAAAATCTGCCTGTTCAAGTGAACAATTGGTCCAAACCGGAACGACACAAACCAAAGGCTCTGCTGATGAAAGCAGCAGGATGAGGTACCTGCTTGAGAGAAACTACCCCTGTTCAGGAAAGCATGAGTGTCCCTGTCCATACTCCCAAGCACGGAGCAAGGCAAGCACTAGCAGGAATGGCTTCCTAACTCAAGGCACTTCTCTGACAGTTTTGCTTGAGCAGGGGCAGGGCAGGTGTAAGTTTTGGGGAAGATGGACTGCTTCCATTTTTGTGGAGTACCTTGTCTTGGGTATACTGAATGAACAAGGCAAAATCTTGAGAGCAGAGCTCTACTGCATTTGTCTCTGACTATGGCATTGTTCTAAAGACACTAGGTAAACACTGGCATAGTGAATACTGTTGGCTAGGAAACCATTCCCCTTTCCTCAGCATCCTGTTTGCCAACAGGGAAACCTGTCTGAGTGAGCTAGCCTAAGTTTTGACAGTTGAGTTCTGGGACTTAGTGTGGAAACTGTGCCTGGAGGGCTTTCAGTATGTCCCCTACAGGCTGTTAGAATGAGGACTGCAGTTGGAGTTCTCTTCCTTGAGCTCCACACTTTACTGTTGAAGAAATTTGAAGTACTCCTAACTTCTAAAAAGGGTGGGAAAAAGCATAGCCACAAAGGGGTAGCAACCTTTGTGAACTTAAAAGCCTGAAAGCTAGTATAAAAACTGGTGCAGGGCTTCATTAGTTGTCCTTCATCCATTAACCTCTGGACTGAGTTTGCCATGGGGCATCACTAAAAGCAAGTCTCATGCCTTAGACACGAAGACTTTTCTGCTTGCCTGCCCTGTAGTCACCCAACACCTCAGAGAATAATTCAGCTTCAGGTTTTTCAAAGCCTCTAGAAATGGAAGTTTCCACATCAGTTGTTAATCTACCCAACTGGGAGCTGGTGGGTAGATATTTGACTGAAACTCAGTGTGCAGGTGTATGAATATGTCCCTATGGGAGCTAAATGGTCACATTCTGTTTCTTAAGCCTGGTGCAAAAGATCAGACCTAGAGGTGCATGTTTATGCCTACTGTGAAATAAGCATTTGTCATAGCATAATACCTATTTTCTGAAATAAGCACCAGGCTCTGGCGGTGCTGGTGCTATTTTGAATACAGCTGAGACCAATTGTAAGCTGTGGGCTGCATTGTTGTGCAGAGTTTTATGTTTAAGCATCTTGTTTGTGTTTCCCTTGTTGGCCTGCCTCCCTCAGGATTCAGTCTAACATTGCAAGACTGCAAGATGAAAGCTGTTTGAAGAGTAGCACCTTGTTTGACAAAGAAAGGTTTTGCTGTGCTGCTTAGATGCAGTCACAACGCTCAAATTTAACTTTATTTCAAAATAGCTCTAGTCTAAGACCTTGAGTGGGTAATGTATAGTACTGGCATGAAGATGGGTGTAATAACATCCCATATGCTTAGAGGGAGCAGTAGACTCCCTCTGCCATTGGGAAGCAACTACTGTCATGCCTGTAAGAACAGAGCACTGCTTTTCTTCCTGCAACATCCTGCAGTACTGTTACAGTGGACTATTTGAAAGAAATTGATCGTATTTTCCCCCTTTTTGAGTTCTTTAAGCCCCCAGAGTTCCATACTATGTCAAAAGTTTAAAAATGGACAAGTGAAAAGAATAGGATTAACTCTCCAATGAAACCAGGTCTTTACTGTGGAGCAATATGGTATCAAGGTTTTAGCGCCACTGACTTGAGTTTGTGGAGTTGCCTTCTCTGGAGACAACAGAAAGTTGTCTGGACACAATCCTGAGCAACATGCGCTAGGGGATTCTGCTTGAGTCAAGAGGTTGGGCTAGATGACCTCCAGTGGTCCCTTACCAACCTTAACCATTCTGTGATTAGTGGCTCTGCACAACTGACTTTTCAAGAAAATGAAATTATCTGTGTGTATTTTATTTCAGTGGTATTTAGAACTGCCTCACTCAGGCTTTTCAGAAAATTGCAGCCAATATCTGAGATGTGATGCTTCTCCACAGCAGGTAATTTCTGTGTCTGCAGGGAATTCTCCATCCCTTGGGAGTTAGATCATGCTT
>VZTR01023630.1:36806-50281 GCA_013400775.1 Chaetops frenatus | reverse complement strand
GTTTTGTCTTTGCTCTCTGGAACTCTTCAGGACACTGAATAGGGGATCTGTGAAGTTTTTGTTTTCTAAAGGCTGCAGAAGTTGAAAGCTACTTTTCTGGCAAACTAGTAAGGGAGAGCAAAGGGGACAGCTAACTTGTAGGGATGACACAGAGGAACTGAGGGGAAAAGCTTGGCATATTCAGCGTGAGCATCTGGTGTGAGACATCAGGGACAGGAATGTCGCTCAGACAGTGGGCACTGTTGTGGGCTGAACACTTCCTGTGGAAAGGCATCTTCCAGAGGCCAGGCCCTCCCAAATCCTTCCTGGATGGACAAGAAAAACTGGCTGAACTGTATTTCTTCAGCCCAATTTTTTACCTAGGATTAGGGGGGAAAAAGCTGGCAGTACTCAAAAGACAAATAGCAAAGACAAGCTGTTGCTTCAATTGCCAACTGTCCATTTTGCTCACAAGGGTCTGAATCTGTCCTCTTGTTCTGACTACTGGATTTGCTTTTCATTCACAGACATTTAACAAAGCAGAAGTATTGTAATAGGGTGAAAAGAAGGAATGGGAGTGAAGGATGAGGGGTGCTAATAGGTCTGGAAATGAATAAAGTATTGCACAAAGAATGACAACTGCAGCAGTTCCTCCTTCAGCAAGAGTTTTCCATCTGTAATTCAGCTTTGATATTTTGAGAACCTATTTGGCAGCTGAAAGAGACTTCACCTGGTAACTTTTTATTTTAGAGAGGTTGAAGTGTGATGGAAGGAGAAACTACTTCTAAATCACAAATATATATCAGTTGGACAAAATGGTTTCTTTTCCTATAAATGGCTCATTTTCAAGGGTGGTTCCTAATTCCTTTAAGGATTAGGATTGAGGAGCGATGGATTAGAGAATGAACAGTAGATTATGTCAGGAGCTCTGGTGCTGTCCTGGGAACAAGGAGCAATCAGATTTCACTCTTTTAAGACTGATCCTGTGGGCAACAAATGCCTGTGTGGTACCCTAAGAAGGCAGGGTTTGCCTCGATGTCTCATTTCATGCCCCCTTCTTCCATCCCCTTCAGTTTTGGGTGGATCTTTGTTGCTGGGTTGAGGCTAGGACCGCCTGCTTGCATGTGTTGTGTGTCCACCCTGTTCAATGTGTCCAGCATCCCCAGCCAAGTTGGTTGAGGCTCAGCTCTAGCTGTCTCTCCCTGCCAGGGCTTTGCAGCTGGAAATAAAGCCTGAATTGAAGTTGTCTGGATTTCAAGTGTAATCTGTTTTCAGCAATTGCTTGACTATGCTGTCTGCTTCTAACTCAATACTTGGTTGGATTCTTGGTGTCATCTTGAGTATCAGCTACATGAAAAGTAAGTGCCTGGGGAAACCCTTCACTTGATCTGTACCCTGGGAACTGTATGGGCCCTGCTTTGCCATGCATTTGGCTCTTGACTTAATAGAGAAATTTCTACAAAACTCAGTGCATCCACAATAGGATTTTAAAATGAGAAGGAGCAAGCATACACCTCTACACTGTCACAGCTGTAACTGGCTGGGGTGTGCCTTGTTCTTTTCCTGTTCTCATCTCTCGGCTGTTATAGGGTTGCCACCTAGTCTAGCATCTGATTTTTCAAGAAACTTCTTTCACAAAGAAGGATTTAAAGCTATCTCAATGTGTTTTCAGTATGTGAACAAGGTCAGTTACTACCTTGTGCCTCCATGGAGGAGGTCATAAAGAAGATTTCTGATCTTGAGTGCCCTGTACGAATAGGAGTAAATCAAGGGCAAACATAGGTTCAACACGAAGGTGAGTTTTTAAAAAGCAAACCTCTAACAGAGTTTTCTAAAATATCAAAGACAGATTCTTAGATTTTATGTTAAAAACAAATGTTTAGTGAAGTCTGATGCTTTTGTTGAATGCAACAGCTGCATGTGACTTTAGGAGTGTCAGCTTTGGGCTGGATAAAGTCAAGATCCCAGCTAAGTCTTCACTATCTGCAGTGGTAGTCATCACTGGGTGCTTCAGGAGGAGATGTAAGCATCATGCAAGCAAGCTGTCTATAAAGAAAGTTTTCCTTCCGTGTCTTAATAGCTGTTGACTTATCTTCTAAAGTAACTTCATTTACTAACCTATTTCCTAAACGCTGATAATATTTTGTATCAAAACAAATGCTGCTATTTTGAATGCTTCTGTGGTATCTTCCACAAACATTTTATGGTAGAGCTCTGCAGATTAGTAGTGGTGAAAGTGTTTTATCAGTTCTCTATCTAGCATTTTTCCTTTTCACACAGGCCCCTAGTCTTATTCACAATTTGAACAATAAATCTCAGAGGAGCTGTTTTAGAATTATCCTCTCTCTAGCTGTTTTTAAAATATCACATTTTTTATATAGCTGAAATGCTCACAACAAACAACATTTGTTCTCTGGCGCATTTTCTTAAATTTGTGTTTATCAGCTCTCTGGAGTTTTGTTGTTGGGGTTTTGTATGAACACTTACTTTAGAATCACATATTTCTATTTAAAAACTGTATAATACAGGCAGAACTTTGGAAGTTGAAGTCTAAACTGAGTGCAGTTTCCAAAGATAGAAGATAATCTTATATTTCAAAAGCCACACACTGCAGAGACTGCACTGTACTGACACTGTTATTTTTAATTTACTTCAAATGCAAAGTGCCTATGGTTCTAGCTTAGCACTGCTATACTTGAAATTACTGGTATTATAGTTCATGATTCAGACTGCCAAAACTGAAGGGGCTAAAATAGTGGGGAGAAGTCTTTTAAACATTTCATTCTTAAGTAAAAGATGTTTCTGTCTTTCAGGGACATAAAGAAAACCTGAGTGCTACAGGTGGAAATGACCCACAATCCAGACTTGTAATTAAGTTATGGGATTTCAGAAGGCAGTAGCAAAGAGTTCTGAACTTACATTATCAGATTATTCTACCAGCATTATGCTGGTAGTCACCTATTAAAAGCTCTGGTGTAAATCCAACACTGAGCTGAAACACTTTAAGCAGGAGTGCTCACCAACAGTGCTCTTTATCAGCTAACCTTGGCAGTATAGTAGAGTTTCCTCTACTTGCTTGATGTTCCTATATTCTTCAAACTCTGCTTCTTAGGTGTCTGAAAGCCAAGAGTGCTCTTGGGAGCTGCATTGCTGACAAGTGAAATGAGTCATATGGGTTGTGTGTTGGTTTTAATTCCATGCTCCCCATATTTCAGTGTATGGTGTCTACTCACTAGAAGAGCTAATTTAATATTGTGCTTTCACTAAATTAATCCTTATTTATGCTTTAGTGAACACTGATGTGGCTAGAAAAGAAAAAAGGAAACATGATCATTTTAGCCACTAGGCAGTATGGATGAGCAAACTAAATTGGCTTGTTTTGTTTTGTGCAATAAGACACTAATGAGAATATTCTGAAATAAGGTGCTGTGCTAAGGAGCTGTACAAAAGAAGCTGGTGGCAGCCGTCAAGACTTCCAGGGGATGCTGTCCACACTTCAGTCCTATACCCAGACTACAAATATCTATGTGTGTAGCCAAGGGATGTTCTTGTAACAGCTGCCTGTCAGTTAATAGACATGTTTAGGAGGATGGGTAGATGCACATGGCAACACAAGGAAGAAATGCATGTAAAGGCCAGAAAGCATTCCTCAAGAAGAGGTCTTCGAGGCTTAGTGTGGAGGAAACCCATGATGAGGTTGCTGCTTTTGAAAATAACAGTTAACAGGATAAAAAAGGTCAGAGAGTGAGCGTCTGTATTCCCAGAAGCTGAGAAAATAAACCCACGGCCTAACCTACCCAAATTAGGGAGATTGAAAGTGGGTTACAGTAGGGAGAGAAATAGTCTGATTTTTCCATGAGAACCAGGAGGTATATGGGGTGAAGAGTGCTGGGCTTTTGAAAGATCTGACCCAAATGATGTCTGAGATCTGTGAGTATGGAGGGAGACATGCCCAGAGGTAGGTTTGTGCTAACTGTAGCTGTGCCTTTCTCTTGCTGTCCAAAGCACTGAGCAGTTGTTAGGAGCGTGGCAGTCAGTTTTGTGAGGTGCTGCCAGTGTGTCCCCAGGAGGCTGAGGAGCAAGCTGAAGCAGTCACAGAGCTGACTTTGGGAAACACGTTCTTTAGCTCACTGAGCTTGTGTTAACAGCCACAAGTCATGGGGAAAGGAGCTTTGCTTTCAAAAGAAGCACTGGAAAGACCAATCCTCTAGAATGGTCTTGGAAAAGGCTCTGGTGCCCAGGTTTTGATTATTGTCTGAAAACCTGAAACCCAACTCTTGTGCTGTGTTAACATCTATAGCAGAGATATTTCAGGCTGGTTCTAAGGGCTCCAGGACAGGTCCCTATAGACACTATTCAACAAAAATCTCTTCTGACGCCTTACATCTTTCATTGAAAAGAGTTGCAGTGAGTCCAGTAAGCCCTCTCCAAGGCACAGCACACAAAACACACCAGTACACAAAATGCAAAGCTCTTACAAACTCCTTTATTTTTGTAATGAGTTAATATTTCTTGTTGCTAGCACAAGTAAAATGTAGCTAATAGTTAATCTGCTGAGGGCATTGCAGGTGCTCTAACAATCATACCCTTCCTATCTGGAGACAAAATGCCTAACTGTGCTTGGAGCACTTTCCATTAAAAAACACACACTTTAAGAGGAGTGCTGATTACACCCTTCCATGAAAAATTAAATCTACAGATAATGTGCTGCTTGTAACTTGCCAAGAACATTGCTCATAAGCAGTGCAGGAGAATCAATTCCCTCATTAGTAGAAATGAGTATACATATTTTTATGAATGCTGAGGAATATTATGTTATATGAGTTTTTGAGGAAAATGTCTTTTGATTGAGGAAGTGGTTTGTATGTCTTGTCTGAAAATGTCTTTTTAGTTCTAAGACACATTTCGCAATACGTTAGGTTCCAAACATGCCGAAAAAAGAAAGTTGCTAACATACATGGAGTTGCTGAAGTTAGGCTGATAATATTTTACCTGTAAAGTTAGTATAATTCCACTAAGGAACCTGCATTTGTAATCCAAAGGTTGTGAAGTCATATTTTTTCCAAATGCTTCTGAATTTATTCTGTGTGTTCTTTCAATGCCATTCACGTTGCTGCTGAGCTGAGATTCAAAAGATCAAATTTTAAGATCTTCTAGTGGCTTGAAAAGCAATTTAATCCTGCTTTATGTGCCTATTATAAAATTTTAGAGGGGAATGACTGTAATTAGTATTTAAAAATATCAATACTTATCATGCCATCTTGAAAATGAGACAGCAACTTTGTCCAGATCTGGTACTTATTATATACTTTATAGTAAAGGAATTTTAAAATTGGCCCAAAGCTGTTCTTTCTGAAACAAGTGTTAAAAGTCCAGTTTAGTCAAATAGAAGGAGGATTAGATAATGACTGCTTGTTATGTTCCATCCATTAACATTCAACTTCAGTAGAAATTTTCCATATGTTCTACTTGCAAGACTAGATGACTGTGTTAACTAATTAGAAGCCCTATTCAAATATTTACTATCTGAACTTTCAAACAAATGAAAAGATTAATGAGATTCTACTGATTTTTCAGAGCTGTTTTTGTAGAAATAAAATCTATACTTTACTAACTGAGAAATAAACTTATTAGACCAATCATTATCAAAATCTCAATACCCGTCCTTAAAAAGTTCCGAGTAGCTATAAAGAGCCTCTCCTCATGCCTGAATATCTGAATATGTGTGGAAGGAACTTCAGGGAGTTAGGTATTAAGGGATCCTGTGTTTTTACACTAAATGTTCAGTAAGTGCAAACTGGGTCCTGAATCTAAGGTTAGCAGCCCTGGTGTTGATTGATATAAATCTTACTCTTGTCCATGCTCTGAGTTGGAAATTGGCTTTCAGTGCCAGTGCTTTAGAGTTGATGTTTGTGAGGTTCTCTCACAAGTCCTGGCAGGGGCTTCTCAGTCTCTCTGCATCTCCCACTCTAAGCAGCTGACCAAGTACCCACAGGTACTATCCCAAGCTGCTGGGCTGCAGACAGTCTGAAAAAAAACAAACCAAAAAAGCCAGAACCCCACAAACTGAACATCTTGAAAGGTCTGGTGAACTTGAAGCTCTTATACAATGTGTAATATTGAAATATCATTTGTTATCCAAACTTAATGCATATGGTATTTGTTGAAATTGTAAATGACATTTTCCCTGAGTGGCAAAAGCACTGTAAGCAGCCAGATGGTTAGCAGAAATATACACTATATTCACAGACCATGATAATTTGGCCCCATAGCTTTTCTTGTTGGCAACTGAACCAACTTTTCAAACTGAGCATCTTGATCTTAAGCGTCTTTTCCAACCTAAATAATTCTATGATCTAACTGCACTGGGAAAAAAAAGCAAGTTCTTTTGAAGTAACAGTATGATTAATGTTTTCAGATGTCTTTTCCCTTCCACCTCTGCTGAGTACTACTACTTGTAATAGAATAAGTGGAAAAATATGTAACAATTTAAGTTACTAATAATAATATATTAGACTAGAATTCCTTCTTTCTTTTTGAGAGAGCTAGCTTGTGTCTGCATACTAAACCATACTTTTTATAATCTCAAAGTGAAATCGTATGTACCAGGAATTTTTAAAAATTAACTGAGGCCAGAACGCACAATAATTGTCATTTAATCTTACATCAAATTTTTCTCTGGGCTAAGTAATCCACACTCTCTCTGGGATGAGGCATGCTGGCCATTGGCATAATAAAAAAGCTCTTCTTGCAAAATTCCTAATTTGACTCCATTGAAAACCCTTCTTGAGGTGGAGATATCTTTTGCATGTCTAAGCGGCTCTATCATGATATAAACCAGGTGAATATCTGGCATAAGTTCTTAGAAAACACCAGTTTACAGGCTCTGGATCTGGCTTTCAGCTTTAAACATTTTGATGACACCCGGGGAGGGAGAAAAGATAGTATGAGCAGTAGCTGTAAAGCTCACTGCCATGCCAAATCAACAGGGGTTTTGCTAAATAACTCAGTTAATCATTAACGTGCTGCTGTTAAAAAAATTCTCAGTAGTAAGATGAGTCCCATTGTGAGATGATTCTTCAAAGAAATAATTTGGAGTGGTTCATTGCAGAGACTTAAATGGATGCCTTTCAACTTTGCAATGCAGGCAAAAAGAAATTAGGGTTTAGAAAAAATAATAACCAGAATCTTTAAATGACTCAGTCGATTTAGACACCTGCTATCAGTCTTATAAAAAGAGAGAGTGAGTAATGAGTGAACTGTTGTGAAAATCTTGGCATTTTATTGATGAAAATAGGCAAATTCCACAGGAGATGACATTACTGATTAGGCAGACACTAAGCTTCAGGAAATCGGGTTTTAGTTGCAGTATCTGCTGCAGACTCCATGTGATGCTGCTATCACTTCGCTCTTGTGCTAAGTTTATCGTTCAATCTACAAACCCTGGCTGAAACTGGAGCCACATCATGCTACACACAACACCAATAACCCTGGAAAAGAGCCTCTTCCTCCAATACAATTAAGCCACAAAAAGGATAAAAAGAAGATAGAGTTGCACAAAGCTGCACAGCGGCAGTATTGAATCCTGAAGCAGCAGTCTCCTCGAGCCCAACTCCAGGCCGTTCTACTAGATCATAGCAAAACCAGGATCTGACCTAGGTTTGCTCAGATGAATAGACCACACATCTTTCTTTGCTACTGCGGTGAAATCTTAGTTACAGGGGAATCATGAGAAGTAAATGGTCTCTTCAAATACTTTCCAAACTGAATTCTCCTATGATCATAGGATAAGGTTTATCTTGGTTTATTTGTTGCAAGCCTTTAGGGAAAAAAAATGAATAGAAGACATTTGCTACTTTTTTTTGTAGCAGGCAGCACTGAAGGAGGATAATATCTTTAAAATGATGTGGCTGTGGAATGGCTGTTAAACTCTTGCTTGACACATGTAATAGTCAAACTTCAGTCACATCTGAATATAGCATTACTTGGACTGATGTGCAAATATCTGTCCTATACTGCTCATTGCTTGGAAATGTCTTGGATATCTATCAGAATGGTGCAATCAGCCTCCCTTTTGGGAGGCTCAGTTTTTTGGGGATTTTTGAATGCTTGGGTCTTTCAAGTATTTCAGTTTGTGGTGAAACTCTACTCAATAGCTTCTATTATACTAAAACCAGCCAGCAGGACTTACCCTCCCTGGCATTGTCTTATACAGGCAGTGGAAAAGAGATCTAGCCCTTGAATACAGCCAGCATGCTGACATGCCAAGAGTGTAGCAATCTGAAAGACTGATTCATTGCAAATCTGACTTATGCATCACTCTTTAACCAGCAAAGTATTCAAACCTTGCTGAAGTCTTAAGTGCATGCAGATGATTTCATGCTACTCCAAAAGATGAACCTAATTATGCTTTCTGCTGCAATCATTTAGAGATCATCTTTAGGGAGCACTTCGCATTTGTCCAACTTCAATATCCAAATAGGTGCAGGGGAAAATATTGCAAAAGGTTTTTTTTGCTGATAGTGAATTAGACTCAGTGGTATGTGATAAAAATGTGGTGTGATACATAAAGCACTTGCATCCCACACTGCATATGAATGCAGTGCTTAAATGAATATGGTGAATTCATAATGTGGTGCAATAGCTGCTGAAGAGCACATGAATCTTTTGCTTATGTTCGTCCCACATTGGAGCTGTGACATATTGGAATTCAGACAGAGGAGAGCAAGGGTTACCTGCCAAAATTAACTATCTTTGTGCACTAGATGGAAACAAATCCCCAAACAAATTGCCATGAAGCAATAGGTATGGCCACTGTAGAATGATGTGAGTGTGAGGAATGACCTGCCAGACAAGGAGCCCAGTTTCAGGGTTTGCTGTGGGATTTGCCTGGCTAATGGACTCCCATCACTCCAGCTAGTGTTTGCTGTTGAGGCATTCAGGCTCCAAAACCTACAACTCCAAATTGAAGAAGGATTTCATTTGTGGTACTTGACGATTTTAGCAAAATTTCGATTTAAGGTATTGTCCCAAGAGAAATTAAGCAATCATTTCAGCTGAAACCCAGATTTCCATGTGACTCTATCATTGTGACTCTATCATGGCTGCTGACAGGGTGGGGTTTTTTTGGTTTTTTTTTTTTTTTTTTGTCAATTGAAAACTGCCCCTCTAGTGAGGACCCCCTCTCCATGTGGTGCTCAGGTTGGCTATTTAATGGAGATGAGATATCAGGCAACTGAAGGACAGGATACTTAAGGACTTAAACATTCTAGGAGGACTTAGGTCATGGGATCTGGGGGTCTTGTGGAGTGTAGCAAGGATCCTCAGTGCAAATATTTTGATTTCAGAATATATTCACTGATTATTTGGTCTACACCCCAGCATACCATAAGACCTTAAAACAATATGTAGCCCCCCTGTACTGTGAACAGAAATCCATGGGAAATATAAACAATTCATCAGAATGAGATGCAAGTTGGATCTGAGCTTATCTAATGATGTGACACTACCATTGCTCCAATATTTTCTTGCAGTAGTTAAACTCCATCACTGTAAAAAGTGGAACCCTCTTTCATTTAAATTTGTCTCCCTTCTTCTCTCAGCTGCTTTTTACATCTTTCTCCAGTAGTTAAACCTATCTTCAATACCCAGAACTTTATCCACATCAAACTATTCCATTCTGAAACCAACCTTTGACCTTTGTTTTGGTAATTTAAGTGGAGTACACTAATTAAGCCTATTGATGCAAGATTTTTTTTCTTCTTCAAACTACAAAATTCTGCTTCCTCTCCAACTTTCCAGTATATTTTCTGAAATGTAAAAATGGCTGCATGTAATATTTTAGTGGTGGTGTCAGACATGTCCTAGCAAACACTGCTCTTCATTTGCAAGAGGCAGAGTTATACAGAAGCTTTGTGGCAAATACTTCAAGGTGAAGCATATGTAGAACACATTTTGAGAATCCTTTAAGGACCCGAAATTGGATCCTTCTACTGGTGACAGCTCTTAAGTGCTCCCACGTAACATCCCTTAAGTAAAAGTACTTGCTTGGAATGGTACTTAGCCCATATGCAAGCTCACTGGTGGGGTGCTGTTGTTGTGACTGACTTACTACAAGGAAAAGCATTACCCTATCTAGAAATCCCAATGCATAAATATACTGCATAGACTCGAATTTCTTTGCTGAAGTTAAGACAGGAAAAGACAACTTTGTACAGGTTGAGTTTTCCGTTTTCCCCTTTCCTCAGTGGGGTGGGCTGCGCTGTCGTTTTGGCTGGTGTTTTATACAATGGAGATGGACCAGCATGACATCCTAGTGCAGACATCCTTCTTTCAGTGACAAAGTCCTTTGAGCATTCACGGTCTGCATTGATGCTGGACAGTTTTCCCAGTGGCTGCCAAAGGATTTAGAAGTGCCAAGCTCACCATTTCTCAGTGGTATTTCTGCTCCTAACTTCTCTCAGTGCTTTATTCAAAGCTCTGCAGCAACACACTCACATCATGGCAAGGGAGCAAAGCACTGAAAGCAAGACAGAATTTGCTTTCTTGCCTTTGTACAAAACAAGCACAGAAATTAGGAGAGATTTTTCAGGACAAGAATCTCAAGCAAAGAAAAATACTATCATATTGGGCAATGTGCCTGTTCCTGGAGATACTGTGGGTTTTGAAAAGCTTCTGATTTATCTAGTCTGTTTTGTAAGCCACAGGGGACTACATGTCATGCTGCAGTTCTGCTTGCTGAGATGGAGGCTTTACCACTCTCTGCTGCTCCTGTCTGCCTGACAATATCTCTGGGAGCCTGGTTTAGGTTGTGTGTTGGGACCACAAAATGGTGTGGTCCTGGCAAGACCCTACTCAGGGAGAAATTGTGTCCAGTCCTGCATCCTTGCAGCAGCATTTCTTAGGTAAACAATAAGCTCTACATGTGATTTTGCACACATATCCCTACCTATCCCCTCACACACAGGCAAACTGGATATTTATCACCACTCCGTTCTTTCAGGCCTTTAAAGCTCCACTCCCAGTGCACTGGGAGCAGCCTGTTGATGCCATTTCATAGACTGAGCAGCAGATCCAACAGTCTGAATCCAACCAGGACTGTTTGTTTTGCTGCCGGGGGAAAGGACAAATCCTGGAACAAAATGACCCCCTTGTAGGGGCATGATATGGTTTTGGTTCAGCTTGTTGATAGAGCAAGAAGCCAGGATTGTTTTGCATGAATCAATGGGAGCAGAATTTGATCTCTGAAGAGGAAGATTGAATTTATACCTCATATTCCATTTATCCCTCTATCAGGTGAGCTGTGAATGTTACCCTGGGGTGTTTCCTCCCTGTGCTGGGACAGCACTATGGCATTGCATCAGCTGCCTATGAATATTTCTTCCCTGACTGCAGACAGGGAATCTCTTCCCTGGCTTCCCAGACACGTAACACAAATCCACCTTCCCCTCATGGCTTGGCTTCCTATCTGTTCATTCATAGTATACACAGTGCATGTTCCTTTCTTCTTGTCTAGCTCATCCTCTGCTACTCTTGGAAGCATCTTGGTACTTCATTGCTGAATGGACTCAGTTAAATTCCTTTGAAAGAAATGCACAGCTTTTTCTTCTTCCCTCACATCGTATGCTCTGAAATTCAAACCCAGGTGACATATGGGAAAGAGTGGACTCAGCTCTTCAGTGAGAGCATTGATGGAGAGCTTTGGCATGGCTTGCTCATGCTACCTCCATGCAAGCATATACCTGCAAACCCAGAGCTAACATGCACAGAAAATCAGGCTCATGGAAGGTGGGGAGGTTGGAAAGACAAATTATGGAAGCAACTCTCAGCTATTAAAGTACACAGTCCAGTGTGAGAACTCACTGGCAGATCAGTGAGTGCAATTTGTATGAACTAATGGTTTGGCAAAAGCTTATGCTGCAGAAGGAAACTTTGAGGTTTGTGGATGTCTTATGATGGGTGGTTCAAAGACAGGGGACATAAAGCTAGCTCCTGCAAAGTAGTGACCTGCTGGAGGTTTTGAAAAGTCTTCCATGTAGGGGAGAAAATAGGATTAAACAAATCCATTTATACATATGTGAATATCCAAGTATTTCAAGATTACATGAAGATTGCCACATACTGCCTGAAACTACTAGTGGTGGATTCGATGAGGAACTGGTGAGGCCAAAGTAACCACACAGCTTCTGAGTGTCTTGGAACATGAATCTTCTCCAAAATTAAAGAAATACAGTGTTTCTTTCTGCATGCCCAGTAACCTACTGGATTATCAGCTTTGCACTACGGCAAACCTGTTGGGAGGGGAGTCCTTCCTTCGAAGGCAGTACCACTTATTCACACCAAAAGCATCCCTTTGCCTACCTTGCCCTGAGTGTGGTGTGCAGGGTGAAGCTTGCAGTTTGTGTGCATCATCATTTAGACTGGAAAAGACCTTTGAAATCACTGAGTCCAACCAAATCCTGTGGCGCTACTCTATTTTGTCATTTTTTCCAGGACAAGATGAAAACTTGCTTCTCTTGATACCTTCCAATCAAGAAGACTGGAAGGTATCAATCAAGATTGGTACTTGTGCAGCTAGGAGAAATGTAGGATTTTGTCCTCTCCTACATGAAGAGCTCTGAAACCCAGATTTACTTCACTAGAAAGCATTTAATCATGGGACTATGATCTCATTTGGAGTGGATATGGAAAATGTTCTCCTTCTGCATAAGCATTCTATGGAGTAGCTAAGAACCAATGTGTATCACAGAGGGAGAGAGCTTGCGTGCCTCTTCACTCTAGGGAGTGGAACTGTCTGTGAGGAATAGGAACTGGCATTAGCTATAGGATTTAAATGCAGTCATGCTCTTAACCTAAGGACTACATATCACCCTTCCCCTCAAGCAGATGCTTCTCCTACAGTTACAACCAGCCTGGACTTTTTAGTCACGGTACAATTCACTGCCACTGAGCTGATCAAATTATCACAGTGTCTGGTTTACAATATCACTGATTAAGTCACAGAGGAGGAAGCTAATTATAGAGGAGCATGCTACTTGCACACAGGGATGCTGTAGCAAGCTCTGCAGGAGGCAGATGGAAGTATTTTGAAAGAAAAAAAAGGCAGAAAGGCATACGGAAGTGAAAAAAATTTTGTAGGAAATGCTACAGCTTTTCTTCTTTCTCTTGAGGCATTTCTTTTGTATAGCAGAGATGGTCTGAGAAACACTTTCAGAATTTGAGGGTACAATTCCAAGAAGCTGCTTTAATTTTATTACTGGACATGTGATCATTTGTTGTGGTTTAAAGGACAACAACTTTTTTTTTTCTCCTTCCTGGGGGGGGTTCTTTGTTTTTCTACTTCCGCCGGGGCACAGTTTCCAGCAGAGGTGAGGAGCCCACGGATTGGCTAATTTTAAGATGGGCACTTCATGTAGCCACTTGAATATTAGGGGCGTCTTTGCAAAGCTTACATTTTTAGGAGCGGGAAGTTTGAAGCTCTCTTTGACTTCCGTCCG
>VZTR01023630.1:23118-34844 GCA_013400775.1 Chaetops frenatus | reverse complement strand
AAATGCTGCTTTGACAGCTTTTCTTGCAAAAGCTGGCAGAGTTTAGCTCATGAACTATAACATGCTACCTTCCTTAGAGAAGATTAACAGACAAGGGGGGCTATATTTCCCATAGGAAATATAGGAATCCCCTGCAGTCACATCATTAAACCTCCAATAGGTCAGCAGAAGTGCAGATAGCACAAGTAGAAGGAGGAATTGGATTACTTCACTTTGGCTAGTTCTGGAAGGGCATTTAGCAGACCACTTTCAGTATGACAGGATCAGTTAGCACAGTAGGATGTGAGGAAAGTCATAATTTCCTCTCTGTGGGAATGACCATTGAGAAATCAGGTGGTAGGAGAGGTATGAGCATTTATTTTGTCAGAGTGAGCTTTGAAACAGGAGTCATTTATTTTGCCTCTGCTTATGGAGGGCCTAAGTAGCAGTCAGCTGGATGCTGAGAATTTTTTTTTTGTTGGTGGTAATTTTTTTGAAGGAAGAATGGGGCTAAGGAGTAGGAGAGTAGGAGATGTTGTGTGAACTACCTCTGTCTGGGGTATCAGTAATACCACAGATTTCACATCACCAGTGAAAGCCTGAGCTATCAGCAGACTGTTGCTGCTTGCAGTACAACAGCCTTGCCTGCGATGCTGACGATGAGAAAGGGGTGGGCTGTCACATTCACATGGAGGCAGGAACAAACTGCTTGAAAAAAATATATCTGAGACAGGTGCAATTTTCCTTCTGCTGGCATAATGTTAGCTTTTTTGGGCCCAAGTGCAGCTTGGAAATGCCTGGTGGGAGCATCCTGGAGTCAGGATACTCTCCACTTCTCAAAGAGAAACTGTTGTGGAGATGTCATGTATTAACCCCAGTCAGGAATGATGTACCATGCAGATATTCATCCTCTCCCCCTGCCCCTTGCAGGGGAGCAGAATCAGAAACAAAAAAGTAAACCTTGTGGGTTGAGATAAGAACTGTTTAATGATTGAAAGAAAACAAAATATAAAAATAATGATGATGGTAGTAATAACGGCTTTAAAAGGTTCCCTCCAACTCAAGCTATTTTATGATTCTCTGAATTGTGATGAAAATGTGACAGATATAAAATCTGAGAAAAAACAAGTGATGCACAATAGAGCTGCTCACCACTCACTGACAAATGCCTAGTCAGTCCCCAAGCATGGATTGGCACATCCCAACCAACTCACTCCATTTTACAGACCGAACATGGCATTCTGTGGTGTGGAATATCCCATTGGCCAGTTTGGGTCAGCTGTCCTGACCATGCTCCCATCCCAGCTTTATGAGCAACTCCTTACTTGCAAAGCATGGGAAACTGAGTAACTTATGGGAAGCACTATTGAGCAACAGCCA
Organism: Chaetops frenatus; assembly: GCA_013400775.1. NCBI lineage: Eukaryota > Metazoa > Chordata > Aves > Passeriformes > Picathartidae > Chaetops > Chaetops frenatus. Next base: position 33,485 of record VZTR01023630.1, on the reverse strand, counting down.
AAACATCAGTGTTGTTTTATCAACATTATTCTCATACTGAATCCAAAACACAGCACTATGCCAGCTACTAGGGAGAAAATTAAATCTATCCCAGCTCAATCCAGGATAGGAGGGTTAACAAAGTTAGAAGTGACCAGAGGATGAGCGTAACATATTTTTCTAGCTAAAGGTAATTAATTATGTGGGAAAATCATGGCATGGAGNAAAACACAGCACTACGCCAGCTACTAGGAAGAAAATTAAATCTATCCCAGCTCAATCCATGACAGGAGGGGACATCAGTAGTTGTCATCAAAAGTAGTAGTAGCTGTCATTTGGTACATTGCAGCACAAAGTTTGAAGTGACCAGAGAATGAGCGTAACATATTTTTCTAGCTAAAGGTAATTAATTATGTGGGAAAATCCTGGCATAGAGAATGCCAATACCCTAATGGATTACTCCTGCATCTGTGCCAGAGAGGTATCCACTGGTGCCAATTTGTGGCAATACTCAGAGGTTTGCCTCTGTGTGAGTTGTTCCTCAGGTAGTATCTCTCCTGCTAGTGAAGGTCTCACTTGCCTGTTAAGGATGCTTGGAAGTCCTAATAACAGCCATATGGGCTGTATAGTCACTGGATTGATGTGTCCAACAGTGTTTCCCTTTGAAGTGACCTGTGGGGCACTATATAAACTCTTACCTGGAGTCCATTTTCTTTCAAAATAGCTCATATGGGGCTACATTTGGGATTTGTGCTGGAAACAGTGTTGATAGCACAGGAATATTTTCAGTAGTGCTGACCACTATTAAAAGGCTTTTTCTGCTTCTCACCACACCCCACCAGCGAGGAGGCTGGGGGTAACCAGAAGCTGTGAGGGGGCACAGCTGATCCCAGCTGCCCCAAGGGATATTCCATACCATATGGCATCATGCTCAGCACATAAAGCTGGGGAAAGAAGAAGGAACAAGGTACTTTGAGAATGATGGTGTTTGTTTTCCCAAGTAATCTCTACACATGGAGGAGCTCTGGTTTCCTGGGGACCACTGAACCTGCCCATGGTAAATGGTGGATGNTGAACCTGCCCATGGGAAATGGTGGATGAATTTCTTGTGTTGCTTTGCTTGTATTCACAACTTTTGCTTTACCTATTTTAGTGTCTTTATCTCAACCCATGGGTTTTCTCAATTTTACCCTTCTGATTCTCTCCCCTGCCCCACTGGTGGGGGAGAGAGTGAGCAGCTATTTGGGGCCAAGTTGTTGGCTGAGGTTAAGCCATGACACTGAATAAGAGTGTGACTGCCACAGGGGTAAGAAAAACATGTCATGTCCAGTTGTGGCAAATACAGCATTCTAAATAGGTGATAAAATGCATGCCAATTTTCAGCTTTACTCCTTCAGTACACTAAATTGTGAGACACCTGTAACATAAGCTTGAAAATAAGGCATGCCAGATAATTGTGGCCTAGTATTTACTTTCTGAACTGGTCTAAGGAGGATGTTTAAATGTGGAGAACAGGCCTGCTTAAATGTTCATAAGAGTCTCAGTATAAAATCCTAATGAGCAATAATCTGTCTCTAATTCCTCTAATGTAGTCTCTGGTCTGAATGATAGTACTTGTATTACTTTCTATGAAACACATTTACCTCCTGCAATTCATTTGACTGTAATTCTTTTGCAGTTTATATTTGGCTGGTTTTGTTTTATTCTTAATAGTAACTCTATCTAAGCACAGATACATTTCTTAAAAAAAACAACCTAAGCATATTTAAATAGTACTGAAATAAGATTCTTCTAGCTGCAGCTATAGTAACACCTCTAATGTTTAACAAGCCACAAGTACTGGAAGAATAGAATAATTTACTTGGCTCATAAAAGAGCAGAAGTAGTTACATTAAATAAACATATCGGTCTGCTGTTATTCCTATTCCACACAGCTCCCTGTGGCTTATTTCATTTTAGGCTTATTTTTCTTTTTTTGAGGAAAATTAATTCAATGATGTTACAGTTTCTTCTGGGTCAGAGCGACCACGTTAGCCAGAAGGAAATGACTTCTCAGAAACAGAAAGATGATATGCTTCCTGGCTTTCAACCCTGTTACTAGGACAATAGATGGATATAAATTTCAACAAATACAAAATAAGCCCAATTGGAGAGCTACTCCAAGAGGGATTCTGAAATGAGACAAAAACAAATGGGTTTATAGAACTGTAAAACAAAATACTACATTCCTTATATCACTTTTCCTGAAGGCATTAAAAGATATTAAAAAGTCATTAGCCATGCTAGCTTAGTTACCTGAGAATCTTTGGGAGTGACACTCCAATTCCACTTTCTTAATGACCATGTGGGTTTGTGAAAGTGGAAAGACAACAGAATTAATTTTTCTGGAGTAGTTCTTTGCTGGGAAGGTGGCAAAGTGTCCCTAGCAGCTCTGAGACAAGTGCCTGCTTCAAGCACACATTCAAAAGTCAGGCCCTGTGTCAGATCCAGTCATTGTGGCTGATATTCCAGCCTGTGCTGGATCTGCAGAGGCAGTGCTGGCAGCTTCAGGAGGAGTCTTGTTATGTATCTAGCAACCTTTCTAGTCATCCTATAATTTTATATCTTCTCATTTTCTAAGGCTGTGCATTGTACCTCCCTAATTTTATGCTTTTTTGGGTAAAGCGTAACATTTGGGGCAGGGTGAAAACTACTCCTAGCTGTCTGATGTTGTCCCTTGGCAGTCAAAGGTCTGTCTTCTCAGGAGGGGACACTCGCAGTGTTTTCAGGAAGAGCAGGGTTTTGGGACCAGACCTGCCTCAGTGATTGGTCTAGTGACATTTCTGGCTTACAGCTGGTGTATTGGCATTGAGTACATCCATAACTCAGCTGCTATTGACTTGTCTCCACCAAAGTGTACAGGGCTCTGATAACTTTCTTTTGCGTAAAACATTTCTGCTACTTGTCTTGGATGGTGCAGGGGGAAAAAGAATTTGTTGTTGTATATTCTACATTTTATCCCAACCTTTTGTCCTGTTTTGGTTGTTTGGAGGGGAAGTAGCGAACTTCTGTACAAAGTAATTGCATTCTGTGACTTGTTGACTGGAAGCAAGAGCAATTTTCATAGTTTATTTGCTAGAGTGATTTCCAACTCTTTGAATGAAAGATGAGCTTGTTGAATTGAAGCCTACATTTAAGGCCTATAAAACATGACATGTTGAGAGAAGGATGTGTATGTATGACTAAATTTCCTCCAAGGGATTTCACAGAGCCCCAGGCTGGAGCAATCAATACTGTAGGGAAGTGTTTCTTTAGCCAGTGACCAGATGAAAGGTGATCTTCCTACTGGGAGTTAGCACTGCTGGTGCTTTCAGTCCTGGAAATCCTTATTGTGAAGGGGATGGCTGAGAGCAGCCCTTGCTCTGTTTTGTGAGGCCAGAGGTTTGGCCTTCCTTCACGTCTCTTATTCTCCCTCTGCACAGGCTTGTTGAGACTACAGTTTTGCTGTGGCTTCAGCCATTGACATGGTACTAGAGTATCTGTGATATCATGGACAGCAGGAGGAAAAGGTAATGACAGGACTGGGAAAATAGCTATTAATTCTGAATATAGTCTATCCTCTGCTTAAATCTTATTTGTCTTGCTTCTCTTAGCCAGTCTTAAGCCCTCAATAGCCTGTCATTGCTGATAATTATCACAGCTGAGAAATCATAGCTGAATAATAAAATGTCTCTGAAGGAGATTGAGGGGCAACAAATGAGATTTGGTGTTCTGTGAGTTATGGTTGTCTCTGTACAGCTTTGCTCTACTGGGAAAATATCCTGTGCTTGACTTTTGGCTTTTCCTCCCAATCCTCCAGGGTGAGGGTGGGGGCAATTGGCTCTTGTGAGGGGACGTGCAGGGCCTGGGCATTGTGCAGGCCTTTTCCACAGCTGAGGGGTGTAGCAGGGTGCAGATATCTCCCTTAAGTGCAGAGGCTGCTTTCCCTGGCATGTGGGCTTATCTGCTTCTGGTTTTGCCAGGCCTAGAGCAAGGTTCTCCTGGCTAGGCCAGCCCCATGGAACCAAGTCCAGGGGCAGTGTGAGAAACAGCATTGATGATGTGCCAGCCCTGCCTGAACAGGGAGTTTTGTGCAAGAAATAAGGAAAACGTCCCTGTCTCAACACCACTGTTTCCAACAAAAATTCCAAATACAGCCCCACGCCAGCTACTGTGAAGAGAATTATCTCTACCCCAGCCCAAGCCACCACACTGGGCTGGTGCAGAGATTCACCTTTCCACTACCTCCCCTGTGTGAAGGCAGCAGGACTGAGTCAAATGGCTTTCTGCTGGGCAGAGCCAAGGTGTGGGAGCTGCCTGACTGGAGCTCTCCTTGCAAAATGAGGGCTGCTTTTTTCTCTTGTCATTTTTAAATGGATTTTGGGACACGTAGGACAATGGGGAGCTTTTTCTTCATGCTTAAATTTGCCTGGCATTCCACTTTGGACTTTATGCCAGCAGTACAACTGGTTATGCTTTTAACTTGGAGTGCAGGTGTGGGGAGGGTTGGTGTGGAAGATGTTTTGGGGCTGTTTTGTGGGGTTTTATTTGGCTTTGGTTTGTTTCTTTTTTTTTTCAGTAAAGCCACATCAAAAAGGATTTATACTGTTATAAAATAATGGCCATACTTAGGCATTTAGAAGCTCTAGTTCTCTCAGGACTATGGTCTGGCAGCAGTGGATTGCCCTGGAAATGTGCCAAGATTTCTTGCTCTCTCCAGGTTTCCTAGAATATATGAGTTAATTACCTGAAATTTGCTGGGATGAAACTGGCCCCCAGGGTCTGATTCAGAGTCAGGTGTTATTTCACAAGAGTGGCATCAGGCTTGTATTTATTTTGGGATGACTTCAGGATGTCTTTTGATATGGCACCAGGTGATGTTTGGTATCTCCTGCAAGGCTGTTGAGCTGAGTCTGTCCACTTGATGAGTAGCTAAAGGGATACAAACTACAAGGAATTGCAATAATCAGGTTGCTGGGGATGGGACAAAATCAATATCTGAGGCAGAATTGGGAAACAAATGTCAGCAAAGTCAGGTAATATTCAAGAGATGGATAATGTCCTGGGGGTAGGGACAGGGGAAGTAGTGTGCGGTCTTTTTTTCCTTTTAAAATTTTTTGTGTCTTTTTATTGTGGGCTTGTTGATTTTGTTGATTTCTTTGTTGGCTGGGTTTTTTTTAACAGCTTTTAAGTTCTGCAGGTGATCCATATTGAGGACTACAGTCCAAATTGATTTTGAAGACAAGGTTTTATCCAAAAGGTGAATCTGTTGAAAACAAAGGGAAATGGACCATTAACTATGAGGGCAATGGGGTGACAAGGTATCATAACTGCAGATTTGAATGCATTTACATGTAAAAAAGCTTGATTACATTTGGGTTTTCACTGTTGTGTGGAGCTGGGAAAAAGACAGCCCAGTGTAACAGCATCAAACGAGGTAAAAGTGAAATAAATCTATAGAGTAATAGAAAGCTGTTGAGAAATGCGGAGTTTTAGCAAAGGGCAATATCATAAAGGCCAGCATGGCCTATGTATTCTAAGTAAACTTAGATTTCCAGCAACTTTTTATGTAGTAACAAGCTAAGCTGAAAAGGGAGAGGAGGAGGATACCAGACAATAAGAACTTGTCTCTCGAGTGCAGCTAAGTTCTAAATCAATTGTATGGTGCTTTTGAAATGCCAGTGAACGCTTCCAAGCATTATATTAAAATTTCATGATCAATAATGCTGAGAGCTGCACACACAGGCTAAAATAACAGCTGATAATTCACCGGTATATGAATTTAATAAAATGTTGTTCACCAGTGTTAGCTGCAATGCACTGTCCAGGTTATCCTCTTGATTAGAAATTACCTGTCAAAACAGTCCTTCTTTGTTAGGTGAGCATAGATCAAAGACAGTGGTGCTTGTTCTCTGGTGTATTTACTGCCAGAAATAGGTGGCTGTTTATTCAAACTTAGTCTAGCTGCTAGGGAACATAGCTTTTTTTCCTTTCTGTAAACACATTATGGTTTGCATCAAAGGAATGCCTGCAGGCCCAGCTGAGTTCAGGACTCTATCATTGCAGTCCTTGTCCTAAGGACTTAAAGTATAGATAGACAAGAACCAGAGGGCAGGGAAGTAGAAGCAGGTATTTTAAAGGCAGGTAGAATTGATTACAAAGACTCCTTTAGTTATCCTTGGAAAACCCAAAGAATTGATTATTATACCTATTTTAAACACATAGCTTTATCTGTCCAAGATGCCTCTTGAAATGGGACTTAATTATTCAGGAACTTCTTTTAGTATTTGCCTAAAGAACTGGATTCTTCTTCTTCTTCATTAAGAACATGAAGGTTTTTTTTAGACTTACCAACTTGTATATAGGCACAAAGTTTGTGTGGTATGGTACCGAGTGCTAAGTTACTTAACTTTTGACTTCTAGGTGAAATCCCTGTATGATACTGAAGCTTTGTGTTTACTTGCTGCCTCAGTGGTTGGCATCATTTCTTCTTGCTGTTTATCCAGCATGTGAAAAACATTCAAATCCCTCATCTGCCTGAGAGATTTTGAAAGCAACTGTTTCCCAGGGCTTGCAAAAATTTGGCTGTATGTAGAATATTTTAGGATGCCTTTACTGGTTTTTGTTGAACCTCTTCCATTTCTCATAAATAAGCAAGAATTTGGTGGAGTGCAAGTGAGGGCAAGACTGTGTTTCAGAGTGTCAGCTAAGGTGGATGAAACCAGGATTTTTAGCTGTGCTGCAAGAGCTATTTCTACTTTTGCATATTTCAGGGTTATTTGGGAATGTAATCCAGAATGCAGTGACCCTTCTGCTCAAGGTATTGGTTTCAGAAATGCAGGTATGCTGTTTGATTTGTGGATAATTAGATCCACATTATGCCATTTGAAATAGCACAGTTTCAAGAATAAAGAATGAGTGCATTTTGTCACATCTACTTCTGCCTAAAGGCATACTATCATTTAAAGATGATGCATTCTCCTGACACATGGGAAAACTGGATTTACATCACTGTTTATTTTTACAAGTTGTTATGCTTAATAAACAAAAAATGAGGGAACAGTCTTCATGAATGTAACATTCACATTCTCTGAGGTATTTCATCTTTATTGATATGTCAGAGCTTTTGGTAATTCTGCAGCAGCTGGCAATTCTAGATGGTATTGCCTGCAGGACATGGGCACAGGCTTATCTAATATTGGGATACATGATGGTGTTAAGTAATGCAATAAAATGTTACATATTTTGTACTAGCAAAATCTTTCATTAACACCAAGTGACTCTGACCATTAGAACCCTTAATGCACTCCCCTAATTAGTTGTTGAAGCCCCTACTTTGATTAGATGTTCATAACTTCAGTGCATTGATTCTTTATGCCTTATAATGGCAGAGGCTGCTATCCAAAACAGTGATTTTGTTGAAATTTGTGTGTCTTGATATATTCTGGTGTTTCTTATATGGTTGGATATCTGCCCAGGATTTGCTTTGAAGTATGAAACATTAAAAAAAAACATCTGATTTTATTGTATTTGTCAGGGATATGGTAAGCCATAAAAATAAAACATATTGTAGGACTACACTAACTCACAGTAATAGCCTTGAATCCTTCTGTGGGAAACTAGTTGTTACAAATTAGCAAGAAAATGTGCATTCACAAATAAGCAGTATGTTGCTCATTTATTTGGACAATTGTTCTTTAAATAATTTATGGCAACAATTCATAGTGATCAAGTAGTACAGATACCCCAGTAATATGTCTTGCAAGAGTACAGAGGGAATGGTAACACACATTTACTATTAAGTCTTCTCCTGGACACGGGCTGAGCCTAGTAGGAAAAATTATTCTTATGGAATGTGCAGAATGCTCATGAGAAGTGGTCTGTACTCCCTGGAGATCCTGATGAACCTGCAGAGAAAACTAGGGAAGACAGGATTACCTGCTCTGGATGGGTCCTGGTCCCACCATGTCTCAAAGTTTTAGCTTGGTTAATCCTGCTCTGTGTGATTGCAAACACTGCAAAGGCGGCTGTTTGGATTCATATTATCAGCTGAAAGATTGGTTAGACATTGGAATAAGTTGCCTGGGGAGGTGGTGGTGTCATCATCACTCAAAGTGTTTAAGAGGTGTCTGGAGGTGGCACTTGGGGATATGGTTTAGAGGTGATTATGGTGGCACTGGATTGATGGTTGGACTGGATGATCTTGAAGATCTCTTCCGACCTTGATGATTCTGTGATATTTAAAGTTATATTTGGCTTCTACTGCTAAGTGTGAAACATATACATAGATGCCCTTCAAGCTTATATTGTATTTTTTAATATAATAGTTTTGAAAACTGTCCAGGAGATGCAGGTTGGTGCAGTGCTAGAGCAGAAGACAAGCGATGATTTCCTCTGCTTCTCTTGACTTCTGTGAGATGGGGCAGGTGCCAATATTTTTCTGTGCCATGGCTTACTCGGTATCATCTTATCTCACCTGATAGGCTGGGAATAATTACAGCAGGATGGTATGTGGATGGATATGCTGTATGTATTTTAGAGTAGTCCAAAAGTTGCTGTTAGGGAGTTTGGCTCTGAAACTGTTAGAAGCTTTGATATTGCAGAGGCAGATTCCATTACATGTGGGAGTCATTGTTCAAAACACTGGTGTTTCATTTCAGAGATTGTCTGATCTGACCCAGAGTGGAAAGCAGTCCTGGAAAATTGCTATGCCCAAATAAGTGAACTGCTATGGCAATCTGGCTGTACCTTTCACAGAACAGAAAGTACCCTGAGAAAGATATTTTAAGACAAGTACCTTTTCCCCCGCCCCTTCTTTGCCAAGTCACCAGAAAAATGAGGTGGAAGAAAGGTGCCATTTAGAATTGCAGTATGGGTCAGGCTGGAAGGGACCACAGTGGGTCATCTGGTTCAGTCTCCCTGCTCAAGCAGGGTCATCCCAGAGCACATGTCACAGGATTGTGTTCAGAGAGTTCTTGAATAGTGAGGGAGGCTCCACAACCTCTCTGAGCATGTGTTCCGGTCCTTCTTGCAGCAATGACTTCTTCTAGACTTGTTTTTATTAAATTTAGAGTTTGTTTTAATACTGTCTTCTGATATCAAATTTCCACTTCAATAAAAATAGATTTTGAGCCTTATTTTGACGCTGTGATAGGACACAGGAGGTACTTGTTCCTTGGAGAAGCCATTGCTGGATCAAAGCATCTCAGCATGGCAGGGCAGAGCAGTACAACATATGGTTAATGCAGAGGAGTGACACCCAGGGAAAATGCTGCAAGGGATGGGGTTACATGTCCTCACTGTCACTTGCTCATATACAATAGCATATATTTGCTTAAAAATGCAGAAGACTTTAAGGATTCTCCGAAGGACTTGGCTGTCCTCTAGGTAGAGTTGTGACTGAGGGACTGTGGCACAAAATGTGCTCTACAGCTCCAGTTTGAATCCTGGTAAAAAAAGGCAGGTGAAAAACTGGGAAATGCCATGCTATCACAGCTACCTCCAGCCAAATTGGTTGACTGGCTTATTTTTTTGCCTTATGATCTCTACCAGCCTGTCCCACTCCTGCAGAAAAAACACATTTTTTACTTTTCTGTTTCCTTAATGGCTTGTTCATTTGAAAAATGAAGATTCATATGACTAGAACCTCNTCACAGCTACCTCCAGCCAAATTGATTGACTTCGGCTTATTTTTCTGCCTGATGCTCTCCACCAGCCTGTCCCACTCCTGCAGAAAAAACACATTTTTTACTTTTCTGTTTCCTTAATGGCTTGTTCATTTGAAAAATGAAGATTCATATGACTAGAACCTCTCCTGTACTAAGTGAATTTGATGCAAATTAGATAAATTAGATTTAGTTAAGTTGTTGAGTTTTTTTGTTTGTTGTGGTTTGGTGATGGTTTTTTTGTTTGTTTTTCTTGTTTTGTTTTTTAACAATAAGATCTCTGATCAGTGAACTAGCTTGAAGTTTTCTGGCTCAAGGGGACTGCAGTGCCGTGTAACATCTTTGCTTGACCAGAACACAGAACGTAATTCCTACAATAATAGAAAGCAATTTCAGACGAGCCCAGCTGCAAATTTGCCAGGTTGTGACATAAGAAATGTTAGCTCCTTCGTTTATCAGCTGGTCCAGCTGGAAAGCTCTACTACTTCCTTGTTGTCTCTTTGAAACTTTCTGTCATCTTCCGTATTTGCTAATTCACAGTTGGTCTAATACATGCATGGTTTTGGACCATCATTTGTTTGAATTTAATATCTTTTTTCTCCACAGGATGCTCCCCTGGAGTTAAGCTAAAAAGGAAGTTTTATTCTTTTTAGGAGCAATGCTCATCTGAAGTCCTAAAGCCTCCCTTTCCTTTATGCCAGGAGC